>WOFM01000187.1:1909368-2328892 GCA_011428145.1 Ericerus pela | reverse complement strand
TGTTATCAATTTCATTTTGAAAAGCATAGTACTGTAAGGCACACATGACTATTAAATTGGATAGGAGGAGGGAGAAAAACAAAATAAGTTTTTTCCTTCCACTCAAACTCGTGTCATAGATACGAAAATAAAGTATAATAAGTGTATAGACCTGCCTTCAAAAGTACCAAACTACCTTGCATATCGAATGAATTGACGAAATGAAGTAAAAATTTGTAATCCAAAGTATAAGCTGTACGATTTAAAAAGGCTTTTAATTCGATATAATGGCTGACATGATGCTCTAAAAGTTAAAAGCTCTACATTTATTCGATTCACGCACTGCCCCTTTTGGCTGGTTTTTTCTTCGGTTAATCTGGGATGAAATTGTCACGATTTGTCCCGCTCCGTTCTTCCTTTCCTATGCTCTCTCTTATGCCCACACTTTTTTTTCTTTTTTCTTTTTTTTGAAAAATTTCTTTTCAAATTTTTTACGCGTTTTCAGCGCGTGTCTCGATATTAAAATATTTTACCAGTTCTTTGTCCTCTCTGACCACCTCCCTTTTCTTACTCATGTTGTACAGAAAAAATCTTCAGCGTAGCAAACTCTGCCCGAAAAGAAGAATTTCGAAATACTTGCAAAATCAAGCTGAAATTTATCATCTATTGAGTTTTTTTCAAAAACCTTTTAAAAATTCCTGATATAAAGTTAATTATTCATTTGATGCGAAATCAGTTGAATAACTTACGGAGTAAAGTGGGTCTCACTTTGGTAGTGTTGTACATAGCTTCTCATGAACATACAGCTTGGCATGTCAGAGTTCCAAACTAGAATCAAAAATTCCGACGGTACGTCAGCGTGAAAGATAAGAGTTCGCTTAGGATAGACTGGTTTTCAAATTATGGTTGCGTTTTTTATAGATTTTAGATATTATTTTGCATTGTAAAGAAAACTTTAAAAAATCCGAATTTAAAATCTAACTTGTAGATTTGGCCAATCTTTGAACTCGATTGAAAAGTAAATCCAAAGTGTGCTTATGCAAAATTTCGTTTCGATTCTTGAAGAATTATGTCCTCCAATTGGCAGGGCTTTAGAAAAAACTTTGGGCTTAGGTGGAACAAACTAGTAGGCTCTCTAAGTACCAGTTGCAGGGTTTATCTCTGAGAGGGGGTTATAACCTGAGAAAATTATTTCACGAATGAAATGAACGAAAAACATTTTTCAGGTGTAGGTACCTTGTGTTTTAGAACATGTATTTTAAAGTTTTCCTTTCAGCCTTGGGGGATTTGAGACCTTCCGGGTCCTGTACCTTTGGTACCCTTTCCCGTCTCTCTTTGATGCCCTGCCATTACTTCACAAATTTCAATTTCAAACAACTGCCATTTTTAAACTAATTGGCGAATACAGCTCATCTTTGAAGTTGAGTGAGATATGAATCCAAAATATACACACCCTAAATTTCATTCCAATCCGTAAATAAATACACTCTCCCAGTCAGTTGACATATTTCTTCATATCCCATGTTATATACCTACTATAGAAAAGTATACATACATATATAAACTTTTGGAGGAGGCTGTTCATGGGGTCTGGGGATCATTATCGAATAAACTGTAATGAAATTTTTCCCAAGTCGTGGACATGCCACCCTCCGCAATAGGTAGGACTCCACGAAGGTGTCATTGGGGAGACGTGCCAAATTTGATCGTTTGATGATAGTGTTGTTGTGTTTCTTAAACCTGAAATGAAAAAAAATTTGGTACTCGGTGTTATGTCTCACCATGAAGTCTGTTTTATAAGTTGTAGGTTTTCCACTAGAAATTTGCTCACAAATAATGAGAGAGTGAACATTTTTATGATGAAAATGTGTTTGTTTTAAATTTTTTCGAATCATTTTGCTTTTGGTAATGTAAAAAACAAAATATGGTAAGAGAAAATTATAATTTTTACTTGAAGGAGGGTGTGGAAGAAGTAAGTAAAGATTTCTAGAAGAAAAAATCGTTAGTAATCGCATCCACTTACATTAAAACCTACAACCATGGTACTTTTTAATATTATGTGCACTGTATTCGATGCCTTTCGAATGAAAGTTTATGGGTAAATATTGACATCTCCAGAATTTCTTCTGAAAGAGGGGTTTTTTGCTTCATACATTATAAAAATAAATAAACATGAAAAATAGATTTTGTTTGAGAAATTTTGCATAAAGGATATAAATTAGAATACTGGTATTTTTTTGAAATCGGTAACTGCGGTATTTTTTTGCAGGAAATCTTAGTGTCTCACTTTGTTTTGTGGTCGGTGAGTTAGTAAGGATATATTGTTACTTATAATATATTATATTATCATACCCCGTTTATATCCGTCATGTGTAACACTTTCCAAATATACCAACTTGTAACAAGTACCGAGGAATGCTCATCACCCTCCGCCAGGGGCACATTTAGGCATTTGAGGGCTTAGGGCCCAATTCTTTGCGAAGGCCCTGTACATACCTTCACCAGTGGTTATGTTAAGCGGAAAATGGGATAATAAATTCCTCAAAACCTGGTGAATGATAAGATGAAAAATATTGAGTCCCCAAAATGTAGAGGCCTGGAGCCCTGAGTGCCATGAACCTTCCTTTAATATGGCTCTTCTTGTCGCTCTCACTCACATATCCACTTCTTATCTCATCTGGATTTTTAGGAACTCATTTAAATAGATGCAACACTGCATATGGTTAATGTATTAAAAGGAATTAATCGAAAAATAGTTATTTTCAACGGTGATTTATACAAAAACTATGAGCTAAACAAAAAATGTAGAATATTTTTTTATAAATTTTTTAGTTTTATTTCAATTTTGTTTGAATGATTTTCCTTTCACATAAAAATTAAGGAAAATAAACTTAAAAAATTGATTTACACCATAATTTTAACCCTCCTTCAGGGGAAACGCTAGCATCCCTCACATTGAGACTATTACGTTAAAAATGGTGAGGCCGACGTATGTACAAAAATTCAGCTTTGCATAAATTATTCTTCCTTTTTAAGTCCTAATTTACCTGGACTACTTTTATTGTAACCATTCACCTGTTAAGGGGCTCAATGGTTGAAGCTGTAATGATGTTAAATTTATACTTCCGCACAAGTTTTTACTTTGAAGAAATTGTGACCGAATCACTTCTAATTAAATCATCTTCTGTATTCATCAGTATATTTAGCCACTAAAGAATTCGATGCACAGGGTAGTTCATAGGTACTTACTGTGTGAAAAGATTTATTAATTTATTGATTACGAGTCGGTGTATTTTTTTTTATGTAAAACAAAAAATGGCCTAGATCTCAGTCAGTGTTGAATGGTAGTTTTTCGTTAAAACCCGCTAAAAACTAGCTCAGTTTGGTTATTCGATAAAACATTATCGGAGAAGAAAAAACCTCAGTTTTCACAAGGGCGTAAGTACAAAATGAAAACGAGCGTAAAGTGATGGATTGAATTTCCAGCGGACAGATGGGTTTGTGAAAAGGCGATATTTTACGCATTATTCATCGATAAACTGCTTATATACAAAAAAAAAAAGAAAAAAAAGAATGCTAATATTGGAGCCGAAGAGAAACGCAAATTTAAGAGGGAAAACGTATTCGCACGAATTGGTCAGAAGATCGACGTTTTGAAAGAAAATGGTTGTATTGAAAAAATTATTGTCGTCTGAAATTTATATACTTTCGAAATTTGCTTTCTCAAAACTTCTATATCTGACTTTCACTTTAGTTTGAATAAAGTCGTTAGGTTTATTTTTCTGATGGATCCGCCATTGAAAATTGATAAAGTATTGTGCGTTGTAGATAGAAGTGGGAAAAATTTGGGAAAATATTTATGTAACGAAACGTTTTTAATGAGATACCCAAGTTGTGATACAACCAAGTTTACTTATGAAGCAATGAAGTTGGAAATTTGGCAAAAATGTTCAAGAAATGGTTTTTTCTTAGCATTAGATTTGAATATCTGGAAAGCTAATGGAAAATTAATACAATCTGCCGGAATAATAAATTTGGGAGCTAGCAAATTGTTCTCAAATTATGGATTGTTTTTCGATGGTAATTCTTTAAGTATGGTCTTATCAAAAGCTCCATTCATCTGTGGTTGTTGGATGTAACAAAGTGCCATGCTGATCTTGGAAGCTGGGTAAAGATTTTCGCCCTGAAATAGGGCCCTATATGGAATAACTCGTGTTTTGAGTTAAGAAATAGAGGTTGGAAGCAAGAAATGTTGCATACATGCTATGTACATGGGATATAGCAATGGACCAGACTCGGTTTCAGGATTTCTTCTTGGAGGACGGGGTAAAGAATCAAATTTCATAATACTCATGAAATTTTTAACTTCTTACATATTTCATAGACATAAAAGTTGAATAGCCGAATAATTGTGTTTTAAATTTACCTTTTTTTTTTGACACTGGTGGGAAATTATACCCCGAATCTGCCAATTAAAACTCATCTTATGATGGACAAACTGGAAGGTCTAATTCTTGATGGAACGGGATAACTTTGAAAGTTCGAATTATCTCCCAGAGATGATCATTGATGATGATAACAACGACGAAAAACAAATATACATATAGGTACTGAGGCGTCCGAAATCGATCCCTGCCACGGTCGCCAGTATTATGTGCGGCATACGAAATCGATTCCTGTTACGTGTCATAAAGTCAACCTTTAATGTATAGTGGTGTTTAAATGCTAATGACGTCACAATGTCCTAAAGTTAGGGCATCATGCAGCCGAAACACTGATTCGGGGGGTCTTGAATTGTGTCTTCAAGACATTTTATTTTTTGACTTTGACTATGTCCTACGGCTGAATTCTTCTTGACTTGAATTAGGCTTCATCAGACACGGCAAAACGCAGCTTACTTTTGTCTTCATACCTCAGCAAATTAATATGACGAATCAGCAATAAGCTAAGTTGTGTGGAAAGAAAAGCCTAACAAAGTTTCGATCCATACAAGGTTCGAAACTTACAAAAACGAACAGCAGAATTATTTTGTCAAAGACTATAATTACAAAAGAACTATAGTGTCGACAAAGCGGAACAAAGCATAGTGTGTAGCGAAAAAAATAAAAAGTTAAAAAAAAAAGCTATTGCAGACAACAAGTAGGGGAAACCATCAGAAAGTTGTTATGTCTTCACCTAATTGTGTGTCTTCATGAGTGATGGTTTTAGTTGTGTTAAAAGACTCCTAATATGAAACTTTAGGTCTCGGAGCTTTTGAGTTATAAGTGAGGGTGAGGTGAGAAAATACTGACATAGATGGAATCAAATCCACTATGCGAAAAAGAAGGCTCTACGCGGCCTTTATATGACAGAGCAAGGCAGTCATCTCGAACCAAGCTTGTCTGGAATTTGTCTTCAACACACCAAATTTCCCTCCTAGCAGATGCCAGGAACTCCATCTGATCGTATTGTTGATGGAAACTTCACCTCGCAGGTGTTTTTAAAAGATCGCCTTGAAGTGCGATATACAACTGGCGAAACTAAGAATGCCTTGCGTGTCGTCACTACTGATCCTTCATGACGAACGAACATCCCTAATTAGCCTTTGTCTTCAACTGAACCTATCTGGAACACAAACTATTATCCTAGTTGTCTTCAAGGTAGACCCGGTTGAATCATATTCTACATCCGTGGATGGTACACTTATTAAAATTGCCTAACGTGAGGACTTAGACTTACGACTTGTGATTTGGACTTAGCTGTCATCCGCCTACACAAGAAGGACTCATTTGCAAAGACGAACCTAGTACCGGGTATCGCCAGTGCAAAATCGAGAGTGAGTTAAAGTTAGAATTCGTCTTCACAAATGAGTTCTTCTTGTCGAGGAAATTTCCCCACTTATTGTCTGTTAATTGCCTTCAAACATGCGATGTCGATAACATAAGCGAGAGGAATTACCAAAATGTCTACAACCAATGAAATTACAGATATTTGAAATTAATATACGTCGACATACAATAGGTAAAAGCGCACGTGGATGACTGATAAAGCACAATATAATAAAATATATTAAATGACTGCAAACCGCAAGCAAAGCGTGGAGCGAGCAAAGATAAAAAAGGTTGGCTGCATTCATGTTCGGCGATGGGTTTTTACTTCCATTCGATTCGTCTTCATTTACTATATATTTCATGGCGCCAGTCTGTCGGATCGAACCAAATTATTGTCTGAAATTGTCTGAATTTTGCTAAGTTGTCGCTGAAATAAAATACGTTATAATTGCCTGAAAGAGAATCAGATTTTATTTCTGTCTTCATGTCTTCATCTGAATACGAGTTCGAATTCGGATAATATAATGTCCGAATTCGAATTTTGTCTTTCGAAAATTTTTCTGCATTTGTGACGTCATTATTCTGTCTTATGTTTGTCGAAAATAATTTTTATTTTGAGGTCCAGATCTCGGACTTCTCATACCCCCCCCCACACTTTGACTGTCCAACTGGACCGGAAAATGTATGGTAAATTTTGGAGTTTGAGATTTACCTGGAAAAATAAAAATTATGTCTTCAAGTAATTTGATTTGTCTGCAAGGAAAAAGTGTGTCTTCATCTGAAAGGAAAGGAAATGACGGAGACGAAACATGTACATATCATACAAAAATATAATAATTAAGAAATGAAACATAATAACTTCGTATGAATAGGATTAAAAGAAAATTACTGTCTTCATAAAAAAAAATTAAATTGTCGTCACAAACTAATAATTTTACTGTCGATTTTTGTTGTATGCGTGTGTCTCCCATTTATCTATTGATATGTTGCTATTGTTGTCTGCAAACGCAATTTGGCCAGTCCTCAGGTTTCCTACGATCATTTTTCTGGTGACCTGAGGCTTTCTGATGTGATCGTCAACCCGAGCGGCCCAAACATACTTCCGAATGAAGTTCATTCCCAGAATGAAATGCCTCCGGTTGAACAGACCCTGCGGCGCAGCGTAGACTTCAATGTCGAAATGCAGTAGCGGGTTATGCTCTGGTTGCATCAACATATTTATCTTTTTGTTTACGGTGTGATTTTTGAATATTCCGTAATTCAGTTGAAATGAGTATTCAGGAGTTTCGGTTAGTGATGGGTCCAGAAAGTCGTAGTAATCTTGGCCTATCACCGAGTACTCCATTGTTCTATCGAGAAACACTGTCGCCGGCGTGACTCCATGTTTCGCGTAGGGACCGATCGCTACTAATAGATGAACAACTGCTACATGCGGCAAGATATTCTCGATCTCTTCCACCGACATGTAAGGGACTATTTTACTTCCCACAGTTACATTCCTCGTCGGTGCAAACTCCAACGGGCGCGGAAGGTGTGCAACCCGACATGTCCGGCACTCTTGTAGTACTAGGAGACTATATAAAAGAACGCACATGTTGAAAATACGTATTGGTTCATTACAACAAGATTGTGTCTTCAAATTACTTACTGTCCGCAAAATTGTTGTCGTTGCATCTTAATAAGCTTGTCGTCAAAAAACAATAAAAATAATAATACAAAGAAAATCTTGTCGACAAAACAAATTTAAAATATAATTGTCGTCATACGAAACACACCAATCTGCCAGAATGGTTATGGAAACGAATGTTTCACGATATCACGCTATAACGTTTCAATTTTGTTCTGTCTCAATCCCTAATTTCTTGTCGTCAGTGAAAATTGTCTTATGCGCGGTAGTGATTATACCTAGGATCTAGGCCTAGTTATGATTGTTGGGTATGAAAAATAGTCCGGGTTTATCTGAGTTAGATAAACGGACTTGTCTTATTTTGTCTTCATTTTACATCGTGAGTTTACAATGTGTGTTGTCTTCACGTGGAATTTGTCTAATTAATTAGTTGGAAACGGATTACTAATGAAATAAATTACGAGTAAGTACAAGTTATATTACATTAGTGTTGTCTTCATACTATAATTACGTAAATTTACATAAAATTAACAATAATTTTTGTCTTCAAGATTTTACGACGTGTGGTAGATTTTCTTCTCCCATTTGTCGACAGAAGCGTTTCCAATGTCGTCAATCATGCATATTTTGCCTGTTTTAAATCCTGACTTCAGCATCTGCTCAGTGATGACACGTTTGTGGGGCTGGCTATCTTGAATTGCCCACCACACGTGTTGTCGAATAAAGTCTTGGCCTAAAATGATATGTTTTGCATGGAACGTGGATGTGTCGACAATGTGTATATCAAAATCAATTTCAGCGTCGTCATTATGTTCAAGCTTAATTTTGATATTTATGATTTTGTCTGTTTTAAAGTTTTTGAACATTCCATATGGGATATGGAACGTATATGGCTGCACCTTCATGATTTGTTTGTCGTCACGATCGAAGAATTCGGATCCGCAGACCGAGTACTTCATATGCCAATCGAAGTGAGCGTTGACAGGTACTGGTACATTTTGTCTCATCATGGGTCTGCATGCTATTTTAATATGTGTCATAAAGACTGTCGGCAGGACTTTCAGTAAATCAGCGATTTGCATATAGGGAATTGATCGTCCACTGATTGAAATCGAACGACCAATCTTACGATCCCAGATACGAGAAGTGCTGACGTCAACTGATCGTGGGTTGTCGTACGATGGTGATGCTGATGACGTTGTCTTCATAGGTTTTGTCGACACGGATGGAGCTGGTTTTTTAATCTTAACCACAGGGGTTGAGATTGAATTGTCTTCAATGTCCATTTTATTATTGTCGGCAATTGTAACTGTCTTTATTGGTTTTGTTAACACTTGTTTATATGTTACAGGTGTTGATGATGTCGGCATTGTCGTACTAGATGTTGGTGGAACTGATGACTTCATTGCTTTCTCCGCTTGTTCGAATTTTTCAAGTTCTGGATCCTCGCGAATTGTTTCTAGAAAACGAAGAGGAATTGGCGGTGGTGAAAGAGTTGTCTTATGTAAGTTGTCTTCAATTATTTCCATCTCATCAGTAATGATGCTGAGGCAATCATCTGTGTCTTCAATGTTTATGACTTCTTTAGCTTCGAGAGCCTTATCTTTGACTTCATTACGATTTTCGATTGTCTTAATAATTGTTGCAATCGTTTGTGTCGCTGTTGCATTGTGATGTCTTAAAAAATTACGAACAACCATTGCTTCTTCTAATGTCGTCACCTGGCTGTCGAGTAGTTTGTTGTTTGCATCGAGTTCGCCTAAGGTGATGTCGAGGAATTCGATCATCTCGTTTTCGAACTTGGTACTGTCTACACAAATACAAATATCTGTCTTCACAAGTGTCTTCATTTGGTCGGCATTTATTGTCGGAATTTTGGGAATGTCGATGGAGTTTGTCGTCAAACTAACTTGTCTTAATGAATCAACTGTTAATCGAAGTAAATCGATTTTGTCTGACAGATGATCGAGAGAATTAATGACTTCATCGACTTCGTCTCGTTTTTGTTGCGAGACGATGCCTTTTTTCAAGATTGATGTCTTCTTGAAGGTATTGACGACAATGTCTTGGACTTTGGCAACATTGGTTACGATGGTTTTTTGGACATCGGACCAAGATTTTGTCGGCATAGTTGGGGAACAATTGTCGTCAGATGAATTAGCAACTGAAGTGGTGCTGCTACTCATTTTTGTGTCGGCAGAGGATTCCGGATCTTCGGAGGTGGTTGTCGAGGACCGATAATCTGTTTTGACTTTTGTTTTCAGATTAACGCGAGTACGAGAGGATCGCGATTTAAATTTTCGAGCGCGGAGACGAATTTTGAGAAATTATGAAACACGCACGATTGACTACAAGTTTGGATATACCAAAATAGAGGTTTGGTTTTTAAAGAAAACGCGAATGTCGACACACTTTTCGAAAAAGGCGAATTCAAAAAAAAAATAAATAAAATAAATAAAATTTAGTAAAAATTTTATTTGAAGATGTATTTGTCTTCAAAGATTGAAAAAGGCGGAAAAAGGCACACTTCTATTACATCGCGAATCGCGGAATGTTTAATAAAAAGCGGCAAAGTACACGAAAAGAAACACGAACATTTTGACAAAAACACTTTGAAAATAAATTAAAATAAAGTCTTGGCTTACTTGGAGATAGATGTTTCTGCATCCAGGTAGAGCTGTTGAATGATTTCTGATTGCAAAAGTGTGTTCCTTGTCCACGTGTGTCTTCTGATTGGAAAATCCAATCCATTGTTGAGTTGAGATGTGTGTCTTCTGATGTCTTATCTCATGTGTTTCAGGATTCTCGCCTTTTTTACCCATTCTATCAAATTTTGTGCGGGGTAAAAGTGTTTGCTGCAAAAACTTGTTCAACATGAAATGTTGAAAATTGTGATTTTGTCTTCATGTCTTCATATATTTCGTATTCCATTGTCTTCAACTGAATTTTGACTTGAATGACTACAAATTTTGACAAGTTCTATTCCATAGACCAAATGGAAGTTTCGAGACTTGACTAATTTTACGAACTATGGTCTTTTTCTTGTGATTTTTCTCGTCATTTGGGGAGAAATTTAGAGTTTTCGAAATTCGAAAAATCACAAGTTTCGATTCATTTGATTTTGTCTTCATTTTTCGTAGAAATTGTCTTCATGTCTTCATATTCCATGAGGAATGGAAGGATCCAAAAAGGAGAAAAAGGGAAAATGTAGAATTTAAAAATTCTTTGTCAGATTTGTCTGTCACTACAGACGATGTAATAAAACATACATGGAAATAATGAAATATAAGAAATGCATAGAAAGGACATAGTAAAAGGCACATAAGAAAAATACATAAGAAAATACATAAGAGAAAGGCACATAATAAAAAGTACATAAGAAATATAAGAAATGCATAAGAACGAGGTGACATGGAAACAGAATGTGGAAAACAAGTGTGAGTGTTCTGCTGTTTGTCTTCATGTCTTCATGAGCTTATTGCTGATTTTAATTTGCTGAGAATTACGTCGATAGATGGAAAAGGTGAAGGTGAAATTGTCTTCATCTATCGGAATTTTGATGAGGCCAAAGGAGAAAACGGCCCCATCACGGTCGCCAGCAAACCCAGTATCGGGGGTTTACAACCTTGATAAAATGACAGATTTTTCTTTCGAAAAAGATTTACTAACTTCGAGTTCCATTAGTAAATTGTCGTCATTTTGTCTTCACTCGATCTACTAGAGAGAAACTTAAAACAATGTTGTCGGCATTGAAATCTATGAGACATGTCGTAAGCTGAATGAAGTTAACGAAATTCACTTCAAGTTGTCTTCAAAATTAGCTTTTGTCGAAAGAACTCAAATAGAAGTAGGCCTGTAGGTAACGGAAGGCTCCGGCATTTTCGTGTCTCTGGGCTAACTAGTAAAACTAGTAGTCCTGTCACGGTCGCCATATTTTATGAGGCGTCCGAAATCGATCCCTGCCACGGTCGCCAGTATTATGTGCGGCATACGAAATCGATTCCTGTTACGTGTCATAAAGTCAACCTTTAATGTATAGTGGTGTTTAAATGCTAATGACGTCACAATGTCCTAAAGCTAGGGCATCATGCAGCCGAAACACTGACTCGAGGGGTCTTGAATTGTGTCTTCAAGACATTTTATTTTTTGACTTTGACTATGTCCTACAGCTGAATTCTTCTTGACTTGAATTAGACTTCATCAGACACGGCAAAACGCAGCTTACTTTTGTCTTCATACCTCAGCAAATTAATATGACAAATCAGCAATAAGCTAAGTTGTGTGGAAAGAAAAGCCTAACAAAGTTTCGATCCATACAAGGTTCGAAACTTACAAAAACGAACAGCAGAATTATTTTGTCAAAGACTATAATTACAAAAGAACTATAGTGTCGACAAAGCGGAACAAAGCATAGTGTGTAGCGAAAAAAATAAAAAGTTAAAAAAAAAGCTATTGCAGACAACAAGTAGGGGAAACCATCAGAAAGTTGTTATGTCTTCACCTAATTGTGTGTCTTCATGAGTGATGGTTTTAGTTGTGTTAAAAGACTCCTAATATGAAACTTTAGGTCTCGGAGCTTTTGAGTTATAAGTGAGGGTGAGGTGAGAAAATACTGACATAGATGGAATCAAATCCACTATGCGAAAAAGAAGGCTCTACGCGGCCTTTATATGACAGAGCAAGGCAGTCATCTCGAACCAAGCTTGTCTGGAATTTGTCTTCAACACACCAAATTTCCCTCCTAGCAGATGCCAGGAACTCCATCTGATTGTATTGTTGATGGAAACTTCACCTCGCAGGTGTTTTTAAAAGATCGCCTTGAAGTGCGATATACAACTGGCGAAACTAAGAATGCCTTGCGTGTCGTCACTACTGATCCTTCATGACGAACGAACATCCCTAATTAGCCTTTGTCTTCAACTGAACCTATCTGGAACACAAACTATTATCCTAGTTGTCTTCAAGGTAGACCCGGTTGAATCATATTCTACATCCGTGGATGGTACACTTATTAAAATTGCCTAACGTGAGGACTTAGACTTACGACTTGTGATTTGGACTTAGCTGTCATCCGCCTACACAAGAAGGACTCATTTGCAAAGACGAACCTAGTACCGGGTATCGCCAGTGCAAAATCGAGAGTGAGTTAAAGTTAGAATTCGTCTTCACAAATGAGTTCTTCTTGTCGAGGAAATTTCCCCACTTATTGTCTGTTAATTGCCTTCAAACATGCGATGTCGATAACATAAGCGAGAGGAATTACCAAAATGTCTACAACCAATGAAATTACAGATATTTGAAATTAATATACGTCGACATACAATAGGTAAAAGCGCACGTGGATGACTGATAAAGCACAATATAATAAAATATATTAAATGACTGCAAACCGCAAGCAAAGCGTGGAGCGAGCAAAGATAAAAAAGGTTGGCTGCATTCATGTTCGGCGATGGGTTTTTACTTCCATTCGATTCGTCTTCATTTACTATATATTTCATGGCGCCAGTCTGTCGGATCGAACCAAATTATTGTCTGAAATTGTCTGAATTTTGCTAAGTTGTCGCTGAAATAAAATACGTTATAATTGCCTGAAAGAGAATCAGATTTTATTTCTGTCTTCATGTCTTCATCTGAATACGAGTTCGAATTCGGATAATATAATGTCCGAATTCGAATTTTGTCTTTCGAAAATTTGTTTGCATTTGTGACGTCATTATTCTGTCTTATGTTTGTCGAAAATAAGACAGAATAATGACGTCACAAATTCAGACAAATTTTCGAGAGACAAAATTCGAATTCGGACATTATAATATCCGAATTCGAACTCGTATTCAGATGAAGACATGAAGACAGAAATAAAATCTGATTCTTTTTCAGGCAATTATAATACATTTTATTTCAGCGACAACTTTTCCAAACTCAGACAATTTCAGACAATAATTTGGTTCGATCCGAAAGACTGGCGCCATGAGACATATATTAAATGAAGACGAACCGAATAGAAGTAAAAACCCATCGACGGACATGAATGCAGCCAACCTTTTTTATCTCTGTTCCTTCCACACTTTGCTTGCGGTTTGCAGTCATCTAATATATTTTATTATATTGTGCTTTATCAGTCATCCACGTGCGCTTTTTGCCTATTGTATGTCGACATATATTAATTTCTAATATCTGTAATTTCATTGGTTGTAGACATTTTGGTAATTCCTCTCGCTTTATATTATCGACAACGCATGTTTGAAGGCAATTAGCAGACAATAGGTGGGGAAATTTCCTCGACAAAATAAGCTGATTTGTGAAGAAAAACTAAAAAACCAACACTCACTCTTTCGTTCACTCTCAATCTCGCAACACATTCACTTCTCATTTTCTTTTCATTCACAATCACACGTCACCTCTCTCACAATTCTGCACTGACGACACCCGGTACTAGGTTCGTCTTTGCAGATGAGTCCTTCTTGTGTAGGCGGATAGTAGCAGGTCCAAGTCACAAGTCGTACGTTTAAGTCCTCGCGTTAGGCAATTTAATAAGTATACCATCTTCGGATGTAGAAATGATTCAATCTGATCTACCTTGAAGACAACTAGGATGGTAGTTTGTGTTCCAGATAGGTTCAGTTGAAGACAAAGGCAGATTAGGGATGTTCTTTCATCATGAAGGATCAGTAGTGACGACACACAAGACATTTCTAATTTCGCCAGTTGCACATCGCACTTCAAGGCGATCTTTTGAAAACACCTGCGAGGTGAAGCATCAGTGGACAATACGATCAGATGGAGTTCCTGGCATCTGCTAAGAGGGAAATTTGGTGTGTTGAAGACAACTTTCAGACAAGCTTGGTTCGAGATGACTGCCTTGCTCTGTCATATAAAGGCCGCGTCGAGCCTTCTTCTTCGCATAGTGGATTTGACTCCATCTATGTCAGTAATTTTCTCACCTCACCCTCATTTTTAACCAAAAGCTCCGAGACCTAAAGTTTCATATTAGGAGTCTTTTAAACAACAAAATCATCACTCATGAAGACACACAATTAGGTGAAGATACAACAGCTTTCTGATGATTTCTCCTACTTGTTGTCTGCAATAGCTTTTTTTTTTAACTTTTTATTTTTTCCGCTACACACTATGCTTTGTTCCGCTTTGTCGACACTATGGTTCTTTTGTAATTATAGTCTTTGACAAAATAATTCTGCTGTTCGTTTTTGTAAGTTTCGAACCTTGTATGGATCGAAACTTTGTTAGGCTTTTCTTT
This sequence comes from Ericerus pela, assembly GCA_011428145.1. Classification (NCBI taxonomy): domain Eukaryota; kingdom Metazoa; phylum Arthropoda; class Insecta; order Hemiptera; family Coccidae; genus Ericerus; species Ericerus pela. The sequence continues at coordinate 2,314,221 of WOFM01000187.1, read as the reverse complement.
CCACACAACTTAGCTTATTGCTGATTTGTCATATTAATTTGCTGAGGTATGAAGACAAAAGTAAGCTGCGTTTTGCCGTGTCTGATGAAGTCTAATTCAAGTCAAGAAGAATTCAGCCGTAGGACATAGTCAAAGTCAAAAAATAAAATGTCTTGAAGACACAATTCAAGACCCCTCGAGTCAGTGTTTCGGCTGCATGATGCCCTAGCTTTAGGACATTGTGACGTCATTAGCATTTAAACACCACTATACATTAAAGGTTGACTTTATGACACGTGACAGGAATCGATTTCGTATGCCTCATAAAATATTGGCGACTGTGGCAGGAATCGATTTCGGACGCCTCAGTACATAGATTTATTCGAGATAATCAGAGAAAAAGTGGACCTAATTAAATTTTCATGACTTTTGAGTTAAAAATAGTTTTGGATAGTGGAAGGTGTAGGTTATATTTTTCTGTCGATTAAAAAACTAAGTTATATTTGACATTTTTCTGTCTCATATAGAATAGGCTCAACTAGTACGAATTTTTATCGAAATAAGGTTTTGTGGACTTCGTCAACTTTTGCTCTGAACCACTCATATGTTTTTTACTGTAAATTGGCCTTTTTAATAATAAATCATTGGTTCGTACCAGTAAAAACTAATAGCGACAAATGGGTCAAAGAATAAATAGTATTAATCAGTCAAAAATAGTTTTGCCTAAATTTGGAATTTTATGGTAATATAATTATATAATTTGTACTACACGTTTCAGCCAAAATCGATAATCAGGAAAATTCACGAATATTCAGTCAGAAGGGAAAACGCCGACAAAAAAACTTGACGGTTTTATTTCGTATATTTCATTGACTAATTTTAGTCAGAAATTTAAATAATTATTTTGGGTGCCGTCATTTATCTAATTAACGTTTTTCTCTGAAATTAATTCAGTCAAAATTAATAATCAGTAATGTGTTGTCTGTAATACTGTACATTAATTACTAAGAAAATATGTAAAATTCAGCAAATGCAATTAACTCATCATATTATTTCAATTGGATTAAAATTATTCAGTCTGTTACATAAATAATTCATGAAACCGACGGCTTTAGCCTACAGCCATTCATTGTGGGAGCTTACGTGAGGCGGATTTTTTTTTTTTTTTTTTTGAGAAACAAAATTTATTTAATACGTTTTGTTATGATGTAGTAGGAACTTTAAATTTTACAAATAATCAAATTTTCTATCATTTATGTTTTTAAATAGACATTTATAAAATTGCCTAACTAATGTACATTTCTCAGATATTTTAAATTTTCACCAATTATGTATAAAATTGACTAAAATATTTTAGTCATTATCTAATTGTATTCCCTTAAAGGTTTTCGAAAAGAAAAGCATTTTAAAACAAAACAGGGTATTTTCGTTTTTGTCTCTAGTTATTTTTGCGAATTCAGCGATTTTCTATACTTACCACGTTTTTTTCTAAGTTATTTATGGAGATAAGCAAACAAAAACCAGTCGAAAGTGATAATTCTGTAATTCCCTAACTCTCAAAAAAATTATAGTTTTTGTCTATTTTTGCCCATGCATTTTCATAAAGTTGGTGTTAATGAAGGATATCAAATCTTTTTGCTTGCTTTTTCCGTTTTGTCTAAGAATTTTAGTAAAAACCTGATTTAGGTAATTGACTGCAACGACTATATTCGTGTATGAATATACACTGTAACATAATAAATATTACATAAGTATAAATACTTATACACAGGTAAAGTGGCACGTTACCGATCCCCTTTTCTCAAGAAAACAGAAAGAGATGTTTAGCCTCTTGGTGGTTTTTTATATAAGGGAAGGAACTATATGAAAACGAACAAGTTCAAACCATACTTCACAATTTTATTGTTTCCGTAATTTTTTCACAAATTTTATCGTTGATGAGAAGTTTTTTCACAAAATTTTCCACAAATAAGCTGATAAACGCGTTTTTATTAGCCCAATAGTTTTGGAGATGAAAACTGTCAAATATTTTATTGTACAAAGTTTTATTTTTAGGGGGCTTTAAAAGGGGATAGCTTTAAATTGAAGAGCGGAAATGTTTCTGTTTCATGACGTTCACTACCAAAACCACAAACGCTGCGTAACGATTTCCGGAAATTGTTTGAAAAAAAATTTTGTTTGAGAGTCAACAAGTTATTTGGCGTCCTAAAACTGAAAAAGTAAAAAGCTCTTAATGAAAAAAATATCAACGTTAGGAAAAAAAGGAGCAAGATAGACTTCCTTTCTTACATAAATAAATAAATATACCTATACAGTAAAAAGAAAAAGTCTTCTATTTCCTATATATATATATATATATATATATATATATATATATATATATATATATATATATATATATATATATGTATATATGTATATATACATACAGTACTATACACAGCATGTATATTATACAGGTGCATAATATGAAATTGAGCTTTTAGCGTCAAAAGTTTCCTTGAGTTATGAAACGAAAAACGTACTTATCCTCCACCCTTAAGTCGTTTCATGAGATCAAGATTAATAACGTAGATTTTCCTAGAAAACCTACGTAAAAACGAACAAAAGACAATCACTTGAATGTCATTCGCTTAAAAGCATGAAAATTCCACAAATAGGTACCTTAAAAAATAACCAGAAAAATAATCTGTTCGCACGTAGGACCGGTTACGTTCGATGTTTCGCAGGAAATTTAAGGCTGAACAGGTGTAAGTGAGTCTTACCTTATTCATTCGTGATAAGAATTATTGTGAAATACTTTTCCAAAGTAAAATATTCGAACTGCATGGTCCGACTGCCTAATACTTTTCACATAGATAAGCAAAAGTATTTCGTTCTTACAACGTTTATAAAATAATTATTCTTTCTTACAGATTGTATCTATTTTGGTGACGTATATGATCGTTATTTTCCAATTGAAGGACAGCATATAGGTTTATTGGAGTATCGAACGTTTTGAGGTGAGGCTGTTCCACCCGTGTAATGTTTTCTTCATGTGGAAAACTAAAGCACACAACCAACGCGTCTCTCAGCTGCTTGCCTTTTACTACAGCAATATCGCACATGCGTTGGATGAACGGCTGCTCCCTAAAATTTTCTTCTTGGTACTTAGTTTTAATCTTTCCATCCGTAGAATTTGTTGTAATTGAAAACAGATTTTTTTCTTCTTCTTCTTCAATCGTTTAAGCCTATGGGGTGTTGTGTAAACAAATTAGTAAAAATCGATTTAGAAGTAGGCTATAAAAGTATAAAGTACCTAACTTTGGTTAGCATTGTTTGTTGACTCATCGTAATTATGGATTCATTCGGTACGACAGTCATTTTTATAAAATGCTGCTTTATTAATTTCGTAATTAAATGAAACGAATAAACTATAATTTATGTTTACCTACTACATCTTTTGTTAATCATTTTGAGGCTGAGTAAATCCAGTCGTTTTGAGGCTCGTAGCCAGACTACTACTATTTTTAGGGAGGATAAACATTCATTTATTCATTTTAAGAAGATGACTCTCCATCAGCACCTAAATAACAACCTTATTGTTTAATTCACTTTGTAAGGAGGACAAAGTGTAACTGGGTGGGGCACATAATTATAAAGAATGCCAAGCATCAGAAGTTCAAACAAAGTAACTTTTTGGTAGATACTTGAAACCATATAAAAGGAAGGTAGAAAAACAGCTAAAGCCGGTGGAACACCGACTTCGATAATTTAAAATAAAAAAGTTTATGGCACAGAATAGTCTAAGAAAAAAAATTTCTAACGCAGCATCACCGTGCTAGGATACCATTTTTCACGTCTTTTTTTACATCTTATTTTAGATTTCTTTGTATATCTCATGTGAGAACTTAAATGGAACCGATCCCTTTCTTAGTTTTCTCAGAATAGGATCGACTGAGGGAAGTCTTCGCCCAAAAACTGGCCTTAAAATTTATCAGCTGAGCTATGTTATCATTGATATAAGACAATAGTCACCTACCACATTAAAATTAGGTACCTATTTAATGATGAACAAACTTACAATAAAAAATTTGTCAACTTGTAAAATATGATACTAAATAATTTTTTTCATTTTTTAAAATATTGACATCTATTTTTATTATGTTATTTATCTCTTCTTTTCTTCTACTACATAAAATAATACACGTTTCTTAATAAATAGTGGTTATGAATGATATAATCTTGCGATGAAGATAATACGGATAATGGACAATGTTTCAAAAACATTATTTTTTTTGATACCAGCCTTAGAGTTGAAGGAGACGTAATTTTCTTGATGTGTTGTATGGTTGCATATACCTCTGATGTGAAGGCACGTATTTTTCAGTTTTGAAGCTCTTTAATATCTATTAAGATATGAAATGATAGATGGAAATGGTCCGAGATGATGTGGTATGCGACCCTAGGGGGACATGTCCTTGGGAAAAAACACACCTCGATACCAATTCAACACCACGAATACCTACACCTCGAGTGTCACCATCAACTACGTCTGAGGGTGACGAGAGTCTTACCTAGCGCTGTCCAGCCTTGCCAGAGTCCACAACACCATGAGTTTAGACATGCACCACAATTTATTAATAAAAATACTAAAAGGCTGTGCATTTTCAGAAAATTGTCATAAGGGAAATTAGGAACAACAAACACCACGAGTAAACAACAGAGGGATTAGCCCATTGCCACGAGTGAGTTTAAACCACGATAAATGGCAACATGTATTGAAAACAGTTAGGGGCAGACATGAAAAAAATGGACAAAAATAAAAATATAAATTATTACGAAATTTTTATTATTTTAATTATTATTATTAATTCACTGGGAAATATAGTTTTAGGTTTATTAAGCATCTGAGGATGTATGGAAAATTTTAATTTATTAATACTGAAACACCCGAGGGTGTTGACAGATTTTATTTTTATTTTTAGATACGTCTGAGGGAGCTAAAATCATGACGTGTATTTTGTTATTATTGTGACAAGCGGTACCCATCAATGACATTCATCATGAAGATAGTCATAATTGTGGGAATGAGTACAATGATTAGAGAATTTTTTTTTGATGCATTTATTTCAAATCTCTATTCCTCTCGTATCAATAGGTGTAGGTACATGTTCGGAATTTGGTTATATGGGAACAAAATAACATTTGAAAATTTTTTAGGTTGCAAGATAGCAACCATTTTAAAGCCTGCTCGTATTTTTTCTTAGCTTTTGCGTTTAATTATTTTTGATTTCGCATGGTTGAGTCTTAATTTAAACTTAAACTTAGCCTAACTATTATAGGTAACAGGTATGATCTTTGGGAGGGGAGAAAAACAAAAATTTCCACCTAAAATTTTTAAAATTCACAACTAACTACCGAAAATTTTCGCATGTCGCATATGTTTGGTTTACTAAGATAAAAAAAAAGAAGAGTTTGTAGCCAGACACACGGTGGAAGTGAAACTTGTTACGTTGAAATTTGTATTTTGTAGAATGAATGTTTTGTTGGCAGTGTGATTTTCCATTTTTTTTTCTTGCATAAACATAAAAATGCGGAAAAAGTCACATAAATTTAAATAAAAAATTGTTTTCACCAAGTGGTGAATATTTCATCGTCAAAATTAAATCACGCAGCCATCATTCCACTCATAACAAAGCAACGAATGAAAATGTTAGTGATGCGCAATTAATCAAAAACTGTTCAATTAATTGATTATTTCAAGTAATCGATTGCTTGATAATCGATTATTTGGAATAATCGATAGCTTAATAATCAATTATTTGGAGTAAACTATTAATCCATTAATCAAGCATAATTAATTGATTTGGTAAAAAAATTTTTTTCAATTTCAATTAAATTTGCCTTTTTATTATCGGATCCTTTATTTCGTATTTTGTAATTCCATATTCCTTTTCACTCAGTTATTCATTTTTTGAGTTTATAAGCTGAATTCTGATTATTTATTTCTTTATTTCTTTGGATGAAAATACAAAATGGGAAATAATAAAAATTGAACTGATAATTTGATAAAACAATAAATAATTAAATGATAATTGATAATGGATATTGATTTTGTTCTTTTCTGTTTTATAATTTCTCTATATATCATCTATGTATTTTTTTTAGTTTTTGACCCTTAGAGTGAGAGCACGATATGAGCGTTGAACTTTGAGCATTGAGCATCATGGGGTAAAAATGCTTAATTCGTGTTTGTAACAGTATGAAATAAAACTGCTAATGGAACTGAGTACTGATGACTTGAATGACTAATCCTGTCTCATCAATAATTGAAATTTTAAATTTAAAAAATGTTTTAATTTCGAGTTTAGATACTAAACAATTTATAATTCAAATAATTGGAATTCAGTTTATAGTTGATCTATTTCTCAATTCTCATTTCTAATTTCTATTTTGTTGTCAATTATCTTGGTGACTTGTCTCTTGGACATTTATGACAAATAACAATGACATGCGACTTATTGAGTGTTGACTCCCTGTTCATGTCAGTGAACTGATTTGAGATTTGGTACTTATATTCGTAATTAAATTTGTATTTTCAAGTGCAGAACTGCAGAATGGGCTTTCAACATGAAGAGGATTAATTAGAATTGTAAAAATAATTAAATAGGTTAAAAAACAAATTTTTAAAAGATGAATTTTTATTTTTTTTTGGCTTTAGCTTTATGCCAAATAAACATTATTTTGTTTCGGAAGGTTGGCTGCAGTATTGGTATATTTTAAAATCGCAGTCGTGAGTAGAATAAAAGCTTTTAATGAAAGAGAATGGAAAATTATCAAGAGGAATTGCGAGAAAACTGTCTGTGGAATACCTTGTCATGAGAGATATTCTCACCAGAAAGAAATTCAACAGAATTTAAGCATGTTCAGCTACTTCGTACATAAGTACGGGTAAGCCAGAACCAGACCAAACACTGGCGATTTTAGAGCCGATTCGGGTGGTTTATATACGGCTTATTTACACGTACACAAACACACGTATGTAAGAGAATACGTACGTTGGTGAGAATGGCCAGGTCGCATCATCCCCTATTGAGATAAGAGATGGCTGGTCAGTTTGTGTACGAATCGTGACATCATCTTATTGTGTCACGATTTGGTACTCGTACATTACCTGCAAGTACATACAGGTAATTACGATCGAATGAGTTTTGTGTGTTTAACGTCACAAGGACGATTATTTGCCTGCCCTTTGGGGTGGCGACTGTTGTCAAGGGGTCCAAGCCCCTTTACCTCATACCATTGAGTCCCCACACTGTCATTTGTAGAAAACTTAAATTTCGCAGAGATATCAATGTATGTTAGTTGCAGATTCTGTATACGTTTGGTTTTTGCAATACTGCTGAAATTCTGTTTAGATTGAGTCATTGAAATGGCACATAGGAATTCAATCTAGTCGCGTAATTTCGGCAATATTTCAAGAACCAAGCATATAGTTTCAGCAAAATTTCCACAGAATCTTCAACTAACGTACCTCAACACCTCTGCAAAATTTCAGCCTTCCACAACAAATGGTTATCTTAAAATTCCTCTCGAAAATTTTTTCACATTTTCAATGATAATCATCAAGAACACTAATCAAGTTCACATTTTGTAACAGTTGATGATACAAATTTAATTATTGGAAAAGTAATAATTTATTCAAGAAACTAAAATATGAAATTTAATGAATTAATTAATTAAAGAAACTGTTACTTAGTGATAAAACCTCTGTTTGATACAACCACCATTCCTTCGGTACATCCTTATTTCTGTCCATGTCCTTATACATCTCCGTCGAATAACCCCCCCATATTATTAATTTTTTTCAACCTTTTGGTTAAGTAGGCCTTTGAAACGTCGTTAGCTTCATGGTGTGGTTTGATTACAATCGAATAATTTGTAAAACCTTGAAACACGATCACGGCATTTCCGATTTTATTTGGAATATTTTTACACCTAACTTCCACGATACAGATATCACCTGTATAAAAATGAAAATTTTCGTCAAACTATTTTCTCACACAGCAACGGTGGTTTCCATTTTATGGATATTATGCACGCGTAACCCAAATAAATCGCAGACAAACCCACAACATAATGATTTCGTATAGAATCCCGGTGACTTTCGGGTGAAAGGGGCAGCAACATTGTGGGCGAGTAAGAAAATTGCAGGGTAGTCGCTCGTTGGTTTTTAATATGCGATTGCCAAGGTTTTCAGCTCGAATGCATTTAATTTGTTCATTGATTATCAGCTCGATGGCTCGGAATGAAAAGAAAACATTTGCATAAACGAGGTCCGCGTTTGAGCTTCGTAAGAAAACACTTCGATAGGTAAGTACAATGTAGGAGTTGAAAGCAAAACTGTAGGTGGTCAATCCAAAATTTGCGAAGACATTTTCGCGTCATCGTTACGAATTATGCGAAGGTGACACTTTATAAATGTTATGTTATTGACCATTTTCATTACCTATATTACCTGTATTAACGTAGGTAAGTATATTAGAATAGATGGTAATGGCGGGCTTGATGGCCACTCTGACAAGGGACAATGACAGGTTGGTCTAGCTATAGGCCGAACTATGCTAGTAGCAGATTAGCTGGCCTCTGTGCACTTTTGCTAGAAAGTTGCAAAAAAATAGCGAAATTTTCATCAGCTTTCGCATGTGTTTCCTTTCGAGAATAGCCTACGTATTGTCACGAAAAATAGTAAAACAAATTTCATTATTTTTATGAAGAAGGTAGCAATGGAAAGGGATTTATGCATTTAATGCCGGAATACCATTAACATTTTCCAAAATTTATGTGGGGGAGTCAAAATTCGGGGGAAAATGTGTAAACGTGGGTCCAGACTGATTACACCAATACGCCAGAACAGATAGACCGATTAATTGTTATTAATATTATGCGTATTAAATATTAGTACAGGTACCGACAGATAGTAAAAAATATTATTGGTGTGTGGTCCATGTTTCCTCGGAAATACGCTTCGACCCATGGGCACCAAATCACTTGAAAAAATAGGGTACCTTCTTGCAGAGATGAGCAAAATCACAATAATTGAAACGCAAAAATCGTTAAAATTATAAAAATAGTGATTTTTAAAGTGATTTTAAATATTGTTAATGTAACGCATATTTTCGTCTATTTTTAAATATGACGAACATATTTGTCTACACGTTTTCAAATACCAAAAATGCAGGTATTCATCAATAATGAAAATATCCTATAGCTCTTTGTAAACAACCACTAAATTACCCATATTTGATTTTATGAATATAGATATAATGTCTGTATATTCATGACCTAACTGTGCCTGTCCCTCGAGTATATCGCGAGTATGCACAACCCTATAATAATAAGCCCCTACCTCACTTGCCTATCCAGCACATACACTTACATACCCCGAACGAGTATATAAACCCTCGATTCGAAGGAATATGATATAGTACCTAAACAGTACCTAGAGCCTCTCTTACAGAGCTACTAGTTAATAGATAGTCTTGTCTAAATGGTTGTAATCTCAAAAACTAAACATAATTTATAGTGTTTAAAATATTATTTAATGTACTTGTGTCGTACAAATTATTATTTTATTAAAAGTGTTAACTCAACCTTGTGTTTTTAAATATTATTGAGTCTCTCAAATACGTGAAGGTCCACGATAGTTGTGGATGATAAATTGAATATTTAAATTATTATAGTGGTATTAATGCTTGTCCAGTGTTAAATATCTCATGTATGGTGTAACACTGAAAGTGGTTCTAATTAGGTACATTACCACCTCTTTTGGCCGTTACAGTTAAAAATTTTAATGGGGAGATTTTAAATCACCTTCTCGGGTAATTTTAATTCAAATTTAAAATCATCAAAATCAAAATGACTGTTTCATTAACATTGGCGAAATAAAGCTGCTGGGTATTCATACAGCTATATGATCGAAGGGTTTTAGGTCCTAGCGCTGAATTTTCAATTAGGCAAATGTAGGCAATTGCCTACAGCCGCAAATTTTTCAAAAACAAAAAAAAGAAAGAAAGGAAAATAAAAGCGACGCCGTGCTTGTGCGGAGTAGTTTCTTCTCCCAATAGTGTGTTCTGTATTTTTCCTCTGGAGGAAAGGAGTTCACTAGTGAAATTTTTTTATTCGCTCCCCTCACACAATTTAGGGTATCTGTTGAAAAACTTTTTCTTACTCCTCAATATTGCCAACATGTTAGCTATAGGTACCGTCTTATAACATTCTCCCTTATTGTTTTGTATCGAAGGACAACCCCCCTCCACGAAAGGTATATCTCTGTTTGCTGCTATAGGTAAATTACGTGGAAAAGGTAGCAAAAGTAATTTTTTACAACACTCACTCCAGAAACAGACGTTTTCGCGCGTATTAACTGTACGTCTCTACGTGAAGTGGGAGATTTTAACACAATGTCAAAAAGTGAAATTTCGCGCATGCGCAGCTTGGAACTTGATTAGATTATTAAATCACTGTCTTGACTGTGCTTGCACACTGTGTTTTATCGAACATTATGAAATTTCAGTTTTCAAAAACTGACAGTTAACTTTCATTCAACTGAACATAACATTTCAACTTTAAAACAAACCTCGTTTGTTTCACATAATGATTCGTTAATCTCTATTAAGGTAGAGTTTGGATTTGTGTTGCTGGAAAGAAGATAAAATTTACAAAATTTACATATAATTTTTTAATTTTCCGTAGCTGTTTGAAAATAAATGAACGAAACGAACACTATAATTATTAATATAAAATTTGTTGGTTTTTGGAATCTGGAAACCACTCCTCATTTTCTCGATGATTAAGTTAAAGAGTTGAAGTTAGCATTTCTGGAAAGAAGAGAAAATTTTCTCGACTTGGCTTTTCCTTAGTTTTTTGATTATTTTAACTGCATGAAAATGAACGAATGAAAAAAACGCTAATTAATAAAAAAATTTCTGTTTTTGAAATCTAGAAATTTTTCTTTTTTTAATCAATACCTAATTGCTCCGTGGCTATTTAATCTAGAAAGCTGTGGTTGGTACTGCTGAATAGAAGAGAAAATTTACTTGAATCTGTAATCTATTAAAGTTATTATTCATCATCAACTACTTGAAAATAAACGAACGTAAAAACGCAAATTAAAGGAAAATTTGCCATTTTTAACAAAATTCAAAAAAAGGAGGAGGTTATCAATTCAATCCGTGTGTGTGTGTGTGTGTGTGTGTGTGTGTGTGTGTGTATATACATGCGAATCTAACGATCGTAATTCTCATTTAGCCCCTACCAGACACCACCGAGCGCTAAGATGGTTAAATTATTTTTTGGGAGAATGTTGCAGAAAATAATATGATTATGACACTCGTGCGAAATAGGTGATTGCTACTCATGTGACTGGCATCACTCAACTTCGACACGTGCTGGAAGGGTCACACTCATAGCAAAATCACTTACTTTCCGAACTCGTATCACAAAAAACTATTACCTACAAGCGGTAAAGAGCTAAATGTGTCATCGTTCGGCCCGAATTGTTTGCACGAATTCGAAACGTCGTGCTTTCTTACGTTTTAATGATATGGCCAGTCGCATTGATGACCACCATTTTCCATTACAGATGCGAAGACATTCTTTACCAGAAATTACTTTTTACTTTTACACACGCGAGTAAATTGCTATCAGCCTATCAGATATGTCATCAATGTGTATCAATTACCTAAGACATATTTTCGCATACAGCAGACTCACACACATTCAGTTAGTTACTAACTTATTGGGTAGGTACCGTGCTTACCTACTCAACTGATTTGCGTCCACATATTTAGGTATTCGAAAAGGCGATCTTGCTGTTATCTCAGTTTTGTTTCTCCGACTGTTTTATTTCTTTTGTTAATTTTTTCACAAATGAACGCTTTGTAGGTACCTACCTGCTGTTTCTTTGCTTTCCGTATTTTAGCAGCGGCCGATTGCAATTCGTTGTTTCCGTTTTCGTTATCTCATTAGGTCAGGTAAAAAAACGATAATAAATCTTTTCGAATATTTAATGTAGGTCAAAGTAAGTATGACGAGGGAAAAGGTGGCGTGGAAAACGCATTGTAGCTCACATCGTAGGAGTGGAAGGGCGAAAGGGTGGAAGGGCGGGAGGAGGGGAGGGTTTGTTGGGCGCATTCGTCGTGCTCGACTTTTCCAATGGCGGGCGCCACAAAAAATCGAATAAGGTAATATTCGTTCGGCATTCTCGACTTTATCCTGTTATGTTTTCTTTTCAAAAAAGAAAAAAAAACAAAAAAAAGAAGAAAAAATAGAGGTTTTGCTAGTTTTGGTATCTTGCGTGAACTTCTGCATCGTATAAATATACGGGATAAAAACTGGAGAAAAAAAAAGAGATTTATACGCGAAAAAAGTTTCTTATTGAAGCGATTAGGCGGAGAGGTGGTAAATACGTAATCGTTTTTGTCGATGACGATCTCATTTTTGAGCACCGTGCCCCAATTAAATGCTTTTTTTTTTTTTCTGCAATTTGGATAATCGAGAAGAGAAAATAAAGCCGTAAATCAAACATTGCCGATTCATTGTTGCGGGAGGGGGTAGAATAGACAAGGTTCAGATAACTTTTCGGACATTGATACAATGCTGTCAATATGCGAGCTTTCTTTATGGGGAAAGGCACCTTCAGCGTCGTAAAAATTTAATTTTCCAATTCTCTAATAATGTTCTACTGAATAACGTGAAAATTTAGCGTTTGTTAGAAAATATTCTGAACTCGAACCTCGTGATAGATTAACTTGTGGCTGTGAGCCTCCTTCAATAGCCTTTAGTGAGTTTTCAATTTGTATTAAGACTGGATTGAAAAATTAATTTTTGACTTTGACGGCCGTTTCTCTTTGTAATCGGTGAACCTATTTAGATGAAATTTAGTGGACTTATTTTGCAATACATCGAAGCATATTTAAATAAAACATTAGTTTTCTTAATCGTCAGTAAACTAATTGTAAGAGAAAAAAAAAGTTATATGCCGAAATTTCATGAAAGACTAGAAGTTTTTCACTAAAATATGCTTTTTTCTGCTTCCATGGTGAAGATGAGGATTTTTTCATCTGAACTCATATTTTGATTTACAAAATAAATTCGCAAAATTTCATTTGAGTAGAAGAACAAAAAATTCGCAAAGAATCGTAGGTACATAAAAATTATTTCAGTTATTGATATTTTACGTTCTTAGTGCAAAAAAAATGTTTGTATGAAAATCTCTATTACTTAATAACCAAGAAGCTTCAAGCAAGAAACTAATATCCTAAGAAATTACCTACATTTAGGTACCGAAAACAAAAATCGAATACTTACCTGCAAAATTTCTCTTGTTTTTTTCCTTTTCCGTGTAGCTATGCCTTTATGGCATAAAAAAGAAACCGTCTAATTTTCTAAAATAAAATCGATTACGCTAACCATGAATTGCAAAATTTAAAATAAATACCAACACAAATTACAACTGCGTCCTTCTAAAATAGCATATTTTAACAGTTCTATCTTTTTCATTGATGGGCATCGTTATGGTTCAGATCTATAGCATAACTGACACTCCAATCTTCAACAAAAACTTCATGCTGAACTCCCGATACTACAAGATTATTCGTTTCATAAGAAAAAACCTTTGGTACGATTTTTCCATTTTCACCTAATATTTTTTGTGTATAGCTATAGGTGTATATATTATATAATACATAGTACCTATATAGGTGAATCGCCAAAGAGATAGAGGTGAAATATTCACGATAAGTAGTCATAATATAGGACCAGGTTTGAGAGGACTTTGTAATATCCGAGAAAATTGGAAAACAAAAAATTAATAAAAAATTGGTTTTTCAAAGATTTTGAAGAAACTAAAAAAGGAATCGGACTAAAATTTTTAAGATTGATTTTCCTTATGTTGGTACTAATCTGATGGAGGTTTGATGACTGTGGTTCAACGTTCCCGAGAAAACTGGAAAATACCAAATTCCTGGATAAGTGGTTTTTCTAGAATTTTGAAGAAACTGCAAAAGAGATCAGGTTGAAATTTTCACGATACATCGACACGTCGTTCTTACGTAGATGTAAATTTGATACACGTTTGGTGCCCATTAGTTTGGTGGTTTCTTAGAATACTGTAAAATAAAATATTGCTGGAAAACTGGTTTTTCCAGAATATTGAAGAAATTATAGAAGAGATAGATTTGAAATATTCAAGAAATGTAGTTCTTATATAGGATTAGGTCTGCAATGATTTTGATGACTACTGATTAAGTAGTTTCGAAGAAAAATGAAAAACAAAAAAAATGCTGAAGAAAAGCAAGTTATCTGTGTTGCTTGATGTATCTTTTCCGTATTTACGGCGTAAGATGTTATTTTACTTATTTTACTTGAAACTGTATCAATGAAATTTCGATAGATTGATATGTTTGATAGATATCGATGACTATCGATTGTTTTTTGTAATATTTTTTGTTGAATAAATTATATACGTAAACTGGTAAACTGGGTTTTCCAGCGAAATATAGCTACGATAGAGTTTTTTACTCTCTTTAGTGTAACATAATTTTTAAGATATGAAAAATAAACTTTTTAGTCTTGGTCACTATGTCATTTTTTTGAAAAGTAAATTTTAATGCTCCTTCAACTGATGAAAATGCAGCCGAAACAGCAGAAAAAAACACCATACTATAATTATTATGTTTACAATGTAGATATATTTAGATTGTACACAATTGTCCCGCGTGATTGTTTAATTGGTCTGACCATATTATTGTTCTATGTTATTGTTGCGAGAGTAATTCAATAGTTTTAAATTACTTCGACAAATAAGATTAAATAGGAATATTTATCTTTTATTAAAATAGAATTTCAAATTATTACAAACACATTTAAACTTTAACTAAATACAGTTACTTAATAATAGTGAGACCTGATATCCATAACATCGATTATGGACCTTAACGTTTCTGTTCGACTGTTAGTTCAGGACTGACAATGTTTTCGAAATGCAGATATGACATCACTTTCGTTTTCTTTGTTTCAATCAAATATGGCCGACCAAACAGGTGGCGTGATACAGAACATCCGCCAAATATGATGACACTTTATTGTCAGCATATCTGGTGGTGTCTGATCGTGAGAAGCTAGGTGAGAATATAGACAGCTATTATTCCGAGAATTAGGAATAATAGTTGTCTATAATTTGTTTGACACGTTTTTGTAGATGAACTGAATCGTCTGCAAAAACGGGATGGAACAGTTATAGATGTTAGAAAATTATTTAATTTTTGTAGGATCCATTAAAAAGCGACTCAGAAATATTTTATCTATCAAAAATCACCTAAAAAATACTGAACATTTTTGTGGGGTAGAAAGTGGCAAAAAGGACAAAAAATTAATGAAAAAATCAACTTATTTTGTAGCCTACCAGCTAAACGAAAATTATAAGTTACCTATTACATTTTCTGGCTGGTTGTTGCAGTCGCACACTCAAAAAGAAGTATATTAGAATTTCGAAATGTGGATCACACTATCTTTCAGATACGGTCGTTTTGTGAAAATTCCGAGTGTTGCAAAAATTTCACATGTGTAAAATTTAGCATTCACGGAACCTGCTGTCGCATATTTATTCCTATAAATTTTTCCAAATTTGAAAAGTGATAAGCAAAACCTTGGCTACGCCCTTGGGAAGGGCGACTTTTTACTTAGTTAAAAAACTATTGACACAAATGTGAGGCTGCGGATCCTGTCCCACAAAATGAGTTTTGCTCCCTCTCAAATAAGAAAAATACATATTTGGGATTTTTCTGAATAGTAGGACGTGATTGACAAAATTTTATATTTATTTAGGTAGTAGGGCATGGTTCACAATTTTTTATCCAGGAAAGAGGAAGAAAAAAGAATAGATAAGAATATAAAAAAATTGACCAAGGAAAAACAGAATAAAAAAGTGACTAATATTTCTTTTTGAATATTAACTTGTGACTGGGGTCATTTTCTCCCAAATTTCAGAACCTATTTGCACCTATATGCGGTAAACACAGGAAAATTTGTATTATTCGTTTTGCTGGCATTATTAATTCATCTAATTTAGTCAATGTAGGTCTAATACGAAGTTTAAAAATCTTCAAAAAAGGCCGCAATTATTTCCAAAAATAGTTATTGTTCTGAATTTATTATTTGAAGGACAGACATAATTAAAATGTACAATTTGGCATAAGTCTTCAGAAAGACGCGATTTTTGGCGTTCGGGTCAAATTCTGAATTACGTAAAAAATTGTTATCCGTTTTCATTCGAAGTTTGTGGATTTTATCTATACCACAATCAACGTACGAATTTTGTAATAATTATAATTTTTCAATAAATTACAAGATCCATTCGAGAATGTTTGAATAATTTTATTTACCGCTTTATTATGTTTGAATAAAAACGAACCGCATTGTTTTGTCTTACTGTAAGTTATTTTGTGAATCAAAAGGTACTCATGGAGAATTTTATTTGTGACTAATTCTGTGAAAATATAAATACTCGGTGAGCACTGGCAGTGTGAGAGTGTCTGTCTTATCATCTTGAATGAGTGAACTATCACTCAGAACAACGGTTCGTAACCTTTTTCACTCTCGAACATCCCATCGCAGAGGCCATGACTTGAAGAAGTGCGCAGTGCATTCACCCGCATGGAAAATTTGTACATTAATAACAAAAAAAAACTTCATAAAAACAGTAGCTTGGTCACGGACCCCTTAGGCTACCATCATTTATGAATGTTTTGGGAGTCCACGGAACATCGGTTGGAAACTGCTGATCTAGGTGGTGCCTATGTCTATCAAAAATATCAACTCAAGGCACAGAGGAAAAATTTGTTCAAAATGAAGTATGCCAGTTTATGTAGGAAGAAAATTTTCCCTATTTCTGGCATAAATGGGAAAAAATTGAATGGCCAATTTTGTGTTTTCGCCAGACAGGGCAAGGCCGTAACCAAGGGGGGGGGGCAAAGCGGGCGATTGTCCTTCGTGATCTTAATTTTTTTTTTAATGTGTAAACATTCTTGCTCTCTAGTCCGCTTTCTCCCGGGTGTAAAAAAATATTAGATACAAAAAAGTTAAGATTGCACGGCGCACTGTCCAGTTTCAAATTCTGTTTGTCACAAAACACACATACACACACTCACAAGCAGACATCCGTGGCAAGCTGGGGGTGCGTTACATGCATGCACACATACAAGCTAGATACATATTTATCATGTTTCAGCTGAATGTTTATACATTAAATATGTGAGGGGGGACCCTCGCACACCTTATTTTTTGCTTGTCACTTTTCAGATTTAAGAAAAATTGTAGCAATAAATATGCAACAGCTTGTTTCATAGATGCTAAATTCTTCAAAATTTCTATGTTTTCAAACGTGACGAGCAGAAAAAGGTATTAAATTTTTTTGACCCCCTCCTTTTGAGGAAATCCTTGTTACGTCCCCGAGTCCGGGTGAAAAACTTGTCAGTTAGGGCAAACCCCTGGCTGCCCTCTGGGGCTGGTTATGGGCTTGAAATCACTAATTTCAAACTTTTGGCAAAAATGAGTAAGAAACATAAAAAACGATTTAAATTACAAAGTAACCGGAAATGTAACAATTTTTCTTGTCAACGTGACGACATAATATTTAATTCGACAATAATTTTATTTCTATTATTTAATTTAACATATTTCTGACTGACCGTCTGCTTCACTTCATTTCCCCACTATACTTTATCTGTCGATAATTTATGGAAAAAAATATTTATTATTATTTACCACTAAGCATGAGAATCTTAATTTTTTCACGTAACAGTTTTGTAGGTACCTAGTCCACATTTTCATTTGTGTGTTCATCAAGAAGCAACGCAGAATCAAACATAGAAGGCCTTACGTATGTAGGCTAATATTAAATTCATCACGAATCAATTCGTTGTTATCTGTAAAGTACAGGTAGCTACTTTTCCTTATAGTTAGAATTTAAAACCTAAATTTAAAATAAAAATATAATATTTTGGCTAATTATTAATTTTTGAAGAATTTTTTTAAATTCGAGGCTGGCTGCCTACAGCATATCACGCTGAACGCGTTTATGAATTGATTCAAAATCGTTTTTCAGATTCGCATTCTCGTTTATTTTTGACAGCAGGGTCTCAGAAAGAATCAGTTTTAAATTGTTCATGTCATAATTCAATGGCGAATTCAAGTCTATCTCGTCTGGGCTAACATCCTTTACCTGCGAAGCTACCGATTCGATCGATTCCTCATATATTTTCTGAACTAATTCTACTTTACCTGGCAATTTCGCCAGTTCAAAAATGGATTCGCTCAAGACCACCTCTTTTTGAGCATTGAAGCTAGCGTAAGTGGAATGTGTCCAAAGTTTCTTCATTTGTGGATCATTTAACAGTTCTGCAAAGATTTTTCGCAAATCATCATCCGATTTGGGAATGCCATAGTGGTAGGTTTTTTTCGACGACTGCTTTTGATTTTTGTACGTCTCCTTTGTGGTGGTGTAGCAGGTTTCATTTTTCAGATTTTTGTCGATTTCGGAACACATATGGGAAAACGCTTTGCTTATGTTCCCCGTTTCATTTACGTATGCAGCTCCACTTTTACCCGCCGATGATAATAATTTTATAATACGCGACTGGTGCAGTAATTTGGTGAAACACTCGAATGTGGCTTTGGCGATAGCATTATTTTCTAGATCGGCACTTTCCTCCGCTGAGAATCCATAAAAGTCGTTACCAGTGCTCTTGACCATCAACTCCAATTGAAATGTAAACACGATAGTGAGTTGCTCCTTTTTTAAGAAAATTTTGAGAAGTAATTCGTGCTGTTGTTGAGCGGTTAGATTGGCCAGTTCCAGGGAGCCAAAATCACTGGGGACCAACCAAATTGATTTTTTTTGGGCTTCGAGTAGGGTGAAACCACTTTGTAGTCCAAAAATTACGAGTAAAACATGAAGACTGCTCATCATGTACACGATTCAAAAGCAAAATAGTCGAAGAAATTTGCACAAAATTTTCGAAGTAATTTAATCTAATTTAAACGCGACTGTGAATCACAATACAGAAAACATCGACTAAATTCATTTATTTATTGAACGAGTTGACCCTAAAGTCCAATAATTTCATATATGATTGGTAATGGAAGCCAAAGGCCAGGCCAATTAAAAAAAAAACTGATTAGGCTGATTTGAGTAAATAATATGAAAAAAATAACGAACAAGACATAAAAAAACAACAAAACAACGTAGGTACCTATATTATACAAATCGAATTGATAAACTTCTCCTTTCTTTGAAGTGGGTTAAAAATGACCTCCATCTTATGGAATTTCTGCTCTCCAAATTTGAATATCTATCCGCTTTTGTTGTTTATACCTGTTACTTTTCTCGGTGGGTTTGTAATTCTAAAACTTGTGTTTGAATAAATGAATCTACACCTATAAATACTAGATTTCTATTAAGAATTTTATAAGTAGGTATGATAGCTAGAGTAATAAAAAAAAAAACTATCGCAGTAATATTTCGCTAGAAAACCTAGTTGTAACTTTTATCAACACAGAATTGATAAAAAAAAAAATCTGAAATCTATATTAATGCCGCGCAGAAAAGTCACTTGCAACTCCTTATCCTGTAAGTACGAAAAAGTTATTTGTAATACAAGTGTGTAAAGTAGATGATTGCGATACGAGTGTGATCCTTTCAGCAGGAACCGAAGGTAAGTGATGCAAGTCACACTAGTAGCAATCACCTTCTTTACATGAGTATCACATATTATTGTTTTCAACGCCCTCTCCCCCTAAAAACAAAGAAAAAAAATTGGGAAAAATAAATATTTTTGTAACTGGCAAATATATAAGCGCAAAGTATCACAATTCCCTCAACAAGAAGTCGTGATGCGGTGGTTAAGGTGCCAGCTTTCAAATGCGGAAATTAGAGGTTCAATCCCCCCAGAGCAGAGAAACTTTCATTAATAAAAACAAAAATACTGTGTCAAATAAAAAAGAGTAATATTAAAATGTATCGTAATATTTGATTAGACTTAAAGCCCATGTGTACGAAAAAACGAAAGTCACAGATTTTAATAATGTAATAAACCTCTCCCCATTCACACAATGATTCATTAGCCACTATTTTAAGCTAAAGAACTGGAGTTTGAATTTCTCGAAGGAAGAGAAAATATACTCGAATTTACTTTTCATGTGATTTTTTGATCTTCTTCAGTTGCATGAAAATAAACAAAGGAAAAAAAACTAAAATTAATAGAAAGATTGCCATTTTTAGAATCTAAAAAAGCTCTTCTCCTCATTCGGGTTTACACCAAACGAACAACTAAATAACGAATGTTTTTTTATGCTTGTTTGGCTAAATGACTATCAAACCAATGAAAACGAACAAAATTTGCAACCCGATCGAACATTAACGAATATCCTATAACATTGTGAATTTAGGACAAGATCGAATAAACCGCGAATGTTTGTTTGGTGTAAACCCAGCTTTTCAATCAATAATTTGTCAGCCACTATGTTAGCTAGAAAGCTGGGACTAGTACGATTGGAAATAAGATAAAATTTACTTAAATCTGCATTCCATTTAAATTTTTTTTCATTCCGAGCTACTCGAAAATAAACGAACCAAAAAACGTAAATTAAAGGAAAATTTGCCGTTTTCGTATCGTTTAAATGCATTTCCCAAACAATTTTTTCTTGGTGATTTTTTTTTTTTTTTTAGAGAGTGTTGCAAAAAATAGTATGCGATACTCGTGCGAAATAAGTGATTGCTACTGATGTGATTTACATCGCACTCGTATCGAAACACTTTCTTTACACACTCGTGTCACAAATAACTGTTTCAAACATACCATGTGAAAATATAAATTTATGTTAAAAACAAATTTTTTAAAGATAAGCTTTTTTTTTTTTTTGTTTTAGCTTCATGTAAAATAAAAATTGTATCATCGCGGAAGGTTGACTGCAGTATTGGTATATTTTAAAATCGCAGTAGTGAGTACAAAAAAAAACTTATAAATAAGTTTAGGTTAAAAACGAATTTTCAAAGAGATTTTTCGGTTAAAAAAAGTAAAATTATTAATCATTATCTGGTTGGTAAAATAAATTTCTCCTCTTCTTACTTGTTCTTTTTTTTTGGGGGGCGGGATAGTTTCAAAAAATAATGTGTGATACTTGTGTCAAAATCACCTACTTTTTACCCTTGTATCACAAATAAGTATTTTCGCTAGGGTGTTGCAAAAATATATTTCAACCAATATGGACTACTTGCTTTTTTCCAACAATTTTTTTTTTTATTTTACCATTTTTCTCGAAAACTACTTTACCAACAGGCAACAAACTCCTATTAGACTTGGTCCTATACATACGTATAAGGACTTCTTTCATGAAAACTTTTCCTCTATCTCTTTCGTAGTTTTTTCAAAATTTTGAAGTAACAATTTTTATTTTCTTAATCAATTTTTTCTTTTCCAGTTTTTCTATAAACTACTGAACGAATAATTGTAGGAAACAAACTTCCACCAGACTTGCAGCCCCGTAAAGAAAATGAAAATTTTAGTCCGATCCTTTTCGTAGTTTCATGGAAATCTTGAAAAAATCACTTTTCCACGAATTTTTTATTCTTCAGTTCACTTGGTAACTGCTGAACTAATAAGCACCAAACTTCCGTATAAGAACTACTTTTCGTGAAAATTTCATTTCTATTCGTTTTGTATTTTTCTCAAAACGTTGAATAAAAAATTTAGGCGATACATATAATTATATATACAGATAATATATTCCATCTACAACAAGACAAGTACTTCATGACATATATAGAAAAATTCCACATGGAACAACCAACCTCTCGCATTATACATAATTATACACTGGTATAAATATACCAAGCAGACTCATTTCCGGAAATTTCAGTACGTGATTTTCCAGCATTTTCATGGTGTTTGATGATGTTCTCATAATTTGAAGTGATCAGGAAAATTGTATGTCTGGGTCTCAAAAAATTTGTTTTATCCCTAAATTTATACTTTTTTGCTGATTGATTTATTTTTTCATACTGCTAGGATGTGCAGTAATTCTGACTGACTTTCGTAGAATCATCATTCAATAAATCATTTAGTTACATGTTTTGTTTCGTTTTATTTTCATTTTTGAAAAATATAAAAGTTTGTTTTGAAAAGTTTTTCAGATAAATGAGTAAAAGAAAATAAAAACGTTGTGTCTTAGGCCGAATTTTAGGCTAAGAATAATAGGAAAGATTGGAAAAATTTACCAAGAAAATTTTTATCTAAAATTACCCGAACAATTTTTTTATCAGAAGTCTGAAGATAAGATAATAATGTTTTCCGAGATCAAATCATTTCTTCATTTACCATCTCCATATGAAAAAATTCAATTTGTTGACAGGAACGTTTTTTTAAATTTTTTTTCTCAAGAAATTTCAACATTAATTTCAAGAATATAACTTTGTCATTCAGTTTGCCTTACTTATTGTAGGGTTGGGGTTCTAAAAATTTGCACGGATAAACATTTTAAAATATTCAAAACAGTAAGTCTGCAGCTATTTAAATCAGACTGGGTCTCGGGTAGTCTATTTGATACCTGGGTCTGTAGTGGGTAGAAGCTTATAATTAAGTGGTTTAAGGTCCAAGGGACCATATAAAGTTGGTTGGAGTCACACACCTGCATCGCACGCCTTGTAACTCACAACTGCCTAGCCTCAACACCAGTATCCCCACGTAACTCTGTTAGGAGTGTAGTGGGAGAACCAGCGCACAGGCTATGCGCTGGGACCTGTGGGCGGAGCCACAACAGGGTCCCACAAGGTTAGGAATATCAAAATGTAGGTATACAAAAAATAAAATGGGAAAATGGTGTCATTAGTTTTCGTTTGTCGTAAAACAAAAAAATTTTCATCATCCTCACTCTTAACGCCATTCTGAGGTCAGTTTTAATACCTCATTTGTAAGCAAACTGGGTAAAAAACTGAACTGAAAAGAGTAAGTTTCAGAATACAGCAGACTAATTTTCAAGGTCATACCACCAATTATTAAGCGGTAGTCGCATCCGACATTTTGCCTAGAAATTAGCGCTCTAACCATTTTAGTAAAACAAGTATAACTTGAGACTTAGGGCCGAATGCACGAACGATACCTAAGTATCAAAAGTGACTTTAGAAATACGTATCTTAACAAGTTATATCTATATGTGTTTACGTATAGATATAGTAAGTGATAATGGGAAAAATGTGAGAATTACTCAAGTATTGTTCTTGCATTAGCGCCTTAGATGTCATAGAATATTCCACAAGGTGTCGTTTACACGAGATGTGTTGATATTGGTGAAAATGTTTGCAAAAACAATGTAGTCAAATATGTCAAAATTGTGATATAATTATTTCGTAATTTTGTAAAAATTTCGCAGGTAACTGTTTTTCAATATTTTCATTTAAATTGAGTGAAAGTTTACCTCAAACACAAAAAAAAAAAAACCAAAATAAAATGAAAGAGTGTATTAAAATGAATAGAATGAGCCGAAATTGTCCGAGTTCGAGGAATTGGTAACCTATAAACAATCTTTTATTCCACATTTTATCCGAATTTCTGAGAACGAATATAATTTTTCGAAATGGTTTTGCTCGCATTTTAAGACAAATGCGATGGAGTATAAGTTAAAGTTAAATCGAATGTTGGATAAAACTGTTAAAATGAACGAACGAAATCCTTGCTCCATTTTCGTGACGACTCGACATTAAAATAGGACAGGCGAATTTCGCGTCCCTCTTTCAACGATAGTTTTCTAAACGGAAATTTTGAAAAATAAAAATTCCATGAATTCGAACCGCACATCTGTAGTATAGGTACTGTATTTCTTTTCGTATCGAGAATATATATTATATTTTTCCTCGAGGTCTTCACAATTCAATGGACTCGTTATCATGCTATGATTAAAAAATTGATTTTTCATTTATTCTTCGACAAAGTTTTATCAAAAATGTTGTTGAAAATGAAGGATAAAATGACCCCTTGAGCTGACGGTGTAGAGCTTAACGTTTAGTTTTTTTCTGATTTTTTGGTTGAATTATTTTTTGTCTTTCCTTCCCTATATCGCTGTCAAATATATGGTTCAAATATTTGGTTTCCCGGATAAAGAAGTCTTTGTGTAATACTTAATGGTAAATTAAAGTGAGCCAACCTACTAATCTCAAACCTAAATAAGGCTGAAGTCTAGATAATTTATGCTAAAGCCGTGCGATTATGTTTTACTTGTTGGTTCAACATTCGCAGCAGTAATGAATTTATGATTTATTTGCCTTGGTTTTGTATCGTCTCCAGAACAAAGACGATGACCTGGAGTCTAAACCGCCTCCACTATGTAAGGTCAAGATCAAGATCGAGACTCAAATGTGCGTGATCAAGACCAAAAGCAAAATTTGAGAAATTCTGCGTTATGAATAAACTGTAAAATGTTTGCAATTTTTCTGCCTAAATATAATTTGGCATAAGCTAATTGTGAGAACTGAACCGTCATATTGTGTGAGAAATAAGATATTCGCTCGGTACTGTCGGTGGTGGCAGTGGTGGCGTAATCGTGCAGTAAACTGTGTTCGCAACTTTTTAGACTGGCGAATTTGTTTTAACATCAGTTTGATTCCCAGAGTCCGCACTAGTGGCGAATCCGACGCGTAATTTTTTTGGGGAGGAATGACGAAAAATTTTGTGAAGTTGATATTTTTTACTGTTCTTTGCATTTCAGAAAATTTTATATGGTATTTATAGATTTTGTGGTCTTACTTTCACTTTTTTCTTTGGAATTTTTTGTGTTTTTGTTTTTTTTTTGGAATTTTTGGGAGTGAAATTCCCCTATTTCACCCCTGGATCAACCACTGGCCTGCAGGCCTACTTTCATAATTATAATTAAGTGTTTAATGTTTTTCTTTCAGCTTATTCGATACTTTATTGGCATTTATTGTGATAAGTATAGGACAAATTTTGGGTTCACGATTTTGAAAAAACTGCAGAAGAAACAAGGCTGAAATTTTCACGAAAGGTAGTCCTCATATATAAAACCAAATACGAAAAAAGTTTGGTGTCTATTGGTCCAGTACTTTCTGAGAGAACTGGGGAACAAAAAATTCCTTTAAAAGTGGTTTATCCGGAATTTTGAAGACACTATAATAGGAATAGTGTTGAAATCTTCACGATAGATGTGCGATAGAAGTTTGTTGCTTATTTTTTGGTAGTTTCCGAGATAACTGGAAAAGTAAAAATTTCTGGAAAAATGGTTTTTCCCGGATTTTTAGGAAATTAAAAAAGGGATTGGATTGAAATTTTCACGATAGAATTTTCTTATACATGCGCAAGTCTGATATGGAAGTTTGGTGCCTATTCGTTGGGTGGCCTCTGGAAAAGTGGAAAAAAATTTTAGTTAACGGTTTTTAACAAACTATCGCAGGAATTAGGCTGAAATTTTCACGATAGATTGTCATTATTAGAATGCAATTTTGATAGAAGTTTGGTGCCTATTAATTTAGTATGTAGCTTCCAAGAAAAATGTAAAGCAAAAATGAAAAATTGCTAGAGAAAGCTAGTCAACTGTTTTTACTGGAATTATCTTTTTCTTAATTACTTCGTAAGGGGTTACGAGTGTCTTTTTTGCATGGCATTAATTTAGATTTCATTTACTTTTTGTTTTTTTATTCATTTTTTCAATATTGTCAATGAAAATTGGCAAACTGGGTTTACTGTGCCAGAAATTTTTTTTCGAACTACTTTTCACTTTTCATTTGGTAGGTACCTATGTTAAGAATCGTGTAAAATATGCTACTCGTAATTTGATTTAGCCGTCAATAATAATGAAAACCAATCAAACACTGCTAGAATATGACCAAGATTTTATTGCGCAAACTAAGACCCGGCCAAATGCGCCAGATCAAGACCAAGTGCAATTCTACATTCGCTCATCGGTCCTCACTTATTCCCAGCTGAAGTTTACTTAGATACTTACTTATTTTCTTCAATTTCAACTTGTCCAATACAATATTTAGGTTTTGAAATATCACTTCTGAATTCAATATCAAATAGTTTTTATTTTTGTGTACCTAATGAAAAATTTGCTAAGTAATTACTACATAAAATCCCAATTATTTTTTTCCTGTTTCGATTTATCGAAACTGCTATTAATTGACCTAATGTTACGTATTTCCATTTAACAGCCGTTTATCTTCTCTGCAGTTACAATTATACTTAAAGCCCTCATGCGTTACAGTTAAATTTCAGAAATCGATTGGTTTTCGACACTTGACAAATAAGCGTTTATTTAATACAAATTATCGAGTAATTAAATATAAACATGTCCTTATTTCTAACATTAATCCGAAAATTTTTATTTTTTTGGCTCCCAAAACTACTTAATCAAAATGTCGTATTTTGACGAATAAATTCGAATATCGACGCAGGATATTTTGGTTTCATTTAGTGTATACCGCAGTTGGTTTCATTTTAATTAAATTTTTTCCAGAGGAAAACGCGCTGTCACTTTACGAAAATTTTCCACATTTTGTGCGCAAAAAAAAAAAAACAAAACAAAAACGAATAAGTTAATCGAAATAAAAAATGTGTTTGATAAAAGTGGCACGTACGCTCTTATTTTCTAATTACAAAGAATTGTCTAGCCTAACTTTCCAAGATACATGGTAGTTTTTCTGAACAAAAAAGACAGTACATTTCTTTCCTTAGTTCTTGATCAGTTTTTTTTTATTTCTTTTGTATTTTAATGCTGAGATTATCAACGTTAGTGACTTCGACAAATTTATTAGTGTTATACGGTGGCCTACACTCCATCTATTAAATTTTATTCAACTTATCCTCCAGTAAACTAGCAACTACCTCGTATCTATTTTGTTAAAATTTGTAAAAATATTATACTGTATTTTTTATACTCTGGATTAGGTAGGTAGGGAGCAGATAATTTATTTGAATAATTATTATTTTATTTAAAAATAAAAACTCGAGTTTAAAGAAGGTTTTAATGACATAACATGATATTCTCGCTTATTACCTGTAGGATTGAATGATTAGAATACTTCCATTTCAAAATTTGTACGAAACCCATCAAAATCACCAATGAAATAATAAATAATTAAGGATATCCGTTACTAATTTGTCTGAGATTCAGTTCTAAACCCAGGTCTCTTATTTGGGTTTAGAACTGCGGTTTTTCCGTTAACCTATATGGTTGTCTTTCAAGTCTTGGCTTGTCTGATGACATCACTGTTTCCTTTCTACAAACTGTTTTCGTCCATATTCATGATGTCACCTTTTCTCTGAATATATTCCAATACTTTACACTTATTTTAATTCTTACTGATTTCTTGTACACTTCCACTTTCTGTCACATCTATCACATTTATTGGTTTTATTCACATTATGTTTTTCCTTAACATCCACTTAAACTCATAACTCAAATCTCCCACAACACCTAATTCAAATCACTCGAACTATCACCCTTAGTTATTTGTCTAATGTTCTGTACAATTAATTCTTAATACTTCTCTTGTAGAATACGATACACTCTTATATTTTCTTACAAATTATAAAACACTTTGTAATTATTTCGGTATTATACATTTACTAAAAACATAAGATTGTTGTGTTTCGTTTTGTAACGATTATACTGTTACAGTATAATATTTTCTTTTGATCTGTATGTTACCATACAGATTAAGAACATGAAAATTGTCATCATCCGAAATAACGTTTCGGAGTGATTGAAATTATTACGTCATGGAAAAATTAGTTCCAAAAAATTTTTTAGATGAGATGAAATTGAATGGCGATATACCGAATCCTTCAAGATGGAGTTTTAAAGGGGTGTGCAAGCTACAGTTCGCACTTACTTAGTCCCTGGCATCATTCCTAGCAATTTCACTGTTCACTCTGAAAGTTTTCTCTACAATGTCGAATCGTATTGAAGAATAATTTGTTTGCTATAAAACGTTCGAGAGTAAGATAGATAGGTACTTCGAAGTTTTAATAATGCAAGAGGATGTGAATAAAAAAAATTTGATTTACTTTGGTTGTCCAGAGTGGAAAAGGAAGAAAAAAAGGAAGTAGCTTTCGTGAAA
Organism: Ericerus pela; assembly: GCA_011428145.1. NCBI lineage: Eukaryota > Metazoa > Arthropoda > Insecta > Hemiptera > Coccidae > Ericerus > Ericerus pela. The sequence goes on along the minus strand of WOFM01000187.1, from coordinate 2,286,071 downwards.
AAGGATTATGGAAAATGAAAAGTTATGTGCCTTTTATTTTTAGCACTCGCCGAATATTCTTATCGAGAAAATAAGTTATGTATCTACCTATTTAACGAAAAAAAAATAAAAAAATAATACAGAAAACTCTTTAACAGGACGATGAAACATTGAAAACATTTTCCAATCTTTTTCGGTTTCCTGCAATGATTCGGTGTACGAAAAATTGCCTTTGGTTAGGTATAGCCTATTATTTTTTTTTGTTTTTGTTTCGTCCATTTATTACCTACATTTCGTTGGTTCAAAAGTTCACCTTACTCGCTGCCAAGGATTTTCATGGGTAATTTGTGGTCGGTGTTGGGTGATTTTAGTTCTTCGTATTGCTAACGTGGAAAACGTCGTTTATTTTATTTAGATTCTTAATTTCTAACAAATACGTACATACGTAGGTGGATAGCTAGGAATTTTCTCAAGGTTGACGAGAACTAAATTTCAAAGATTCGACCCAATTAATCGGAAAAAGGTTGAGGTTACGCTGATATTGGATTTAAAATGGATTTTTGTCATCTTGTTGCTTAAATAATTTAAGATAATTAGTGTTTTAAACGCTAAATTCTGCGAGCGGAGCGAACGAAAAACATTTATCCAAAACCATCCTAAAAGTCCTCGCACATTTTATAGACAGTTTTTCTCTGTTTTGGATGACTTTTAGGAGGGCTTTAGTTCCTTGAGCGACCCCGCTGGGTACCCCACCGATCACTGCTTCTATTCATGCAGGTAACCAATATTCTGAGTCATGAAAATTTTGTTAAACTTTTCAGGCATATCCATTTCACCTTTTTAAAAGAATATATTATTTTTACCTCTCAAAATTAGTTAGCGGATTATTTGAAAATAAAATACTCACGAAATTATGTTTTAGTGTGAAAATATCTGAACCAAAGTTGATAATCTAAAATAGAGTACGCTTCCGAAGATTTTACTTGACGAAGAGCTCGGCTGAAAAATGCTGCACAGAAAGTAAGTTTCAAATATGGAAAATTAAAGTAGGCTATATTATATGGAGAACTGACATAAAATGTCAGTTTTTTTTTTTCATGCTTTTCCAAAAAGAAAAATTTTTCAACGAGTAGCCTTTTGCGAAATGCGAGCGTAAACGCTAAATTTTCGTTCTTTTTTTACCGGAATTTAACTACCGAAGCGAATATACGAGAGTATAACTCCTCTTTTCTCTCCATATTCCCACTCTCTTCTACGTTTTCATAGACATTCTCAAAAGAAAGAAGTGAAAAAAACCCAGCACAATATAATCGCGGTTCTGCTTCTGATTCAAAATCTCATCGTAAAACCACCTTCTTAAATGAAACTATTTCCAAGTTAAAATCAGCTGTAACAATTGAACGTAAAAGGCGGGAAAATGGGGAAAAGCAAACTGAAACACGAACTTGAATTCAAGTATAGGTTGCTTTTTCAAGAAAAGAAGAATAAAAGAAAACTATTTCTATTCGATTTTTTCTTTTTTATTAACTCGACTGAATGGTAGGTATTCGGATCGTGCTCAAGTATGGGCTACTCGGAAATTATTTTTTCAAATAATTTTTACATGTTTTCAACATAAATGAGTCGAAATTTTGATGGAACACTTTATCGAAGGTGCTTGTCCATATTGAAGCCTGATTTTAAAAATAAGCATTGAAGAGGGATGAATATTCAAAATTGAAAAAACCTAGATTTTTGGCAGACTTTTTTGGTTAAGTACCTAAATGATGACATAAATTTCTAAAAAAAAAAATCCAAAGGACTTCGACAGGGAGAAATATGTTATCCGTTGCAAAATAATTGTAATCTCAAATTCATATTTTTTGTTAAAAACACAATCGGAATATAATATAAAACTTTTACGAGCCTGTATCACCTTGCCTTTGACACTGCAGTAAAGTTTTGTAAGAACTATTTTTGTAGAAAACTTTATCAAAAATCATTTTTTTACTGAGCTATTATTCCTCGTAACTTCTTTCTGTTTCGAGAAAAATGAAGAAAACCTAAAACAGTCCCATATTAGGACCCGAAGCAAGTGGGATTAGGTTAGGGACTTTTTACCACATACTTAGGTGAATGCCACCAACACATTCCAGTAATAAAATATATACTTACCCTGATTATCTTCCTGTAGGTATTTCTCCTATATGCCGTATAGGCTAACAAATAGGTAAATCTGATATATGATTCTGAACAAAATTATAAGTTAAGTTTGTGAATTTATTTCACCACGAGCATCCATTGTCACACTCCGTGGCCGTTTCGCAGACAAAGTTTATGTTGTTCTTTTTGTTTTTTTAATATTTCCTCATCGTCCTAAGGAATTTGACATCAGCTTTGCATTATTAGGTCATCCAATGAAAGTAGGCTGGTGGAGTGGATTCTGTGGCATAGTTTAGAGTACAAATAGAATAAAATCATGTTAACTCACTGTAATTATTAAAAGTTTTAAACACCGAATGTGTCTTTAGGATGTCTGTGAAAATTGTGAAGGTACCTAATGAGAAAAAAGTGTCACGAAGAAATGAGTAACTTCTACCTCCATAAACCTCCATGGATTTAGATTTATTTATTTATTTTATTTTTTTAAATAGTAGCACCATATTATCGACCATACCGTTGGTGTCCATTGTTTAATATTTGAAATAAACAAATTCAACTTAAAAATATATTCATTCTTGCTTCTGATTGGTTGGATGTCAGTCAATTTGTCAACGAACAATACTTATTGCCGAGATTCGCTGTCAACTTAACAGTCATACGACGATCTAATCGTATTTACCCAAATTTACACATTCTCACATATCTATACCTACGTATAATTCAGTTTGTTTTTTGTATTTATACATGTATTTTCTATGATCATCTAATTCCTGTGATGGGAATCAGCCATAGTGTAGTCTATTTTTTGGGGATTATTTAATTTCGAAGAAGCTCAGCTACTGAGCTACGTCACTGCGATTTCTTCAGTAAATAAGGTCATTTTTTAGCAGTTTTGCAAAGAAAAAACCTGCTATTTTTTTTTCTTTCTTTTTTACTTTTTTTTTTTTTCCTCGTAATCTGAGTGAATAGGTAACGTTTTGGCAAAAATAGAAAAAGAAAAAAACAAAAAGCAAGGTAAAACTTGAGACTAGAAATGTGAAACAGACGAAGCTGAGAAATAACAAAACGAAAGCATCGTTCGCGAAGGTTAATATTGCTGAAAGGTAAGGTACCTACTACCTACCTAAAAAGTACACTCGAGACGAACGAAGAGTGCTTTTTGATCTCCTTCGAAAGAGAGAATTTTGAAGGATGAGATAGGTATCGTCGTTGTGTGTAAATAAAATTTAATTGTCAGATACTTAATCAATTTTCGAGTGCAGAATAAGCTTTCAAATTTTAAGTCAAGAAACCTTTTCAAAAACGTTAAGGATGATTTTGTCCGTGTAAAAGTTGAAAAATTCAATCTTATGCTTGCAATTAAAAATATAATAATCCCGTCTTTAGAATTCTGTCTGTCTGTCTCTGTTTCACTCTCTGTCTCACTCTCTATCTCCCTTTTTCTATTCCAGAAAGTTCGTTTGTAAAAGGCAGTATAATATTTCTTTTCCAACGTTTTACTCAAATTCAGTAAATTGTTGCAAGACCAACTTGACATTTTTTCTACCAGGTAATCCGAGCTGAAAAAAAGGTTATTTGAAAGAAATTCCTATCAATAAATGTAGTTAAGGCAGTACCTTGTAGCAGCAATACTCGAAAATGTATGGGTCCTTCAACGGCGAAGCCTTTCCAAAAACATTTGAAACTATGTTTTGTTAGAAAAAACAATAAAATAATTCTACTTATTTTCATTCCAGGACAAAATTACAGAACCTTGATTTCCCCAAAAATTTTTATCCTTTTTTTACTTCAGGTGAAGGTTATTAATTAATTTCAATGGTGACTTAAACTCCACGTAATCTTGCAGGCTATGATACTGAGTTTATAGTTAATAGAACTTTTATTAAGTTTTTGACCGAATATAATGGACTAAACAAAAATAATAATTTTAGCATTTTAAACCTACTTGTATTGTGGTTGATTGTTGTATTGTAACTATACTCCATCCCAAATAAGAACAAAGTGACGTCACAGATACGGTCACAATTTAAGCAAAATAAAGCGCAAAAAAATATTTGTAAATAATAGTTTTGGATGCAGCATTGATTGAATTATTTTTTCCTTTCTCCCCTGGTCCATCTGTTCATATGACGTCACGTCTCTTTTTTGGGATAGAGTATAATGATATGTATTATGCATACTTACATTACATTCGATATACCCAATTCACTTTAAGAAAGACATGAGGTTGCACGCATGTTGTAGGCAAAGAGGAAAGGAAAAGGCAATAATTCACAATTATGTGGCCTAGTAAGTTGTGCTAAAATTTTCAATTTCAGTGTTGTATTGATTGTGCTCAACTGTGCTGATATGTGTAACTGTTTTATTGACGTCAAGTCTTTTTTAAAGTGAATAGCGCCGTATTTCGTTCGGTGAAAAAACTTCACACAAATTGCTGGCTAAGTTTTATCTATTTCAAAGTTGAAATCCTAATGTTCTTATCATGATAGTACATGCAAAAACAAAGTGGTTATTTTGTTGAATTTTGAAGAATTCTGTGATCATTTCTATTGAATTTAGATTGACTACGGTAACTCCTAGTTACTTATAACTCCGCCCTTACGAGTGAACTGTAATCAGGTAATTAGTTTCTGAATTCTTTTGATAGTTGTTAGAAACAGGTCTCTAGTTTCGCTATTAAGATCTGCAATCCCATGAAATTCCCAGAAGCAGTTTTTGAGAAAAATTTCTCATTAAAATTCGAGAATTGTTCTTTTTTTCTTTTTTTTCTTTTTTTTCCCAGAAAAAATGAACTTTTCGAATTTTGTTCGACATAACTGTATGTGGAAAAATTTAATGTTCTTCAGAAAGCAATTTCTGAAAAAAAAAAAAAAAGTCAAATTTATTGAAAGGCAATTATTTTAATTATCTCATACTCATGTATGTTAGTGCATTTCTTTCTTATTTTTCCGGATTTGTACTGCAACCCTTACATTTTTTCTATTTGTAGATCAACCCGTTAAACATGTGGCTACAAACACCTGACTTTTGGGTGAACAGATGAGATTTTCTACATATTATGCAGGGTTGCCACAATACACAACACTACACCATTGTCTTGAGGTGTCACTATAGTACATGTTTTCCAACATTTTATTTAAATTTCACTGCACGACTGTATCCATTATGAAAATAAAAAAAGTCTTAATTACGTAGGCCAAAAATAAAAATAAACTTGTATTCCATGAAGATAGGTTAAAAAAATTTATATTGGCTGAGTAGAAAGTTGCTAGCCATAAAAAATTTATACATTTTTTTCAATAATTTTTTCGTTGTAATTATTACTTAGGTACTTTTTTTTAAATTTTAAATACCTAACAAAATGCTGAATTTTCAGCTGTACGCAATGTTTGTCAATGAGCAATGAATTATGGTGATCATGGACCGAATAGATTCTTCACTTCTCTGCTGCGGACATTTGAAGTATGGTAGTTTATTGATTTTCGTGGTTTTTCTGGTAAGATTTTGGGAATTGTTTTTGTCTGAAAGAATGTAGCTGGGTAAGCATGGGAAACTATAGCTATTCGGTCATAGAATGGCTGATTTTTTTCACAGAGGTTGTTTTTGGGTTAACATTGAATATTCAGTTTCGCCAAATGTCAGCTTTAGAATCATCATTTAAGCTGAGAAAAACAGTTTTTGGATTTTTGAAAAAAATATTTGTTTTTCTTAAAGTATTATTGCTTATTGCATTGAATAGTATGTATAGTGTTACACATAATTATAAAGAGGTACTAAAAATGTATAATCAGAAATATTTTTGTAATTTTCATTTTGCAAAAAACGTGGAAGAAAATAATCTAAAAGGATAAAAAATTTTCTTTAATAAATTGTAGTGGAAGGAACAGACATTATGTTTCTTTCAAATATTTCTTATTTCTGCTCATATAATACTGTACCTTTAGGTATATAAATTTGAGAATTTTCTGATTAGGGAAACATAATGAAAATTTTGATTGACACGCATGTTGGAACTTGAAAAAATTGTTTTGCAGCAATTTTCTATAGAAAAGCAGGTCTTTAAGAGCTATTAATTTTTCAAAGTTATAATACAGAGAAGAGAAAGTTCCCAAATCATGAAAATTTCTCGAATTTTTCGAGACATTATGTTTCTTTTGACTAGAAATGAGAAAACTATCTAGCTCCCAAATAACTTTTCTATATATGGTTAACTTTAGGCTTGGTAGGAAATTTTTTTTTTAATAATTTTTGAAAACTTGACATTTTTATAGCATTTTAAAACTTGTTTTTTTAGAGGTTGGTAGAATTTTCATTCAAAATTAGGTAATTTAATGATTGCACATCAAAAGAAGAAAAAAAAACCATCACAATCAAGCTAACATTATGATGGAAGTTTAACTCAGACCCATATACTTGTTCAAAAATTCTTAGCAGCTTAAAATAAACAAACAACCAATACTAAAGTTAGCTATGTATTGGAAGTTTGACTTAAAGGTAGACAGTTTTTTTATTTCTCTTCAAAAGAAACGTGATTTCACCAAAAATTTGAGAATTTTTTATAACTTGAGAAAAATTATTCTCCTCTGTACTTCATTTTTGAAAAATTAATAACATGAAGACTTAGTTTTCTAGACGAGGAAATTTTTTCAAGTTTCAAGTTTTTTGTCAATCAGAATTTTCGTTACGTTGCCCCCATTAGAAAATTCTGAAGTAGATATAAGCGTACAGTATTATGTGAGCACATATATTATGAGAAATATTTGAAAGAAAAATGTTGTCTCCTTCCTTTTTCATTTGGTAAATAAGTTTTTTTTAATTCTTAATCATTTTTGATAATTTTTCTCCTTATTTATCGTTGTAATCGTACAAAAAAAAAATTAGCACATAAACTTTAACTATATAGAGGTACAGAATAACTGCAAAAATTCAATTCTTGTTTTGCTATTCTCTTCAATTCAAATAAAAATCAAGCTATTTTGGATGTGGGATAAATCTTTCAGCCATGCCACACGTTGAAGAAAATTTATTCTCATCTCATTCGCATTGTTTCGTATGAAAATCGCCACAGCTGAATGCAGTTATTTCTAACAAAAGGATCTGTTTTGTCTGTCATTCTGTTTCAATTAAAAAAGCAGACTTTGAGGTTAGACTGAAACTAAGTATGTATACTCACAACGGAGAAACATGTTTTCAACAGTTTTCCAAAAACATTTTTCACAAAAAAGGATCAAATACATCAATGGAGCATTTTCGAAGAAGACAATTTTAACAATTCACTCGTGACGTCATTCTTCAAAAACCGCACAGTTTTTGGACTAGTAATTGTGCAAACGTATATTTTTGCATTGTCTATTCAGGTGGGTAACTATGTAAAAGTGTATATAGAGAGATAAAGTTAATACTCTATAGCTATTTTTCACACAAAACACAATCATTTTGTTACCTACTTAACTGCTTCAACTCACGTCCTCTGCGCCATTCACAATAAGAAGAGTTCATTTTCTGCCAAAATACCTGTTCATCAGAAACATTTTGAAGGGATGAAATAAACAAAAAAAAAGTAAAAAAGAAGAAAAAAGGTAAGAATAAAAAAAAAACACGCATTTGTAATTTGTATATAATATCACTGTGAGAAGATGAGGAAGAAATCAACGGATCGAGACGACTAAAAACATATGAGACGAACCTAAACTAAAAACGACATCGAACAGAGACTAGACACACACATTACGAACACATAAATAAAGACACAAGATTCACTAATTACGAACTTTTTATTTCCACATTAAGAGTAGTGGAGTTGTTAACAACATGAATAACAAAAAGCGACTAGAGGCGTATGATTACATAATATCACAGTCAGGTACAAAACACTAAAAATCACAGATCACAAAAATATATCGACAGTGTTGCCACCACAAATGATATGCGAGAATAATAGTCACGAGTATAATTTAATTTGCTATAATTCTCACACGCCTCCTCAAATTAAACTTATACGATTACGGTAAAATGGTAAAAATGAATTATTAAACTAATGAAGTCATTAAGAACACAAATGACAAAAGGTCAACAAAAATACAAAAAGTTACAACAACAAATACTACATGAATGGTAAACATATACAATAAGTTACAACAACTTTAACATTTTACAGAATACATCAAATTTAGGCCTCGGGCAGCCCTTCGTAAAAACATCAGCCAACTGTCGCGAAGTTGACACGTATGAATACTTAAAGTCTAAATTTACGTGATTGCACACAAAACGGTACTTTACGTCCACATGTTTTGATCTGCGTGTGTTCCATTTTCCAGAGTGCAAGATAGCCAGACAACTCTGATTGTCTTCGTAAATTACAGCTCTGTCATTAATTTGAATGCAAAAGTCACTCATTAAATATTTCAACCAGATTGATTCAGTGGTAGCATCGCATATGGCGATCAACTCACTTTCAGTGCTAGACAGAGCTACCGTTGGTTGTTTCTTACTAGACCAGGACACCAGCGACCCATAAACAAAGACACAGTAACCCGAGATTGACCATCTTGTGTTAACACAGTTACCCCAATCGGCATCCGAATATGTTTCGACTATATTGCCATTATTATTATTTTCATATGAATATATAAGTTTTTTGTCTTTAGTAGTCACTAGATATTTCAGAACTCTCAATAAATATTTGAAATGTTCATCTGTGGCATAACTGGAGAACTGGCTGAAGTACGATATTGCAAAGCAAATATCAGGCCGTGATCCTAGCATTAGGTACATCAAACATCCCACGAGCTGTTGATAGTTATTATTCAGCACGCTATCACACGCATTGAGGTCCCTATCCAATTGGAGTTTGGGGTCAATAGGTGTGTAGGTAGGTGCACATTTATCAACACCGAACCGCCTAGCAACAGACTCGATGAGATTCTTCTGCTCGATCTCCAGTACACCCTCTTCGCGACTATAATTAATATTTAAACCTAGATACTTATTAACTTTTCCAAGATCCTTACATTTGAATCTCTTATTAATTTTATTTTTGAAAAATATAATCTGTTCTTTACTATTGGAACTAATGAGAACGTCATCAACGTAAGTGAGTAGATAAACTATCGTTCCATCATGTTTATTTTTGAACACGTATAGACAGTCATCAGCCATGCTTTGTACAAAGCCAAGTGATAACAGGAACTCATTAAATAGCTTGTTCCACACTTTTGGCGACTGTTTAAGACCATATATAGACCTATTTAATTTTAATACATTATTGTGTTTATCAACCTGCGTTTCAATACCTTCAGGTATCTCGAGGTACACATCCTCAGAAAGAATACCGTTCAAGAACGCACTACAGATATCTATTTGTTCTATATAAAATTTTAATTTATTACTGACAGCCAAGAGGGTCCTCACAGTCGAAAGTTTCGCCACTGGCGCATATACTTCATTAAAATTGAAGCCTTTCTTCTGCTGACAGCCTCTGGCAACTAACCTAGCTTTATATAAAACATTATTTTCATTATCATATTTTTTATTAAATATCCAACGACACGTGATAGTAGGGGCGTCCTTTGGACGTTTGGTCACCTTCCAAGTCTGATTGGAGTTCAGGGCACTTATTTCAGATGAAATAGCCTCCTTCCACATCAGACTATCAGGTGCTGCACTCGCCTCCTCAAACGTCAAAGGAATGCCATCCTCAGCCAGGTATATATTTCCTGCTGCTTGATCACGTGTAGTCGCCTCCTGTGAAAGACAATCTAAATTTAAATCACCATCAACTTCAATATTTTCCAAGTTGGATTCAGTGACTTCTTTAAACAATTCATCATTTTTAGTATATTTATTATATTCAGGATTACTTATTGCACCTTCAAAGAACTCAACATCACGTGACAGACATATCTCCTTAGTGCTTAAGTCCAATAACCTGTACCCACATGGAGAATAACCTACCATTACTAACTTTTCACTTTTACTCTTAAATTTATCAGAGTCATGTTTGAACGACAACATATACGCATCGCATCCAAACGTTTTTAATTTATTATAATTATATTTTTCGCCAAACCATCTCTCAAATGGAATAAAATCTTTATTTGTGGGGCATCTGTTTATGATATAGGTGGAGCACAATATGGCTTCCGACCAAAATATCTTTCCAAGACCACTCTCAAACAACAGTGTCCTTGCCCTCTCGCACAGTGTCCTGTTCATTCTCTCAGCTTTTCCATTCTGCTGAGGACAACCACCAACAGTAGGTTCAACCACAATTCCCTTCTCAGTACAATATGACTGGAAGGTGGTATTTAAGTACTCTGTGCCGCGATCACAACGGAGTCTCTTTACATTATAGCCAAACTTATTCGAGACCATTTCGTGATATTCTTTAAATTTTGTAAAAGTTTCTGTCTTGTTCGCCAGCAAGTAAACACAACAAAAATTGGAATAATCGTCGATAAAGGTCATGAAATACTTAGCTCCTTTATATGCAGGAGGGTTAATAGGTCCACAGAGGTCAGTATGAACCAACTCCAATGGCTTATTTGTTTTTCTTTCATGCCTTGGAAATGGTTTTCGACTCTGTTTCCCCATAACACAGGGCTCACACAGCAATCTGCGATTGGAGTCAACATTAGGTATCAAACCCCTACTTGACAACAATCTAACATCGTTCACATTTAAATGAGCAAGTCGTTTATGCCACACGAACAGTGGGCTCGATTCATCTCCCAACGTCAGATTACACGATTGACTTGACATTTTCACAAAGTCAATTGTGTACAAATCCGAGTCTACGCTAACACCAGTGGTAACTACTTTTCCACTGCAGCGTTGGATGATCTCAACAGACTCTTCCCGAAACTAAGTGTCAAATCCCGACTTGCTCATACGTTTAACCGAAAGCAGATTCTGTGGCAGCTCCCGAGCATACCTTACATTTTTCAACTCGATTACAATTCCATTCAAAAGTTTTAATTTTACAGTACCCACCGACGTAACAGACAGAGAGACACCCTTCTTCGCAACACAGATACTATGCGGTCTGATCAAGTCTATATAATCACTGAACAAATTTATATCATTTACTATGTGAATTGTGCATCCACTGTCAACTATAAATGTGGTTCGAGGCATCAAGTTTAAATTTTCTTTTGCATTGCAAGAGTCATTAATTTTTTTATTATCGTCATTATTCAACGTGAAGCTGTAACCCACTTCAGAGCAAACGTCATTAGCATTAAAATTTTCATTGCACATCTGTGCCGAGCTCCTATTACTATTATTATTATTGGAACTTTGGTCATTAACTCGATTTTCACTATTATTAGTACTATTATTATTGTTACGATTTTTGGCATAACAATTTCGGGCTATATGCCCTATTTTGTTACAATAGTGACATTTCACATTAGAATGTCCACTGTCAGTACTATTATTACGACCACGTCCATTAAAATTATTATTACTATTATTATTTGAGCTCGAATTTTGATTATTATTATTAAAATTATTATTTCCGCCTCGACTGAAACCACGACTATTATTATTATTTCGAGATCGACCACGATTAAAACGATTTCCATTACTACTATTACTAAAATTTCGTCCAACATTATTGCAATTACCAAAATAAATGTTCTCCTCACCAGTGGCACCCACTGATGAAGGTTTTAGAGATGTAGTGTTCAGAGTGTTACCTCGAACTGTCGATTTGCTATCAGAAGATAGCTCACGCTGGAAGTTATTCAATTTCATGAAAACACCATCCCAGGTGACGACTTCTGCATCTTCAATTACAACCTTAATTGGACGAAATTCCGCAGGTAATGACCTCAGCAATACCAAAATAAACTGTTTCGTGGTCGTTAAACCTCCTAATTCTGTCAAACGTCTACAACGAGAACGAAAATCCAACAAATATTTATGCAAATCAATACCAGACACATACCGTTTTGCGTACAAATCACCTCGTAAATCCATCAGCGTCTGGTCATTGCCGTTGTCGATGAGGTTCGTTAGGACATGAAACATCTCCTTCGCCGTCGTGTACGTCTGGATCATCTCAAGGTACTTGTCAGTCACGTTGTTTGCTATCAGGAACATCGCCTTCGCGTTCTCCTTGGACCAAGCATCTCCCCTGTTACGAACAGTCGGCAAAGAATCGATTATAATATTAGTTAACGACTCCTTTGCCAACAACAGTTCCATTCGGAACTTCCATGTACGGCCATTCTGCCCATTGAACGGCTCGATCATGTTCTTCTTTCGCGCTTCCATCTCGTTGACAGGTACGAACGATCAGTTACACCGCAAACACAGAGATTCTCAGCAACTTTCAGACACGTCGACCAACAATTCAACACGAACGAGATCACAGGAACATCGAACAGAGAACATATCAAACAATCGAAAAACAATTAGCAGGCATGATACTACTTGGGTGTGGCGAGCAGGATCCGACAGCACAACATTGACGAACTATGACAATGGCGACCACGTTGACATCCAGGTATCTGGGCCCATAACCTGTGAGAAGATGAGGAAGAAATCAACGGTTCGAGACGACTAAAAACATATGAGACGAACCTAAACTAAAAACGACATCGAACAGAGACTAGACACACACATTACGAACACATAAATAAAGACACAAGATTCACTAATTACGAACTTTTTATTTCCACATTAAGAGTAGTGGAGTTGTTAACAACATGAATAACAAAAAGCGACTAGAGGCGTATGATTACATAATATCACAGTCAGGTACAAAACACTAAAAATCACAGATCACAAAAATATATCGACAGTGTTGCCACCACAAATGATATGCGAGAATAATAGTCACGAGTATAATTTAATTTGCTATAATTCTCACAATCACGTTTCCAACCATCTCATTTCTTATAACTTTTGCCACCAGGTGGCGCTCTCAGAGGTGCTTACCTACCATATATCAATGAATGTATGAAAATTGTCATGATGAAAACTTATTTTATAGGCAAACTTATTCCTCTAGCTGAGCTACCTACGCTGAAATTTGGAAATTTTAACTTGACTTGGAGACTTGTTTTTCTAGTGGCCCTTAACAGCAAAAACTTTTTAGCATTTTAGCTTCAGTCGAGTATTAATTAATACTTTTGATACGTAGTGCCTATCAGAAAATTTTAAAATTTTTGCACGGCATCAAAATTTGTAAGTACCAATATCCCAGATTTTAGGCTCCTAATGCAAGAACGATACTCGCGTATCAACAGTGACTTACGAATTACTTAACAAAATTATATCTACATATTTTTATACATATAAAAATATAATAATTGATGAGAAAAATGTAAGAATTAGTTGAGTATCATTCTTGCATTTGGTACTTAGACTAGGTATAAGTTTGAGACATTTTATATGAGAAAAGTATTTTTTAAATTCAAAAAAATTTTTTTTTTCAGCAAAAACAAGTATTTTGAAACTGATATTTGGCCAAATTAAATATTGGTCTAAATCTAGAAGCAACCTCTGCTAAATGGTTCTGTCAATTCCTCAAAGGCCCTTTCCTTCCATGCTTACCCGGATATACCTTTTATGGATTAATTTTTCACTCCCCTTAAATAATGTTAGATAATTGGCACCTGGGGTACCAACTACTTTATTGGAATCAATGTACGGGAGTTACAAATGATCAGGAAGCTGATGGTGAATAAGTCAAAATCCATTCCACCAAATACTGGCAAATCTCGATTGATAAGACGTCAAGCTGAACCATCAGTTCTTGATAACACTGAAGATGTAAAATCATCTATAGATTTAAATTGTACGGGTCCTTGCGCTAAAAGTTTTGAGCAAAGTTTGCTACTACAGGATAAGGAGGATGAATCGCCGGAGGATCATGTGAACAAAATAAATACTTTTCTACAAACAGTATTTCAAAATTTGTCAGATACTAAGCAAGGGTTGCAAAGTGAAAAAAATTTGATTCATCCGAGTGACGCCTCCTTTAAACTGCAGACAGCAGATAACAATGACACATCATCCTTGGTGAAGCAGAACAAAAGTGCAGCAACAGTTCAGTCATATGGTAATAAATTAACTTTCTATGGAAACTGCAAGGTATGATACCTTCTTATTCCTAAATCTTTCTGTTCTAGAGGAACTTTTGGCAGCCACCCAAGGATCTTTTGCAGTTGGAGCAATATTTTCCCTATTGTGGGTATCATCCATTTACGGAATTATTAGTTTTGCTACTGTGAGTAACTAATTGGAAATTTATTTGTCGGTTAAACTGATAAAACACGGTATCTATGTAAAGTATCAAAAGTTTTTGGTTTGAGACCTGTAGTTGACATAATAATTCAAACACAAAATGGCTACTATATTTGGTTTTGATAGTTGGTATTCCTCTTCTGATTGGACATTTTATGTTGAGAAACTACGAGCCCCCAGATCCCAAAAGTATCTCTTTCTCAGCTTCAAAATCTACGTTAGAATACTTTTAAAATAGTTGTGTTATCAAAATAACTTTCCCTTGTAATTTTCCACAAAAAAAGAAAGAAATAAAAATGCAAAAAATTATTCAAAGATTGTAGATTGCAGAAAAAGTGAGTCCAGGAGGACTTCACTTTTTTAGTTCTATGAATTTTGAGGTAGGCTGGGCTAATACACCAAATTTTTATAATAAATTGAAAGAAAGTGTACGGTATTTGTTAAGGTTTAATTAACTCTGTTCTCCCCCACGTATATAAAATATTACATTATTAACATACAATATAATAACAGGCGGATCAGTGAGAGGTTTGGTTTTATGGAAAATTTAACGAAAAACAGGTACGAATACTTTTCTGTTGGAAATAAGATAGTAAATTATGAGTATTATTTGCTAAAATGTTCATCAAGATAAGAATTCTCCCAAGGGGAAATCAACAAGGGAATTAACAGCCTTTGTGAAATATCGCCTTTTATGCCCTTGTAATGTATCAAAATTGCTGCGGCAATGGTAGTATCTGCACTCTGCACCTGAGTTGCAAACGGTACTTTTTGTTACACACGTACTGCAAAGTAAGTGTATCTAAGGAAACACGGGTGATTGATTGAATGGGAGGAAAAAAACACTACTACTTACTTCTGCTATCACATTTTAGTTCTGGTTCTCAAATTTTTGTTCACACATTGCTAATTTATTATCTTAGAAACCCAAAATATACATGTATTCTCCTATTTTGCGGTATGTGTTGTTAAAATATTATATTTTGCCACGAGAGTACGAAAAAAGTGATCCTCAATGAATTGCGATGTTTGCAACACGACCCACAGGCGACCAGTTAAGGTTGCTCACATTGCACTTGAGTTTTGAATGCTATTTTTTGCAACACATGTGCGTGTGCAGTTAGGGAAGGCGTTTGATTGGTTGTTGGGAGGCGAAAAGGTTTTCCTTCCTCTATCGCCTTTTGTTCCTGTTAAAAATTTTTAGCTTCTCAGTTAGAAGTTCCGTACTTCTGCATTGAAAAGAAATGAACAATCGTGTATTTTTAGGTGGGTGTTACAAAAAACATGTTTTTTACCAAACTGATGGATACGGTATTCCGTATGCATGTGTATCTATCGCAACAATTTTTTGCATGGATACGCATATCTTTAGATGAAAGAGGTCGGTAAGAACAGCAGGTACCAAAATAATTTTTAAATTTTTTTCATATTATCAATTAAATCTGTACGTTAACACATTTATATAGATATAACTTCGTTGAGATAAGTAATTCTTAAGTCACGTGACTTGGGTAGGCTATTGTTCTTGCATATGAGCCTTAGTATAGTGAATAGAATGTATGCACCACTATTCTAAAGTGAGGATAAGATATCTGTACAATCATGTACAGTATAGGTGTTTTTTTGTCTGCTTTCAGTCTGTTTGTTCTGTGAATTTAAAGCTATCTAAAGACTTGGATTTAATTCTGATGAATCCAGTAAATTCTGAAAATAGCTTCAAAAAACAGGTGAAAAGATCTACTGCGCATATGCAGAATATCTATGCTCATTTTTGGGTTTCATAATGTTAGCAACAAATTTCTTTTTTACCTGGGTATCCATATACCCCTATAAGATTGAGGGTATGAACGTTTTTGCATTCGCATACTTTCATATTTGGTTCTTAGAGTGCCTGGTAATGGGCCTGCGTTCACAAAAAATCTGTAGGTGTAAACCTCATAATGATTATTATAGATCGTAATGGGCCAGCAAAGAACTAAGATATAACACTGATTATATTTTTACTTTTTTTAGCCTATCAAAACATTCTGTTAATTTCTCTGATGTTATTTTGGAATAGAAGGTCGGAAAGTGACTGTAGAATTGGAAAATTTTCTTCACAATTTCATAGACAGAAAGTGATTTGTTCAGTTTGATATTTTTTTTAAGTGTCTGTGATGGTTATATATCGTAACAGAACAATTAAAATACACAAGTTGATAAAAGAGTGTATTAATAAATGGTAAATTTATAAAACATGGAAGAACATGAAAGCAATAAGCAGTAACAACATTAAGAATTAGAATGAATTAAAAGAATTAGAATAGAGTGAATTTAGAAGTATAAAACATGAGACTATATTATATTTGGATTATTAGTCTAAAGAGGAGGTTCAAGCGAATTTACAGATTGTTGGAGAAGGGTTTTGATCTTATTGGTTAATAGAAATAGATGTACATGAAATATGACCAATGGTCTTGTAAAAATATGACGTAAAGTAATTTAGTGGAAATTAGTATGCAAAAATAGTATAAACAAGAAATGAGTTCATTTGTTTTGTGTAAACAAAGTAACTGTTTATGTAGGAAAATTATGTCACTAGGCAAGTCTTGTTTTGTTTAAATGACGTGAATATTTTAAAGTGGAATAATAAAAGAAAATAGATTGAAAGTAGTGAGTATGATGATGATGATGATAGTAAAAATACGAATGTAGGAGAGCATTATGAACAGTACAAAGATATCATTACAGTGTCTTCAATACTTACTCAAAATTCGTTGTATATTAAAAGTTTGAAAGTATGATACAATACTTGTAACCATGAAAATAGACATAATAATCCGATTTGTTTTTGTGCCCAACTATGACGTAAGTTTTTCAACTTTTGAATAGATAATTGATTTTTTATATTTTAAAATATGTGTAGAATTTGTACGAAAATGTTCTTTGCACATAATTCGTTTTTCAAGTCATGCAAATTTTCACCAAAACTTAAAAAAAAAAATTTCATTTTTAATTTAATTCAACTGTTTTATATAGGATGTGAAAGAACTGCTGATTGGGCCGATCATAATGATTGTGTTGGCTTCTGTTTCATGTATCGGAATTATATTCATTGATATGGGAGTTATACCTGTGAGTGGATTTTTTAGTGGGCTAGTTTTATTGATTGGAGCTGTAATAAAAATTGTAGCCGCAAGTAAGTTGAATTCGATGTTCTCTAGTTGAGATAGCATAATGATTATTAAATTCCAAACCTTATCCATCTAAGAATACGAAATAATATAAAAATTAGAAGGTCCAGAATTTAATATTTATAATTGGGGAGAGGGGTAATTTTTTTTATTTTTTCTCAAAAATTATTAGATTTTCTTTGTAATTTAAAATTGTAGTGGTTTGAAAAGTGATACCTATGCTTGATGGGTTATTCGTAATTCTAGATTCAATATTAAAAATATAGGCTTCCCTATTGAGAGTTAATTATTAGGAAAGCGAAAACTTCACTAGTTTTTCAACATATACTATTGCTCCGCAATGGGAGATGTAAGATGTCTGTATGAAAATAAATTTTCAGGAGCGTAGCCAGAATTTCTTCAAGGGGCAAAACAAATTTAAGGACTTTGCTTTTGGTCGTCACTTTTGGAAATTTAGAAAATTTGAAAAATTTAGCATCAATGGAACCCGCTGTCACTTATTTATTACGAAAATTTTTTCAAAATTTTAAAAGTGATTTGCAGAAAAAGGAAGTTCAAGGGGGTAATCGCTCCCATTGCCCCGCTTGGGCTACGCTCTTGAAAATAAATTTTTTTTTTAAACAAGTTCTATGATCCGAACATAGTTCGTCGCATTTTCTTGACGACGAATGAATTTTAAAAACTCATAATTATCGTTTCAGTTGTGCTTCTCTACTGTTTCTTCGTCGTGTTCAGTTATTATAAAGAATTATTACGAGAGGACGAAATTAAATTAAACACTCCTCCACAAAGTGTTCCGTCCACTCCTGTGCAACCTGCTCCATCTACTCCACCATCTCCTCCAGAATCATCATAAAAATGGAGTCAAAATTGAAATTTTATGGTAGGTAGTAAGTATGAATTTGAAATTAATCTTTTATAAAAAATAAAACCCTTAAAACTAGTGAAGGTTATAATTTATTTAGAAAAGGCAATTATTGGCAAATATGTTCTTCACGCTTCCTTTAGAGTTGTAGATATACATATTTAAGAGATAGAATATGTACATATACAGACGCTGGGAAAAAAATTAATGTTAGATGGTTTTCTTGTTAGTTCTACGAGATATCAATTTTAAAATATTTTATGAGTGTAAGCTGCAACTTAATTGAAGCGAGCAGTTGAGCGAAATTTTCTTACGTATTCACTCACAGAACAACTTTTGTGATGACACCTTTTCTCATAGATGGCCGAACCAAAAATTACCAAAATTCTAAAATAACTATTTCAAGTTGAGCCCAATGTCGTGATGAAGCTCAGTTTTTTATTCACTGGGATTTGAACCGTCATCGTCATCGTCGGATTTACTAGGAGGCCACTGAAGCCGCGAACTACAGGCGCAAAGACAAACAGGGCGAAAAATTAATTTTTTACTTGTGTTTTGAATTGGCGACGTACTTTTTAATGATCTTTTAGATTCTCCTAACGGATAATATTGAATTAGGGTGCAAAATTTACTTGGCCTATAGGCGTCAAATTCATAAATCTACCTCTGGTCGACGTACGATTATCTATTATTCGGAAATTTCAATTTTTTCCTTTCAGATACCGAATTTCGATGGGGTGTTTAGGATATTTTTTTCTTAAAACTTGAGTGATATATCGTCCGTCGAGTTTTTTGAGGCGTGAGTTAAAATTATCTGTTCATTTTTGAATTGAAACACTCAGTGTGGGCCCCTATGATCCCAAATAGAAGTTAGCATAATTTTTAATTGAAAAATATTGTTGTACATTGTCTGTTGTGTTTTATGTGACACCGAGTTCAAATTTACAGTTAGTTTTTTGATTGAATTACTTATTTTGCCCTCTGTTGACCCAAAAAGAGTTGGTTAGGAAAACTTTTTAGTACTTTATTGGGTGCTATAACCTCAGATTTATTCAATGAAGTACAAAGTTTCACTTCTAACATGTGTGGTGTGGCTCAGGTACACTTTTTTGGGAGGTGGAGTCATTGAGGGTATTCCACTTCGCTTCAGTTGTGGTTCAGGGGCTCACTTGCAACCTGCGAGTTCAACCTAGTAATTTAAAGCAATGTGGTAAAAACTGATCAATATTTTTCAAAAATCAAAAACAGTCTTCCACCAGAGGGAAAATCATAATTTTTCTGTAAAATCTTTCCTCATATGGGCCTATGTGATATAATTTACGAAATTTTCATAACTTTTGATAACTTGCTTTTACAACACAACAGCTAAAATTTTGTCTCTTGATAATTTTTGGAGTTTCAACTTAATCATCAAAAAAAATTTTAGATTTGTTTTACCAATTGGACAATATTGAGATTGATAAATTGTTGGGAAATATTATATTGTTCGAATAGTGGTTGGAAACATTGTGCCCTACGTTTTCTGCAATTATGTTTGTCGTTATTTTGCTTCATACTCACTTCTGTAACTAGTTTTAGAGTAGACACCTCCATGTTTACTCTCCATAATAAATAATATCTGATGTGGTAATTCTGTGTTTCATTTTCTAATTTACTGTTCGTCAAACGTGTTTTTCTTCAGACTTAGTAGAAATCAAGCTCCCGATGTCCAATGTAAATCTATTACAATAACAAACGTACAAGCATTAAATTATTTCCCCGATATTATTTCGCCCATTATTCCCTCTATGCGCATGCGTCACTACCCACATAGCCACACAACAGACACACACAAAAAATGTTCATCGTGTTACCACTTACCTGATAAAATCCAGAACTTGAATATTATACGAGTCCAAATTAAAAATATTTAACAGAAAAATTGTGATTGCTTCTCGAGTGTCAGATTATGTTTTTAATTTTAAAAATTTTTGATCATTTTTTTCTACACTAATTGTAGAGTAGAAAAATTGAACAAAAATTTTTACTTGTAGGTCTTCAGTATTTGTATAGTAGTCCTATAAAATTCTCAACATTAGTTTAAAAAAAAAAAAATTGCTTTTTAAAATTCAAAAACTTTTTTTTTTAGCAAGTAAGTATAAACATTTCGAAGCTGATATTTGACAAAATTTAACATCAGTTTAAAGGCAACCTGTGAGAAAAAAATTAGTTAATTTTATTCAAAGGCTACTTTTTCATGCGTATCCGGTTATACCCTCTCTAGACTTTTTGGAGTCATTATAATTATTTCATTTAACTTGGAAATGAGAGAACTATCCGTCTCCTGGTCAGACTTTTATCATAAAAAGCCAGTGGGGGTGATATATGATCTAACCATTCCCCGGTATCCGCCACTAGTGGCTAGTGCCCCATAATATTAAAAAAATTCAGTTTTTCAAATTACCAGTTCCCTAAGTTAATTAGACTACACGTTTTTATCGATATTCTGTTCAAGAACCATTTTGTACATCTATCGACTTCACATCACTTATTGGTGAATTTAACCCAAAAATTAAGGAATTATTAAGTAGCTGGCCTGAAAAACGGAAATTCGCTTCCTAGACGATGATTTTTATTTTATAATTTTCGTAGATATTTGCGAAAGCAAAAATATAGGTCATAGGGTAACTCGCGTAGAAAGATAGGTACTGAAAACCAGATTTTTCTGCAATTGTCGGTGTCAGGGGGTGGACTTCATACTCCCCTCCGTTTTACGGATCTGCGGTTACCTTGTCTACGCGAGTTACGTTCGCCGTTTCCCAAATTGAAAATTTGCTGAAGAACACGGATGAGAATATTGCCAAGTCGTGCCTCGACTCTCGACGCACGAATTTTCTCACAACAAATAATAAGCTACGGTATTCGTGCGGCTACCAATATTTTTTATGAAAAAATATTTTTGCGAAAAAATTATCCGAAACGACGTTTTTCTGCTCGTTAACGAGGTTCGTCCGAACATCGAAATAAAATTTTGATAGAAGAGAAGGCACAAAGAATAAAAAAAAATAAAAAATAAAAAACAACTGAGAAAAAACTGGGAGCCAACGATTTGGCGACAATTTGAAAAATGCTTAACCAGAAACGAAAGTGGCTGGGCAATGAGGTGCGGCGATGAAAATGAAGGCAGCAGCAGCGACGGCCGCAGCAACATTAGCGATAGCAGCGCTTCGCTAGAATTATCTGCAAAATTTGAATTAAAGGCTCGAACAGACTGATGTGATGGCGAGGAAACGGTCGTGATCGTGTTTCGTTTCAGCTGTTTCATTTAAACGGACATGGCGTACTTAGGCTATGTAGAATTTGAAATTAATTAAAAGCAAAATTACGTTTAATTAACGTGACCGTTTGAACGGAGAATTTTATTAATATTATGAAACAATTTGACTGACAGAAAACAAGAAAACCTTTCCCAAATTCAAGTGGGAACAAAGCACTCTCCCACCTAATGATGAGCAAAATTGGTTTGGATGTCGATGTCGCACTTTTTGCAAGATTGTGACCAAGATAAAAAAATATAAAACTATCCTCTTCAGTATCTCACGGTTGTGCGTTCGCAATCTTGCTACTTGTATAATTTGAAATATTTAGTACCCATTGTATTTTTCTACGAGCTTTTACTTATTCTTTTACACTTTAGAAGGAAATGAATGATAATTTGACCAATTTCGGATATTTTTATTCAAGAATTTAAAAATCTCATTTCAGCACTTTTTAATAACACGCTACGCAGGTTATTCTATTTGGAAACGTACTAAGTTAATTATTTTTCTAAAGAAGTTAATTTTTCTTGACAAAGTAGAACTCTAAAAAACTATAATTTCCAAAAAAGTTCCAAACTTCAAGTTCTAACTCGGTGTCAAAGTTCCTTCAAAAAGTTTTTTGCACCACTCAACTGAAGAATACGTTTTTTACGCGGCTTTAATGAACAAAAAATTAGGAATTTCAAGACGATATGACAAAATGTGATTAAACGCATAGGTACGCACTTGCAAATTACCTTTCTTTCGCGGCTCCATCATTTTCTTGGACGGCTTACTGTTTTGTTAAAAATATTAAACTTTTTTTTTGTATAAAAAACAAAACAAAAGTATACCTAATATTATTAATAATTATGATTAAGGTAATTCCAGCAAAACTGATTTTTTTCCTGTATCATGTACCCCTTTTCTTGGGATGGGGCAGTAATAAAATAAAAATTTAAAAAAATTAATAATTTACTTTTTTTTTTGGAAGGGGAAGTACGGAGAGAGGGCGTTGGAACCGAGTATCGTAATTTTTTGTTTAAAAAAGGTAAAATATAATTGGCCTATCATTCAGCTACAAAAAATGTTTTTCATAAATTTTTTTTGTGGGGCTGTTGCAAAAAATGGTGTGTGTGACACTCGGGCGAAGTAAGTAATTGCTGCGCCTATGATTTGCAACATTCGAAGTAAAATCACCTACTTTTTGTATTTATATCCCAAATAACTATTCGTTGAATGATGTGATCGTATTTAAATCACATACTCTTACCTACGATTATAAATAAAGATTATTTTTCGAATTGGTCCAATAAACTATGTTACCTTATATTAGTTTCTTATGCTTGTTGAAAACCCCTCACAGGTAACAGGATCTCGAGTTACCTACGCCACTGAAAATGAGTCACGTTTTTTATCATTCCCTTCTTAACGATAGTAATGTTTTGTATTTTTTCACTTCATAGAACTAATGTAGAACTACAATCGTCGTTCCGAACTGAGAACTAACTTGTAGCAGAACTTGTTCAAAACTAAAACTTGAAGAGTTTTTTTCAGCTGTATACTGGGTATTTGCAGTTTATACAAGTAACTTCCAGGATCGATATCTGGGGTCAAAGAAACAAAAAAGTTTCTCTTACAAAACGCTGGGAATGGCTTTCTTTTTGAGTTATAGCCTACCCAACGTGATGAAAGAAAACAAGTTATTCCACAAGACAAGGTTTCGTCTGGTTAGAAATATTGGCTAGGTTTGGAATTAAATACATGAAAAGATGAAATGTTGCGTAAGTCTATTAACGAGTTTAATCTAATTTTCATTTTTATTACCGAAAACTACAAAATTCTCACAAAAGGGTAAGTTATACTTTTTGTGTATATCTTCTTCTCAAATAAGTTTGCGAGAGTCGTTTTCTGATGCAACAAAGGGATAAAAAGTATAACAGATATGGTTATTTAAAAAGTTATAACTCCGCAAGTTCCCCCCTCAGGGTTTCGGAGAGAAATTTTGGGCCCAAGGGATCCATTTAGGGCCAACTATAGAATTTAACTCTGAGAGAGGGATATAAATTGAGACCCGAGCGAAAACATTTTTTGTAGGTGTATTTTGTATCCTTGAACATGTATTTTAATGTTTTTCTTTAGCTTTGTAGGATTTAATATCTAAACCCCGCCCTCCATGGATTGGCCCTGTCATCCTCTTTTAATATTTTCTTAAAAATTGTTATTTGTTTCAAAATTTGAATCGTTCTGGGCTCCCTGAAAAAGTCCGGGCCCGGTCCTACATACTTCCCGCCTTTTACAAAATATTTTTCTTTTTTGCTCATTTTTAAGAAAGTTGCGAAAGATTTTTGTTGCTTTTTCTCTCATTATAGGGGGCTATAACTTGGAGAGAAAACATTTTCCAGTATTTTGTGAAAGGAACTTTTTTGTTCTGTTGAGCCTAAAAATTGATTACGCCGTTACACTACCTGACAGCCTGCATAATACACCTAATGAGTGCTTAACGTTCTGCACTTATTTTCATATCGAACAGAACCTTAATGGCGGCCACTTTACGACATCGTCGGTGTGTTTAGGCCTTTCAAAAGCGTCACAGTGGTAATATGGTGGAGTTCGTTGTGTGTGTGTGTGTGTGTGTTTTCGTGTACGTGCAGTAAATGGGGGCCAGTGCGCGTGCGCCTATCTCGGTGTGCGTCAATTTTTTCGGATAAAATTCGCGTAGGCCATCGCCGCTACCATCGCCGCCGTTACCGCCGCCGTCACCGCCGCCGTCACCGCCGTCACCGCTGCTGCCGCTGCCTCTGTTACATGTAGTAGAGGGTAGCTGAGACGAAGGCGCGCCAACAGTGATGGCGCACGTTACGCAGGGTCTAAAGCAGCTGAAGGGTTTACTTGCGGTGGAGGGTTGGGGAGTTGTGTAGTCTCTAACTGGGGAAGATGTACGATGATGACGGCGGCGGCGGTGGCGGCGTCGTTGTTTCTACGTTTTGCTTTGCAGCACGCAGACGCGATAAACTTGCGTCCTCACGAAGGCGCAAAAAGGGAAAAAAAGGGCGAAAGTAGAGCGGGGGCTGAAGTGAGACGGAGTGCGATAGGGAGTAGGAGCATGAGCGAGAGCGTCAGAGTGAGTGAAAGGAGACGTAGCCAACAAAAAACGACGAAAAACGAACAAATCTAAGAATATAACTTCGCAGATTCTCGTATAAACGTTGTTGGGCCATGTGGGCGCCCGTTTGATTCGTCAGGCCAAAACATCCAGTCGTTGCGGACGAAATCGTGTCGAGTCGAGTCGAGTCGAATTTTTTTTTTCCTTAGAAAAATTTTTTCGTTTTTTCGTTTCGCGCGTATTTTTTCGTTTTCCACCATCTCGTACGTCGTTTTTCAGTGTTCTTCGTACGGTGTCAGCTGTTCGTCTCTTCGGTTTTCACTCGTTTCTTTTTTCCTTTTTTTTTTCCCCCACAGTTCTCGTTTAGAAAATCATTTTCGCAAAAGTTTTCTCGATTTTCGAGAGCTCGTGTGCGGTCATCGACCAACAAATTTTTTTTTTCTGGTGTACGCAGTGAATTTATTCGTCCATTTGTTCGTCGGCAGCAGTTTTTTTTCCTCTTTAAATTCGGCTTCAGACAGCCCCTCCCTCTCTTCAATATACTTTTTTTTTTTTTTTAATTTGTCTACGAGTGGGGTTTAACGACGTGTGGTTGCCAGTGCGGTCTCATTGCGTATTAAATATAATTATTGTGGTGCACGTTTTTCTTTTCCATCGGTTCCTGTTCTCTCACATTTCGTGTGATTCCCTCAGCATATATACGTAAGTTTTGCTATATCGGTGCCACTGTCATACAGTTTTTTTCATACACTAGCTACACCTTTGAGCTCAAATTCATTTCGTCGTCGTACACTCTTTACTAGCCAACTTTACCCCTTATCTGTTTGTAATAGCCTTTCCAATTATCAGGTGAGTTTTAAATACGAATCGAGTTCATCGTCTCGCGTGTAGCCTAATCGCATCCCTTCATCGGCAACGAAACTTCAACTCTCTCACTCGAAGCCTTACCAACGTTCGACGTAATTCACGCCTAACATAGATTCTTCATTTTAGCTAGCTAGGCCCTACTCAAGTGCTGTCCACATGTGGTGGTGCATTACTCCCTTTTGGGCAGCATTTTAATTCGCTTTGATTTATCGTTCGTATGAAAAACCTGTGCTCAGAACACGAAAAACTGGTATACTTTTTCATATCAATGTCGTCGGTTAATTAACGTAAAATTTAAATAATAATGTTGAAAAAAATGTGACAAGAATGAGAAAATGGATGGGGGTTTCTTTTTAATTGTCGTCGTTGTCGAGGTTAAAGCGCTTGTGTTGGTAGTATCGAATATTGTATACAGGGGGTTCTACGAATCTTGGGTCGGATATTCTGTGAAAATGAAGCCAGCCAGAAAGTAGGTCATACAAAGGAAACGCCGCCGAGCTGGTATTACTACGCAGCACGCGGACAGACGGATAGTTGGAGGGAGGGGGTGGTTATGGAGTTTCAGAGGGTTATGGAATGTTTAGTGCCGATGTAGTTGGGCGACGAGGGAGGTGTTGGCTGCTTGGACCAGAAAAAACAAGGGTTGTGTAATAACAATAATATTACTCGGGCGACGGGTTGACGATAAGTTCATTTTTTTTCCACTATTTTTTTATTTCATTTTTTCTAGTAACTGTTTTTTTTTAATGTTTTTTTGCTTTCGGGGTGTAGCCGGCGCGCGTTCTTCACAAAGGTCAACGTTGCTTTTTCCTCGATTAGGTGTTGAAATGAGGACGACGACGATGAGAAAATGAGCAAGAGCTAGACAAAGACAACAAGAGAGAGAGCGAGAGACAGCGAGCGAGTGAGAGAGAATGAATGAAGCATAATAAAGGAGAGGGAGAGAGAAAAAAAAAGATGTTCTAATAAACGAGAAAATTGGCGATTTAGGCGTGGAAACGAGCGTTTTATAAAACTAAAGACTCCTCATCGTCTATGTATTGTGACGAGATTTGGTGCATTCTGGAATGACGAAGATTTCAGAAATATCTTTGGGCTTCGAGCCAATTATATTTTTTTTGCTCTCCTGTTTTTTTTTTTTTTTTTTTTTTTTTTTTTTTACTTATTTTCGTTTGTGCATTTTTATCGAATTAATGTTGTGACGAAGGGGAGGTAAAATTACCCTATTGGTAGTGTATTTTTGATATAAAGTTGATATTTTGAATTTTGGTTCCAGAGTTGAAATAACTTTCACTCATACAGCGTCTAAGATTATTATTCAAAATTAGCCTAGCTTAGAATTAAGTTGGAAATAGTTGGGTGCTAGTCACCAAGATCGATGAGTAATGAACGAAGTGTAATTGTAATTACTCACCTTAATGAATTGTGATTAACTTAATTATTACACATTATATATTAGGATATATTCTTATCACCCACCAATAAATTATTAATTTAATCTACTTCCTTTGATCTTTTATCTATTTGTTTTTTTTTTGTTTCGAAATCATAATAAATTATGGAGAACACGACTTCAAATAGAACGATATTGTGAAAGTTAAAGAATTTGAATTTTTTCATTTTATATCTACAAGCAGTGTAGATAAAATATGAGAAAAATGTTTCCCCAAACCGATTTTCCTAAAAATTTATGGTATAAAGATGAGTCCTAATTAAGTAAACTTTTCTGGTGAATTTTAGAACATTTCAAAAAAAAAAAAATTTACGAACGACACATTAAGACCACTGTTTTTATTTACTTTACGTGTTTACCACAGTAGTTAATGTGTAAGTAATGATGAAAAATTACACTTATTTTTTATCAGTTTACGATTAATTGACTAGGTATCCAAAATAATAATACTTTCAAAATCTGAGAATAGGGCAAAAATTGCCTTCACTAGCTTTTATCCTTTGCTATTTTCTGCCCCAGAATGGTATCTCGTTCACAGCCTGTTGTATATACAAAACCTGAACATAAATGCGAAGACTGTAATAGTTTTCACTTCCATAAAAGCATTCTTCTAGCTGCATTAGTAAAAAATAATAATGGATTTTACATGAAATTCACCTGCAATCTTTTGACTTTCAGCTTTTATTCTTGAAGTAAGAGCGTATAGAGCTTCGTTGTAAAGGAAGTCCACACATTCTCAGCGGTTTCTTTCGATCCCCTGACAATAAAAAATCACCAAAATCAAATAAAATACACAATTTTTATTAGTCGAGCCTGTTTTTCTTTGCTAAGGAGAGTACAGAACCCCAGGACCATTCCTTATATACGCCTTTGACTTCAAGTAAAATTGGGGGCTGTTCTCCACTCGTTTACGTAAATTATCATAAACTTGCACCGTATTACGCTGAAAATTAAATAAATTTTATTTTGAAAGACATTTTTGAGGGCGACTGAGCATTACCTCAGAGGCAAGGCTAGGAAAAAACTCTGGGGGCTCTGACGATACTGTTTACTTTTTCTTCAACTTAAAGTAAGTAACCTTTAAATTCTATGTTTTAAGCTTTATTGCAATCATAACAATAGGTAGGTAATCTGGAATTTTTTCTAGGCGAGGGGGTTCAACTTGTTTTTGGGGCTTAGTCGCTCATGCTTTCGTAGGATCCCCTTTATATTACAAATTATTTGTTATAGCAGAATAATTAATGAGTATTTAGCAGAAGAATGATGATCGGAATAAATTTTATTCGAACAAATTTCTCAATTCATCTGAAAAATGAAGCTGAGTTATTCACGAAATTGACATAATTTTCATTTTCTCCTTAAAATGCCCTTTGTTTAATGAGAAGTTGAGTTCGAATTGAAAATTAATCTGTTACTTCAAATACTCTTTGGATTCACTGAGTATTCTTAGAATTGATCTTACTCCTAATGTGAGGACGATTTTTCCGACCAAGTTTTGCTAAAGTTTGTTTAAATGGTACCACATATTATATCCTGTATTATAACCCTCCTGTGAATACCTGTGATGAATCTCACAAACCAGCGTAACTGACTTTATTCTACAGACTAGTTTTAAACTGCGGCTTCGCTTCATTTATGCAGCAGATGTATATTTACGAAAGATAACATACACTCAAGTAATGTATCTTTGAATTCAACAAACTCGTATACTGTAGCCTGTACCTGGAGAATTTGGCTACACTTGGAATAGTGATGAAAAATATATTTTTTAGCGATTTTTGCAATATTTAATCAATAATGTTTGATGTTAATTTTTTAATTTTTAATTTCATTCCTTTTTTTTTGTTCGTCTGTTATTCCTGGCGAAAATCTAAGCTACCACCACTGTTCTCCATAAATTTGAAGTACCTAGTGAGGAACAATGGAAAATTACGACTAATTTGCTGATTTTAATGAGGATCTTGATGATTGTGAGAATGATTGTGGGCTAATTGGATGAATGGATTTTTCCAGTCAATATCAATCATTGCATTAGTGAATAATAGCTTTGTAGATATGGGAGGAAAGTGCTTCCATAAAAGTTTGAATACGGGTCCATTCCTGTTGGACATTAATATCGAATGTCCGTTCTGTGGTATGGTTTTGGTGCTACTTTATTTCTGTAATTGGTTTTTCAAATGGGAAAATTTCTGGATAGTATGAGCATGTAATACAAACGTGCTCATACGTTTGTAAAAAAATCTTATCATACTTGATAGCGTCGGCCATAGACTTTTTTTTTTAAAATTTTTGATGTGTAAACATCTTAGCATTCGGTGTGAGGTGTCTACGGTAGGGGTTAAACAAGAATTACAACTGTCAAATTTGCGCGTAACTGTAACTCCTACAATCGTAACTCTCGTTTGTGTGTGTTATACACAAGTAGTTGCGTGGTTGAGTGCATACGCAATGCATTGCATATGCATGAAACTACACTATTTTATGTTTACATGTAAATCATTCATGAGTATGCCCCAGCGGAACTCACGCCTTTTTTTTGTTATTATTATTTATTTCACTCCTGGTAAATTAAACAGCTGATTCACAGTTTTAGTTCAGCACTTTTCCAAATCAAACAACCAGTTTTTAAGAAAAAAGTTGAAGGTCTACATATTTTTCCATACTGATCAGACTTAGTATTCAGATGACTTGATATATGAGATTGTTTTCTATATAGGGAAGCATAAAATACGTAAATGAATTTTCTTTTATTCATTTAAAAAAAAAAAGAAAACTTAATCAACCTTGCCTACCCATCACCATGTGAAAGTATAACATAAATGCCTCATAAGTAGTGATGCATAAACTAAGGATACTATCTATGGATACTAACTGTTGATAGTTTTCTTCGTAAATAATTATCGATAGTTTTGACGCTTCATATTGACCGTGAAATTTGTTCCCAAGTTATATTTTTGAATCAAAATTGGTGTTTTTACTTTAAAGTAAAACATAAGATAGGTAGTTCTTAAAAAAATAAATTCTCGTATATTAGGTCTGTTTGAGGTGACAAATTCGGTATAGATTCTGTAAAATTAGGGGGTTATTCTACAAATGAACAATTTTTATGGCTCTAACTCTATTATAAAATTTGAATTTTTTTATCATAAAAAAAAAAAAAAAACAAATTTAAACAACTAAATCAAAATGGATGAAATCATACATACGAAACTATGTTTATCGATGCTAACTCAGATTCAAATCTTACAAAACAACGGACATTGACTGTTGTCACTTATCACTATCCGCAACACATAATGGAGGTGGAATATGCAAATAAACTGAAATAAATTAATAATGATTAAATTTTCTATAATTTCAGTAGTTTTTAATCGGTTTTTTCTACTTTAAAAGAAATTTTGTCTTCAAATAGACAAAACAATACATGAAAATAGTGTACTTTTTCACGGAAAATTTAATGAGCCTATCGGCGAAGCTGTATCTCTATTAAGGTAAAAAAATATAGCTCTTTTAAATTTTGATGGAATTCTGAGAAATCCTCTTAAAAAATTATCGATAGTTATGGCCTGTGAGGACTCACTGGTATGAGGTAAATGGGCTCGGACCCCTCGACGACAGTTGCCGCCCCAAAGGGCAGGCAAATAATTGTCCTTGCGACGTTAAACACACAAACTACGTTCGATCGTAATTACCTGTATGTACTTGCAGGTAATGTACGAGTACCGAATTGTGACACAATAAGATGATGTCACAATTCGTACACGAACCTGACAGCCATCTCTTATCACAATAGGGGATGATGCGACCTGGCCATTCTCACCAACGTACGTATTATCCTACGTATGTGTGTTTGTGTGCTTGTAAATAAGCCGTATATAAACCACCCGAACTGGCTAAAAAATCGCCAGTGTTCTGTCTGGTTTTGGCTTACCCGTACTTATGTACGAAGTGGCTGAACACGCTTAAATTCTGTAGAATTTCCTTCTGGTGAGAATATCTCTCACAACAAGGTATTCCACAGTGGTGACCCCAACGTGATTTTTGGCTACGTCGTGAGGTGTCTTGAGGCGCGTTGTGCTATTACAAAAATTTGACGCAGTGCGCTGGCGAGAAACTTGCTTGCTCAGCAAATAAAAATATTTTTTGCAGACAAAGACATCTTTTAGGTCGTTGAAATAGAGCCTGCTGAAGTGGGAATTTACACCCCTCTCTTTAAAATATACAAACAAAGAGAAACCAGACAGTAGACCTGGAGGAAGAAGGTTGGACTCATCCCCCAACCCGCCCACTTTGACTCGACACTCCAAGAATTTACCAAATCTGGAAGAAGGCCCTCAACACCCAGAATTAGCACAACTGGGAACTGCAATAAATAAAGAACAGTTAGCAGTTAAAACGTTGAGAAGTGGTCGAACTCTAAACCAAAGTTCTGACCCAAAAACACCTGTCCTACAAACACAGGAGCCAGTGTTTTCAACTAGCAAGGAAGGAAGTAGTTCTGTGGAATACGCTTGTCATCAGAAAGACACAGCAATGGTCCCACCACCAACCAAAACACACAACCATCGCAGGGAGGTAGTAGTTAGCTGCAGCTGACACCCAAAGTCTTGGCTCAGATTATGCAACTTTTGCAATTACAGCCAGGGCAAAACCCCAACTTCTATAGACGAAGGATAGAGATCCCGGAATTTCTGCCCAATGAGGTAGACTTGTGGTTGACACTCTTGGAAGGCAGGTTCAAGACGGAAAACATAACTCTGAACCAGCGGTATCTCCACACCTGTGGATGCATGCCCCCACAGATAATCAGCCACATTCCGGATATTATGGAATGCCCTTCGACAGAAGATGATAAATATGCCTGGTTCATCAAGAAGATAAAGAATGTGTTTGGAAAAACTAAAAACCAAATCATTGATGATGTGATGGGTGGTATGAAGATGGGGGACAACAAACCCTCAATCTTCATGGCGAAATTAAGACAGAAGGCGGACAATATCGTAGCCCCTGCAGTCATAGGCAATCAATTTTGCAAACAACTTCCTCAAAGTGTTGTGCAATGCCTAGCTGCCGTTGGTTCGACCGTGATAAATACATCCTCAGACTTGGAGTTCCTTGCAAAATCAGCAGATTTTGTGCTAGAATATACTAGGTCAAAGCCTGTGGTAAGTGCAGTATCTGCAGAGACTGGTGAACTCGCTCAACTTAGAGCCCAAATAGCTCAGTTGACCAAGGAAGTAAAGAGGAACAAAAGCCAAAGCTCAACGAAACCCAATACTAGCTGGCAACAACAATCTAAGTCGAGAAACAACAACAACAACAGTAGCAATAGCAAAGAACGACAGTCCTGGTCCAGAGACCGTAGATCAAGTTCCAACAACAGAGGTCAGAGTTCAACTCCCCCGAGAACATCATCACCCAAAAACCAGTCTCAAAATTGGGATGAAAAGAGTTGTTTCTTTCATAATAGGTTCGGCGCAGAGGCCACCAAATGCAACAACAGGTGCAAATGGTGGGGCAAATCCTATACCAAGGAGGCGTCAAACTAAAACGAGGGGCCATCTATGCGGCCAAAGACCCCTTGGAAAAACACTCATGCCGCCTGTTCATAAAGGATAGAACAATAGGAGATGGTACTTGATAGACTCAGGTGGAGACTTGAGTATATTGCCAGTAAGTAAAAACCAAAAAGTACTTCCTCCAAAATACTACCTCCGTACTGTGAATGGTCAAAACCTTCCAGCTTACGGACTTGAGACCAGCAAAGTCAACATCAGACTTAAGAAAAAATGATGTGGTCCTTCACGGTTGCTGATGTTCCAAACCCAATCCTGGGTTCAGATTTCCTTGCACATTATGGCCTGATCATTAACCTCAAAGAGGGCAAATTGATCGATAGTGAATCTAAAAATTGTGTGGATGGCAAAATGCATGCTTACAGACTGGACACAAATATATCCAGCTGTACAAAAGTCGATGGACAACTCTTACGGATCCTGTCTGACTATCCTGGAGTCACTCAACCATCAATTTGCAGGCATCCTACCTATAAACATGACACAGTTCATTACATAGAGACCAAAGGACCACCTTGCCATGCTAGAGCACGAAGGTTACTGCCTGACAAACTCAAAGAGGCATGGGAGTACTTCCATCGCATCATCGAGGAGGGTGTATGTTGCCCCTTGAAAAGCTCATGGAGCTCCCCTATCCACATGACCAAAACAGCAAGTGGAGAGTGGCGAATTGTTGGAGACTACAGGACCATTAAATGCCAAAACAATTCCTGATCGCTATCCAGTCCTCAATACAATGGACTTCAATGCGAATATGAAGGGTAAAACGATGTTCATCAAAATAGACATCAACTGGGCATTCCACCAAATTACTATGGCTGACCAGGACGTACCAAAGACAGCGGTTATAACCCCCTTTGGACTATTCGAATACCTTCGAATGCCGTTTGGACTTCGCAACTCAGCACAAACTTTCCAGAGATTTATCAATGGACTGTTTAGGGAATTGCC
Source organism: Ericerus pela (assembly GCA_011428145.1). Lineage (NCBI taxonomy): Eukaryota > Metazoa > Arthropoda > Insecta > Hemiptera > Coccidae > Ericerus > Ericerus pela. The sequence goes on along the minus strand of WOFM01000187.1, from coordinate 2,252,426 downwards.
GTTTGCATATGTATACTTGGATGATATCTGTATTTGCTCTGAAGGTGGTGAGCAACAGCACGAGGAGAATGTAAGAGCCATCATACAGTGTATACACACTGCCGGGCTTACTATCAATGTAGGTAAAAGCTTATATGCACAGACTGAAATTACTTCCTCGGCTACAAAGTCTCGACCAAAGGCATTTCCCCCTTGAAGACCAAAGTAGAGCCAATAATGAAATTCCCGAAACCCTCAAATGTCGCTGAACTCAGGCGCTTCTTGGAGATGGTGAACTTCTATAGACGTTGCATGAAGAATGCAGCAGCCAAACAAAGTAAGCTGTTTGCACTAATTAAGACAAGCAAAAAGAAAGATAAGACTCCACTCGAAAGGAATGAAGATGCCGAACAGGCCTTTGAGAAAATCAAAGATACACTAGCAAATGCAACTCTATTGGCTCATCCAGACAAAAGTCTGCCATTATGTGTGAGTACAAATGCTTCTGATTTTGCTATTGGTGCAACCTTGTACCAACTTGACAAAGACAACAAAAAGTTACCGCTAGCTTTCTTCTCGAGGAAGCTCTCAAAAACAGAAAAGAACTATAGCACATACGATAGGGAATTACTCGGAATTTTTGCTGCGTTGAAGCATTTCAGGCACCAATTAGAGGGTAGATGTTTTTCTGTGTATACTGACCATAAACTCCTAACATATGCATTCACACAAAAAGCAGAACTGGCATCACCGAGAAGAGCACGACAATTAGACTATATTGGTCAATTGACTACCGACATTCAGTATATAAGTGGAGAACTTAACACTCCAGCTGATGCCTTGAGTAGAATCAAAGCTATCTCGGCTCCTGTCCAATTGCCTCAAAAAAATGAGATCTGCGCTGGAGAAACCATACGCCGGTCCTTACAAAGTAGTATCACGAGATGAGAAAAACTTTGGGATACTCATTGCAGGCGAACCTCAAACAATTTCAATCGACAGATTGAAGCCTGCATACATGGTAAGTGATGATAAAAGAATAAAAAGGTTGCAGAGAAAGAACGTAGAAAATATACAGACGTATTCACAAATAAACACAGAAGAATCCGTCGAAAAATGTGAAATATAAATTCACAATTAGAGAAAACACCAAAAATAAAAAAGTTTGCAAGTCCCCCCAGGCCTGCGCAATTTGATCATTTTTGCGTCGCAAAAACTGGGGGGAGTAGCTGTGGGGACTCACTGGTATGTGGAAAAGGGGCTTGGACCCCTCAACGACAGTTGCTGCCCCAAAGGGCAGGCAAATAATCATCCTTGAGACGTTAAACACACAAACTACGTTCGATCGTAATTACCTGTATGTACTTGCAGGTAATGTACAAGTACCGAATCGTGACACAATAAGATGATGTCACAATTTGTACACGAACCGGCCAGCCATCTCTTATCTCAATAGGGGATAATGCAACCTGGCCATTCTCACCAACGTACGTATTATCCTACGTACGTGTGTTTGTGTGCGTGTAAATAAGCCTTATATAAACCACCCAAACTGGCTGTAAAATTGCCAGTGTTTGCTCTGGTTCTGGCTTACCCGTACTTATGTACGAAGTGGCTGAACACGCTTAAATTCTGTAGAATTTCCTTCTGGTGAGAATATCTCTCACGACAAGGTATTCCACATGGCCAAACTATCAACAGCTATCGATACGAAAAAACAATGATATGCATTATTATGCTTAATTATAAGGCTAATTAAAAATTATCTTTGCTGATGGATTCAAGTATCTGGAGTGTGATGGAGTTGCTTTTAATATTCCATCACCAACATTAAAATAACCAATTCAAATTATTTATATTTTGTTCTAATTATTTTTGTTTTTAGTCCTTGGCTATTTTTATTGCTGTTGAATTAATTTACCATAAATAAAAAAATCAATCGAGGACCAATAATATCAGATTGTCTACTAAATTTAAAAACAATTTGTGGTCTGAATCATTTCAATATATAACCACCTACGATAAATCTAATTCATTTTCTCTCACTATATTACTCCTCTCTTCAGATTTTCTGCAGTATACAGGTAGCAGATGAGTTACTTTGCTATATTTTCAGCGATTTAGACTCAAACTTGTAATAATGATATTTTCATTCAGTTTTGATTTTTGTTTTTGTTTTAAATGGACAAGAAATAACTTGTAAGAAACTTTTATTCTATAAGCGTTCGAAAAAATTTAATTCTATCGCTATAAATGTTTTATACTTTTTAACTGAGTTTTTATTTTTGTTGTTTTACATAAAAGTAAAAACAAAGCGAGAAAAAAAGGTTTAGGAGTCGTGGCGATTTGAACTTTATGTCATCGAAATCTCAGATTCACTAAATAGTTTTGTACTCAATGAGCTATATATATTCATATTAAAGTTAATAGTTTTGTTGCCTTACTGAAACATAGGTACTATGGTGCAACACAAAATTTTATTCTTGTATTTTCATTTTGAGGCTCAGTCAGTTTGAGGCAACTGAAAGAAATTAGTAAGAATCCCTGCCAAATTTGACGACAACGACGAAATAAGAGTTGCAGAAGACGCTAATGTAGAAACTAAAGGTTGTGGAGGTTTTTCATAATATAGGTTATTCACCCTTAGTATTTGTCTGTAATTCACTAGAAAATTATTTTTTAATGTTCATCTGGCAATAATAAAATAAGTTAATGCATGTTTTCATATTTTTTACGTGAAAATAAAATCTGTATTTTTCCGAAAATAGCAAAATGACTTTGAGAGACGATGCGTAATGAATTACAAAATTTACTTTAATGGCGGAATTGACGGGTGCGGGCTCTGCAAAATTAGCCTGGGCCTTTTGTCAAAAAGGTGTACTATCCGTTCGTATAGCTCTATAATAATTATGAATCAGGCCCAGTTTCAAGATTTCTTCTTGAGGAGAGGGGAATTGAATCACATTTTATAATATTCATGAATTTTTGTGGGAGTGGTTATCAATTTTTCACATATTTCATGGACATAAAATTTGTGATTTAAATTAACATTTTTTTCGGCTCTGGGGGATTATACGCCAAATCCCCCTTCAAAACTGCCCTTGTTATGAAATTCTTTGTCTTGTTACTAAAATGGGCCTTTTATAACATTTTGTAGCTGGGATCGTTTCCTTAGACCCGCCACTGATTATATTCTACATTAGCTATGCTCTTTTTTTGTTTCTTCTTCTAATTTTAGGAGATAGATATTCATACACTAGGAACATGGTCACCAAGTACCGGGATGCTCCTGCACCTTTCTCATACTTGAATAAAGTTGGCTACGAATAATTAAATTTAAGGTAGTACACTACTATTATAGTGACTGTGTACGAGACAAATTTTTGTCCTGCAAGAATGTCTAGCTTTTGCTCCTTGAAGAGTTAGTGGATTTTAAGAGCAAAAGCAAGACTAAGATTAAAACGATGGAAGTTCTCATCTCGGTCTTGATCTTGCACTGTATATGAGAAATAAATTAATAAAAGTATTATTCGCTCTTCCGTTTAGAAAGTATCTGAGACTAAATTTAAATATGTTTCCAACAGAAATAAGGAACAATTTATTCATCTGTGAGGATGCTTTTTTTATAATTTATTAAAAAAGTTTAACAGGAAATTCTGAAAACTGAATATATACCATTAACTTAGTGTGGTTATTTCTACAAAGCTGATACCAATTGTGGAATACCTTGTCGTGAGAAAGTATTCTCACCAGAAGGTAAATTCAACAGAATTTAAGCATGTTCAGCCACTTCATACACAAAGTATGGGTAAGTCAAAACCAAGGCGAACACTGGCGATTTTAGAGCCAGTTTGGACGGTTTTTATACTGGCTTATTTACACTTACACAAACACACGTACATAAAGAATACGTATGTTAGTGAGAACGGCCCAGTTACATCATCCCCTATTAAGATAAGAGATGGTTGGCCGGTTCATGTATGGATCGTGACATCATTCTATTACGTCACAATTTGGTACTCGTATATTACCTGCATGTACTTACAGGTAATTACGATCGAACGTAATTTGTGTTTAATGTTATGAAGACAAATATCTTGCCTGCCCTTTGGGGCAGCGACTGTTGTCGAGGGGTCCTAGCCCCTATCCCTCATACGGGTGAGTCCCCATACCAATTTCACTTTTTATAATTTTTAAGACATGAAAAAAAAAAGTTTATTTGCAAATGTAAATTCTACAAATGAACTAAATTACAGTATAAAGTTGTTGAACAGTATTTCGAAGGGTCTAATTTCAAATTAATCATGAGTGCAACTTGAAGGAGAAATGAGGTGGTTGTTAAGGCTCGTTTTCACAGCAACATTAAATGCTGTGATACTAATGTTGTGAGCAGTGAATGTTAACGCTCAAGTGTCAACTATTGTCGATACTAGTTTTTACCAGTGTCGTGACATCCCCTGGTTGCTAATGTCGAGTGCCATCAAACAGTGTCCCAGAAATCGAAATCCCTTTAATCAGTGACATCGATATGAGGACATCCGGTGTAGCGACAGTAAGTAGATGTTTTTACAATGACACAGCAGTCTCGACACTTACAGTAACGACATTTATATTGCGTTTAGTGTTGCTGTGAAAACGATCCTTTAACTAAAGTGCGGAAGGGAAGAATCCGTGACCAAGGACGTTGCTAGAAAACTTTCTAAAAGGGAGCAAACCAAGTTTTATCAAAGTATAGACCAGTTAGGGGGGTTAACAGGCTGTGGTATAACTAGGAATTTGCCGCATTGAGACGAGTCAATATGTTACCCTCAACTGCAACAGGGTTGTACTCAGAATTTACTTCTGGAGGGATTGTTTTTGTTTTTTGGGTAGATGGGGGAGTTTTCAATGACTCCGGTGGATTCATGCGGCCTTGGCCCACATTGTAATTATCGTATAAATAGTTTGAAAATTAATTTTTATTTGTAATGTTTTACTCCCAAAATTCAACCCCAGGGTTTGAGTACCCTCTTGCCCCCTAGTTGCGCCACTGGTAACAAGCAAACCTAAAAGTCCAGTCACGGTCAATTTTATTGGCTGTACAAAAAGTAGTGATTGAAAATTTTTTTTAAATTTTCTAATGAAATTAACGTAAAGAAATTTACAATATTTAAAAAAATATATATCTTACCTACAGTTAGCTTTTATTAAATAAACATTTTAGCTTGCTTAACCAAAAATAAGTATATTTTCTTTGAAAACACACTTAAAAATCATGCTGGATAGTCTAACTTTTTCTTATTACTTTTTTATTTTTACATATCACCGATATTATAGGGATAAAGAAAAACATATCGACATTTTTTTCTTTTTTGTTGGTCTTTTTTTTTTTTAAATTCAGAGGGGTCAATTGGCTCTCCTACCCCATTCTGACTACGCCCTTATGTGTGACATTTTTATGTTTTGGAGTAACAAATTATTTTTTGACAAAAAGTAACTCTGAGGAATTTGTAAATTTGTAACATATCAAGTTTGGGGATTACTCACCAGTTTTTAGCTGAGAGTTGAATGCTGCTGCGGCCGTATCCAGTTTTGTCAAAAGCAAATTCGACGATTAATACTGATAAACTAAGATGTAATCTCTTGGCAGCATATAGAATGAATTTTCTTCGATCATAGTCGATACTTGACTCAAAATAGCTTAAAAGTGACGCACCGACTTTTCGAAAATAATTACAATTATTTTTCTATCCAAGTTTCGCTTAAATTCATTTAAATTTACTGAAAACAAAATTATTTAATTCTGATGTTTATACAAACAGGAAAATAATGAAAACATTTTCCTTTTTCTGGTGTGTTTTAAGGGAGAAACAAAAATTATAAGTTAATTACCTATATCGAATTTCCATGAGAATGTTCAGAAATATTGAAAAAGTTCTTCATACATTCTAATGTTTTATTTTAGCCCAGTGCTATGCATGGAGATATTTAAGTTTTTGTCTCATCAATCATTCAAAGTTATAATTTGTAAAGCAGGCTATTATCTTCATGTACTATACTTACAAAGAATAATGAATTGTTTAATTTTCAGTAAATTTTAATGAATTTCAGTAAAACTTGTCAAGGAAATTGATTATTTATTGTTCTCTTCAATATTTTCTGTTTTCAGGATTTTCTATTAAGGGCTCACGTTTTTTGTCATTCTTCAAATTGAAGAAAACATATTAGAACGTATGTTCTGTTTCTTATAGTTATGAGAAAATGGTTTCAGTTTAGTTGCCAAATATTACCCGCAGCAAACAGCTGGTATTAAGTCGTTAATTTTGAACCACAATCCTCAAAATGTTTGACATTTCATTAATGTTTGCGCAGGCGTTTTACTTTCTGATATTTTATTTTTTTTTAATTTTATTCCGGGTGAAGGTCTTGTTATTAACTACACGAAGCTATAAATATGTCTATATACTTATTTTCAAGACTACAATTTTTTGTTTTTCGTTTTTAGGTTTTTTCGCGTGATTCGACGTAAAAATAAAACGGAAATAATTCTTTTTTTTTTTCTTTAAGTTATGCCTTTGTTATGCGCAAAATTATCGGATTAACTTCGAAAATCTAGTAAAAATATCGATTCGAAAGGCAAAAGTATTTCGTTGACGTTAATATTCTTCTGCCCAACTTCATACGCTTTGCGCCAGAATTTATTTTTGTTTTGTGCTCGAAACGAAGCGCAGTGTTTCAGGCGGACTAATCATTTTCTAGAAATGTGAATATCAATTCAATTACCCTAACGAGTAACCACACCCCTGCGTGTAATACGAAACTCTCGTACACTGGATAATCTGCGGCAGTAATTTTACTCAGAAACATTCGAAAGTGGCTTATTTTTTCCTAAGATACATGCGATACGAGAGAAAAAAAAAAGTGGATCGTAGGTCTAGGATATAGCATTCAGATTTTCAGGCTGCGTTGTGGTTTGCATTGTTTGTATGATACCTCAAACTCAGTTTTTTCCATAACTTCTTAATGCTTTTGACAAAAAAACAACATTAGTCAAGTCAACAAATGGTTTCTAGAATGAAATTTTTGGGAAATTGTTTTTGATTTTTGAAATTTGTTTGGGGTTGTTCGGAGATGAATACATTAAAAGTCAAAAAATTTTTGAGGCGAGCTAACTGCAAGGCATTCCAAAATGTGTATCTTGTTTCAATTTTTTTTTAAATATCTCGTGAATCGTTTGTCATCTACCCTTATTCCTTATCTCTTATGGTTTTGGAGAAATTTGCTGTCACTCTTTTCTTCAATTTTTGATAATTAGGTTCATAATTTTGACAGAACTACTAAAGGAATAGGGTTAAAATTTTTACGAGAGATAGTTCTCTTACAGTCTCGGGTTTGATAGAATATTCACGTCTATTAGTTCAGTATTTTTAAAGAAAATCGGAAAAGAAAAAGTTGATGGAGAAAATTTTTTGATCTCTTTTTTGAGATAACTGCATAAAGGAAAGGTCTGAAATTTTCAGAAAGGGTGGTTTTTATGTAGGACTGGATATGGTAGCAGTTTGGTGTCTGTTGGTTTGATAATTTACGTGAAAACAGGAGAATAAAAAATTAATTAAAATTTTTTTTTCAACGATTCTGAGAAAACTACAATTTTTTTCATAGATTTGTGTAGGTATATTTTCAATATCCAGTGCCTATTTGAAATTTATTAAAATACAAAATTTTCAAATTTTGTGTGGCTGTGTTTGGAGATAAATATACTACAAGTCTCCGAATTTCGGAGGAGTGCTTACAATAAGGCATCCTAAAGTGTGAACCTTGTTTCAGTTTTTTACGAATATCTTGCGAATGGTTGGTTGTAGGCCTGAAAAATCTCCGCATATTACAGCTGATAAAATCTTTTATAACAACGTTGCAATTCATTTTTTCCTCACTTCTTACTTACAGTTTTGGATTAATTCACCTGTCAATATCGTACTTTAATTAAAAAAGTATTTTTACCCCACGTTTTTTTGGTAAGCCTGGTATTAATATAATTTTTGAAACATTGCTTTTGAAAAATGTGATATTTATTGACATAAAAATTTTCAAAATTTTTAATGAAATTTCAAATTGCTACAACATTTGATCTATTGGAGATAATATAATAAATAATATTCTTCTGAATGAAAATTCAATGATCTATAATATTGTTTCTGAGCACCTTTCTATAAAATCAGACATTCAGAAATTGTAAAGCCATGTTTATCAAAAAACATGGAGCAACATTAGTGTTTGAAGAAAAGTATGATATTGCCAGGCAAATTTTTCTAAAACTATAAAAGATAAGTACAAAATGTGCACCTAAAACGATATTATAGCAAATTTTAATAACTGGGTGTATGTTTGTACTGAACTACTTTCGGTAAAGAACCTCGAAGATGGGTAGACGCATACGCCATTTTCTGTCCAATTTCGATTTTTTTTGTACATCTGCAGGTTATTTTAACGGGCAGTGACAAGACACAAAATCATTTTTCTCAATCATTATGGGTTATTTTGATTGAATGAAATAAAGTATTTGTATAATTGAAAAATATTTCTCATCGGAATATTGAAATGTGATGAAAAAATGAAATTACTAGAAATTTGAAAAAAATTTCTCATCGGAATATTGAAATGCGATGAAAAAATGAAATTACTAGAAATTACATATAGTATTTCCTGGACAGTCAATGGGGTATACGCGTACTTGTCTTAGAGGCTCTCTACTTTAGGCCTAGAACAAACAAATCCGAAACAAGGTACACATTTTGGGATGCCCTGCAGTCAGCTTACTTCCGAGATTCGGGTCCTTTTAGTGTATTCATCTTCAAACACCTCCAAACCAATAATCCCCAAAGTCAAAATAACTGTCCGAATAATTTCCCTTTAAAACGCCTTTTTGGGCGGTCGTTGACTGGACTACATGTTAATTTTACGATTCACGTGTTGCTTTGGTGCTCTGAATTCCTCATGCGTAGATGTTCCAAATATTGAGACAATAATTATTCTTTCATGGTGAAAAAATTGTATCTCTTCATCACCTCTGTGCAGTGGTGGCTTTAGGGCCTGTGAGTTTAGATGATTGCATGCGACCTAGTGCTTGAAGTAGGTGTGAGGGGGAAAAAGGTTCACAAAACCTAAATACCCAACAGGAGAAAATCTAATGAAAAATAGAAATCGGAGTGAATTTATCAATAAAATGTTCTGGTCTCACGTTTTATGTTGCAAGAAGCCCACAGCACGTAACACCTGCACTGTCTCTATATTTAAAACGTTAAGCTTGTTTTTGTTGGCAAGGGGCTCTGGATCCACAGGTCCTTCCTAAATTAGCCATTCAAACGTTTCAGTAAAATGGGTATGTAAAATTTTCGAGTCTGTCACCGCTTAAGTATGGGAAATTTATTTTCAAATACAATTTGATTGATTTTTTCTGAGATTGGTTTTTGAGAAACATTCAATTTTATCAAATATTATTTTTGAAAATAATATTTTTGTTGAGTAGAAATTTTTTATCGAATTTTGGTTGAAATTTTAGTATGCTACAAGGGTGTTGAAGACGTGTAAGTCGAGTTTTCATGTGCGGTAATAATCGGAAAATTTTGATCAAAAGTTGTCGGAGGGCAATTACTATTTTCCAGTCAAATATCATTCGTAAGTGCAGATCCCTGGTAAACTATTATTGGGAAATTTCCCTCACATCGTCTGTACAGGGCTCCGCCCTGCGTTAACAGATGGGTCACCAACCCAAATTATTAGTGCATTGCACTTTAAACAAAATATGTAGTCTGTATGCACTCATACAGATGACGCATTTCTATCTTTGCCTGCAATTGGCAAATGGAAGGGCGAGTACATAATTTGTATGTACTTGCTGATACAGTGCATGTTGCAGTCTATATATGGTACCGCAATGCCTGTGGACAGTTGCCCTCAGCATTCAATACACTTTTTGTATGGTTAGGCACTAAACCGGCTGGCTACCAGTACCGAGATACACTTTGGTCACCCTACACAGAGACTTTAATTTGGTTATATGAACTGAGTTTAGGTACAGTTACCTACACTAAAGAGTCACAACCATCTTGACAATCGATTTAAAATTGATATAAGTGATAGAAATTTTCTTTCTCAAGTCAATTTTTAGATTCTTTAGCTTAAAATTTGTTTGTAAAATAGATAAAATACCGCTTCTTACAACTGGTACAATTTGGAGTTGGCTTAGAAAACCGTTTAAACGATTATACTAAACCTTTAATTAACATAATTTTCAAGTCAATTTTATGTTGTTTTAACTTAAAAAATGATGTTTAAAAAGAACATTCATTTCAAAATGAAAAATTCGAGAATATAATCTCGTCCAAATGAGTGGCTGCCTCTGGAGAATCCATATACTGAGGCCCTTTTATCACTTTATTTTTCAAATTAGAATACACTCTGCATAAAATAAAATGTTGAAACAACGTAAAAACTTCTTTTTTCCCCTTTAAATTAACAAATGTGATTGTAAATGATTATGCTCCAGCAGCATAAAGGACAGTTTATAACATTATATTCACTAATTTATTCTTTCTACCTTAATACCTAAAATGTTGACTAAAGGAAATCATTATGTAGGGTTCATAATGTTTTTTTTAATTTATTCTCTAAAAGTTAAAATTTCCAAATTTCCCTACTTTTAAGGAATATGGTTTAGGGATAAGAGAGTGAAGAAGTGAGTTCAGATCTTGCTTAACTACTTTTGAAGTTACATGGTAGCTGTGGGGATTAGACTACTCGTTAGAAGATAGAGGCTCGGCCTCCCGATGATAATTGTCATCGCAAGATGACTAATTTTGTGCACTGCTCATTAAACACATTCTATGTTTGTTTGTACTTACTTGCAAACTTATGCAACTATGTTGTAACATCTGGATGGTGACAGATTGATAGTTCACATCTTGGATGATGTCACAGTCCAGCATATCAGCGCACATAACAATAAAATACGTCACAATTTGAGGAAGGATGGGAGGAGTTTTATTTTAAAATTTGAGGATATTCTTTTTTTCCCCTGCAGGTAAGGTATGAATAGTTTCTTCAACTAATTTGGTGAGGTTCATCTTTTCTTATTTTTTATAGGCTAAAAATAGTATTTTGCGCAACTAGTTTGAAAAACGAGCTATTTTTGACATGTTTTTTCCGACTGCTATGGAGAAGGTTATGATATGTTTGGTATGTCTATCTCGTGAGCTAACGGAACGCTTAGAACAAATGTCTTACTTTATAGATTTTAATAAAAGTAGGCTCAAAATGTTTCTGACCATCCGGAGAATGTCCTAGGCTATTCATATTTGAAAATTAAAAAATTAGAAGGGTGTAATTGAAGAAAATGAGAATTTAGGGTTGACAATATCGTTCTCATAAATTTGGGCATATCCACCAATAAGAGCTACTCATTCAGATTGACGCAGTCTTTTTTTTTTTAAATGAAATTTATTATAATTTTTTCTATTTTATTTTTTGTTTTGGTACAGGTAAAAAGTTTATTGAAATTAAAAACTGTTTTAATTATTAGGTAGATTATTTATTCGTTAGAAAAATTACTCTCTTAATTGTTATTTACTTATCTCAGAATTTTCCTATTCATTACCTATTAATATTGGGGAGGGACTGAGTGATGACCTCGAGTCTGGTTTCCACAAAATTTTATAATATAGGATCTGTGGAAATACCAATCATTTTGTGTTAGCAAGAATTAATATGATGGTTCAGTCCGAGACATACAGCTGAAGAATAACAAAGACGACAGTTTACGAACACACTCAAAAATTCCTCATTAAATTTCCTCTTTGGGTAGTCCACATACACGTGTGGAATGTTCCAAGCCTTAAGTGCGCAGAAAGTGTTATTCTGATAGCTCTGGTTTTATCTTTCAAATATTACGTGTTTTTGTACCACAGTCTATTTATATAGGGCGTTGGAAATATCTTTTCAGCTGTGTTTATCTGCGTACAGTACTTGTCTACTGCTGTGGTTGCAAACTGTTAGTCTGGAGTTGAGTTTTGGCATTTCGTGGAAAAAGTAAAACGTTGCTTATTTTCATTTAACTTTTTAAAAATTTTATATGTAGGCTACCTATTTTAATTTTTAGCCGTCAACGGTAAGAAAATAATATCAATTTTATTGTTATAATTTGAAAAAAAAATCATTCCTTGTCACACTGCATCTCAACCACTATGATGGTTTGAAAAAAAATTTGTAAAAATCTTTCCGAATCCTTTGTAACTATCTGATTGAGTTAAATATTGTCGTGCATTGGGCATATTTAGCTTGTTAGAGCACATTATGTCAATTGTGAACAAAATTGACGAATTTCAAGTAATTTACGTAAACTCTTTAAGCAATATTTCATGCGTAGTTTACCGATAGAGAAGCACCAGAATTTTTGTGAACCATAATCTAAAAAAATGTACGTAAAAAATGGGTAACATAGGTGTGTAAAAGTTGTTGTAAATTTTGAATCTTCTTGTATACTTAATTGATTCGAAAAACACTAAATATTTGTCTTAAATAATATAATTATTTTCAATTATAAGATTAAAATTTCGAGTTTCAATTTGGGTACATGAATTTATCAGTTCGAACCACTAAGGAATAACAATCATTGATCCTAATCATGAAAAATTTCACGTTTTTGAAGAAGAAGATCCTACGTCGAAGAAGTCTGATAGCCATTGGCTCTGCTGTATATTTAAATTTGATTTTTTGGTGCTGTTGAGTTTCTTTTGTCCTGAAACGAAAATACATCCGAGATCCTAGCTCCAAGTTCTGCTATGAAGGTAATTTAATAGAACATTTTCCCCATTTTTCAAACTACTAAAAGATATACCCTAACCTATACGTACACGGTACGGATCAGAATATTTGCTTTCATTTTCCAGCCTTTTAGGACGAATAAAATTAGACGTGCCCGGCAGTACTGCCACCCAGTTCAATATAGCTGCTAATTCGATGGTTACACACGGACGACAAAATGAGTAAACTAAAAACCAAGTCGTCGGTCTCACCACACGTAGGTACATTGGTCACCGTTGCCAAATCTCGAAATAATTTGGCGGCGACGTTGATTGAAGAAAATCCCGCCGAATTTTCTGGTGCTTTTTATTGTGTCGCCATTTGCCGCGCCACAAGTTCAACCTGAAACTTTCTCATAAATTTTAAACCACCGTTGGATTATAGGTACGCCGATCGATTGTTTCCACGTGCTTGTGCACCAAATAGGCTGTAATTCAGCCGCCGTACCCAACAATCCATCTTCGTTTCATCTCGTCGCTGTGCTGCGTTAGAATATTATTTTTACAGCGCCATCTGTCGCCTATACTTTCGACACCATTTCCAGCTCCTTTATGACTTATTTTTCATACGAATGGATTTTTAAAAAGAAGTTCACGGAAAGTTGTAATCCGTTTTTCTTCGATCAATCAACTTTAATACAATAGCATAGCGTATAAAGTGCCTATATAGGTAAACATTCTGTTGAAAGGAAATCGTGTGAAAGTGTGAGCGATATACTGTGCCATACTTGGGATGCGAGTGAGCGATATTAATAGAAGATAAATACGATGTTATTACGTTCAGCGAATATTGCTTCCAGTATTGGTATTTCGATGACGTAAAAATTCGTTTGAGAAGAGTAGGTGTTATATCTGGTATTCGAGTGTACATATCTTGTTACGGAACAAGTGGGTCAAATTCGCAGCCTATATTTATTTCAGCTAACATAAGTTAACCTAATAAAGTAATCTTTCGTTAGGTAGGTATACACTTTATTAATGCACCGCACGTCGAATCGAACAACTGTTTTAAATATCGGTTGTGTAGCCATTGGTATTACCAGGGGTCAGAACCGCTCTTCAGACGAAGATAGGATAAATTTTTTCCTCCGATGAAAATAATTAAAATCTTTTGATTATTTATTCGAGACGAATATATTTTCGAATTTTTCAACGTGGAGCTGCGTCAGGCTTCTGATGAGTCGCCGTTGTCATTCGTGGAGAAAATAAAACTTCAATAAAACATTGTGTCTTGCTTTCTCCCTTTTATAATATACTTATTATGGTAGGCCGGCTCTTAAGATAGTACGAAACATAATTTTAAAATACTAACGTACCAAGCTCCGCTAAAATACCAAGTTTTCTAATTCATTCGTAGTTTAACATTTTTAATGCATCCTATCCAAAAATCTCAATATCGGCTAAATAAAAATTCTTCGAAAAATAATATTCTAAAACACTTTCAAAAACATATTCAACACGTTGCCGATTTTAACCAACTCCAGAATGACCTATTTCCTGGTCTCGTGGAATACAATTAAAAAAAATCAAACCTTGACATCGCAACCAACTGCGCCTTAAACGTACAATTGCTGTTAAATGCAGTGAAGAAAAGACCATCGTAATACTTCGCGCCGTAAATACGATAAGAGATACTATATGCAACACAGGCGCATTGTTTTTCTCCAGCAACTGTTGGTTTTACACTTTTCTTAAAAACTACCGAATCAATTGGCGCCAAACTCCCAACAGTCAGGCTACTTACTACTTTATAACGATTAGTTATATCTCTCATCGCAAAATTTCAGTCCTATCCATTTGGTAATGTGGAGACGGTTAATTGTTACAAATTCAAAAGTTCGTTCACCACGCATCATCTTTGATACATATTCGAAATAATTAAGAAAAACATTTGGCCGTTCAAAGGCTTTTCATTTCTAATTAAATATCTTTCTCTATTCCCGTGAATATTGCTTGTTGATTCCAAAGAGCTATTCAAATTGCTTTTCAAAAATAATGGAAATTTTTTAAATCACAAAAAAAAAAATTTCGGTGTATTTTCCAATAGGGCAGTTATAAAGTGAACACCCTGTATTTGTATCACATTTCCTTTGTATTGAGAACAATAATTGCTGCTTATTTTATGTTAGGAACTGCCCACCGAACCATTCGTTCGAATGGCATAAAATTTTACAAGGTCTATTTTTAATGTAGTGTTTATGTATGGATCAAATTTAAACCCTATCGGATGAAAACTACAGCCGTTCTCGCCTTAAAAAATTTTGCATTCATCCATGTGTTTATACAAATTTAAAAATACAGCATTTCGAATTTAGATCTAAAAAAAACCGAATGTCCGAATAACCTATTATTAAATATAAGTATTTGCGAATAAAATTCTCTTCTTTCGTTTAAGTTAAGTATATATATTTTTCTCTTTCTTTCTTTTTTTTTTTTTTTTTTTTTGGGGGGGGGGAGGACATAA
Organism: Ericerus pela; assembly: GCA_011428145.1. Taxonomy (NCBI): domain Eukaryota; kingdom Metazoa; phylum Arthropoda; class Insecta; order Hemiptera; family Coccidae; genus Ericerus; species Ericerus pela. The sequence goes on along the minus strand of WOFM01000187.1, from coordinate 2,237,147 downwards.
GTTATTTGGAAAAAATTTTCATTTTGTATTCAATTTTTAGTAATTACTTTATAAGTCTTCGATTGATTGACATTTTCTCCTTCATTCGACAAATGTCCAGTTCACTCGATGCGCTGCTATTATAGAAGACATTATTGATTCGACATTTAAAAATGATAATTTTCGAGTCATTTTTATGCACTCGTGTCCATTATCGTTATCGTAAAATTAATTTTTAGTTTATACTTTTTTAATTTCTTTCGTCGACAGTAAAATTTTTCTTGCAAAAAACTTATCGTGCGGCAATAATCGATAGTTACACTCGCAAATACGAAAACACGACGACAAATAAGAAGAATTTCATGGCACCGGTAAGAAGGGAAACGTCCAGAAAAATAAAAATAAATGAAAAAAAGCTCTCAACGAGTTCTCGTATGACTGTCAGTATATCGTTGCGAAAATGTAAATGAAATATATGAGCTTCGCGAATCGTAAAAATTCAATAAAATTGTTGGGACGTGAATAAAAAAACGGGCGTATACTTTCTCATTCATTTTTGGAAATTAATGGGACGGCGATGTTGGCGTCTTTTAAGATCGAAATTTTAGCACCATGTCCGTACAACGTCATAAAAATTCTCGAATATTGACGTAGTTTCGTTTCATAATTCTCATCCAGTAAGTGGCTCATGAAAGTCGTACCTTAACAGAGCTTGAACATAAATATTAATTATCATTTTGGCAATAGGGGTTAGAATGCTTCCTCCTCTAATATAAAAATTGCTGACGAAGCCATTAGATTCGGTTATTTGCTTCCGAAATGGGAAGGGTCAATATATTTTTCTCCTTAAATATCAATAAACAATATTCTATGACGTGTTTATCAATATTTTTTCTCAGATTAAAACAAATTTCTTGTATCTTAAAGCCAGCATTATTCTTGTCCCATGATCGACACTTCTGTGTTTCTGTATCTCAGCTTATCACTAATAGATTTTCTTGGAATCAGTTATTTTTCTTCTAAATTTGTGCATAAGTTGGTGTTGTTTTATGTTTCAATGGACAGGGTGGAAGGAGGGGGACAAAGCCTACAGTTCTGACACCTACCAGACCAATTTTATCTCCCTACATCAGACCAATACTGACTAGTACCTATACTATACATTGGTCACACCTGTAGGTTTGTAGTGGAACAGTTGGATTTTAATTCAACTTGAAATGCAGCAGGGAAATGAGTAGAATCAGTGATAGCTTGCGGGTTCTTAGTACGAAGATTCACGTAGACTAATTTACTTTGTTTGGAAAAAAGAAAAAAAAGTAAAAAAAAAAATTTAATTTTAAAAATGTATTTTTACCTTTATTTAAAAGGTCTTATTCTGTTATTCTGCGAAGTACCTAGAGCACAAGAAAATTATTTCAAATTTAAAATCAGTACCTTCACTAACCCAGGCAGGTAAGAATAACAGAAGAAACTTGATGAGAGTTGCTTTTAAAAATCCATTTTCGGCCACAGGGGGCTGGAAAAAGTATACCTTCTTATGGAAAATATGTCACTCCGTCAGATTCTCTTCATATTATGGCACTGGGAGTATACTTTACTCTCATGCAGCTTTCCAACTTTTTTGCGTCTTTCCAAAAAGTAGGGGTTTCCGCCATAATTTCAGTCCAAATAATGAACTGAATTGAGTTATTACAGGCTCTTTTAAATATTCGGCGGGAGTATTTTTATCTCATATGAGTAATTATGGCTCCATCAAATCTCGAGATATCTATTTCAGCTTGAATGAAAGGTGAAAAGAATATTTGAGAGTGGCATTTCTCGTGGTCGATCGTAATTTCTGTTAAAATCGATCAAATCATTTAAGTGAGAGCTCATAAAATAATGTGCTACATCTGAAATGTTTCAACCGCCCCCATACACTATTTTAACTCAATAAGGTGAGATGGTATTCCATTCTTTGAATGAAATACAAATAAAACGAGAGTTTCGTCCCATATTAGGTTCCACCACAACTTTGTCATAATTTGGAAATTTTAAACTGCGCTTTCCTATAAAATATTTTTTGTGATGCCTCTGATGAGCACACAAACTGAAACTATGAAAAATTCAAATTTAGTCTGTTATTTAAGTGAAAGCTCTAATGTGCGGCTAATTCTTCGAGGAAAATTTGGAAGAATCAGTGAATTTGGCAAGTTCTATTAATTAGAATCCTCAATTTTCTGTTGGTACCCAGGGCCGTATTAAGCTTTTTCACGCCCTGAGGCAATCAAAAAATTTTTTCACACCCCTCTCAATATAAATCCTAAATAAATTAATAACTGAATGCAATTAGCAAGTATTCTTTTTTTTTCGGTTAATTTCACTACTGTAAAGTGAAAATTAGGTATTTTATATTCGTACCGCCCTTAGAATCTTGTCGCCCGAGGCACTGCATCAATTGCTTCGCGGATAATACTGCCCTGTTGGTACCTCCAGTTCTTCAGTGGTTAATTGATTTTCAGGATAATTGGTTCTTTTCGCAGCTATTAACAGAATTGTTATTTCACCGTTGAAAGGTTTTTAGGATATGGTATATCTATAAAATTGGTTCATGATATTTTTAATCGATGTCTGCGATACGGTACTCTATTTTTTTAATTAACTGTTTTTTGGAGGGTCGAATTCTAAATACACATTGAATTTTTCATTTAATTCCTTTTTTTTAACGCTGTAATAAAACCTAAAATGGGGGTGCACAACCCCTTTCACAAATTTATTATGTTACACCCGTATCCTTACATTTTCCGAGGCTCTGATTTCGAATTTGGCATATTTTTTTCCTTAAAATTTTTTCCATCCCCCGCGACTTAAAATTGGTTTTTAAAAGCAACGGTTGTCAAAAATTCCATCTGTTATATCTAGGAGAGGGAGGATAGTATGGGCATAAATCACATTTTCAGCAATTACTCTGCGACTATTCATCTTAGAAAGTTCGTTCAGGTCTCATTTGAAAGGAAATTTTATTTGCCATACATAGTTGAGGTTGAAAATTAATTACCTTGGCTACGGACTGAAGGAATACCATTTTGAATACGGCTTGAATTGTGTCCAGAGTATACCTGGGTTTGCGATATTCTGGACAGTTCGGGGTGATACAATGGACACAGTGATTTTTCCTCATTTTTGGCAATCAAAATAGAAAAAATGGAGTTCATTCATGTCAAAATTGATTAATTTCTAATCTGCTCGTTACGAACATCAAATAATAAAAGCCTATGCCTTTCATAGCGCTGTGGATCATTCAAAATTCGAATATTTGATTAAAAGAAAAATAAGAAAAATCTAAAATTTCGGAATAATGATAAATAAATTCAGAATTATCTTTAGAAGGTTTAAATCGAACACAATTGCTTAGAAATTTTCCTTTTTTTACTCTCACAATTCTTCCTATGAAACAGCGACTCTGCTCCTTTTGTTCAGCCATGTCGAATCGAACGACCCACTGACCAACTTTTACAGTGATAGGAATAACTGCATCTGACGAGACAAAAATTAAGTTAAGAATTGACAATAAAAATGAAGTCTGATTTAAAAAAGAGTGTGTACGAACTTTCATTTAATCCTTGAGAAGTAGATGCTTGTGGAGGTGTTTTCATTTGGGCTTTAGGTCTACTATTTTTAAGTTTTCTACTTCGTTGAGCTGTGGACTTTGGAAATGTACTTTTGGATGTGCTTGCTATGAAAATAAAATGGGTAATAATTCTTTTCAAGTAGGTAGTTCATGGAAAAAATATAATTTAATATGTATATAAGAAACTTTATTGCGGGTAGAAGTGGCAATGTCTAAATCAAGATCTGGTTCAGGGTTGTGAGTTTCAGTCATTTTTTCATAATTTTGATTATTATTTTCTTTTCTTTCCTGGAAATAGCTCCCTTACAACTTTTTTTCCCTCTTATTTGCTCGTATTTCTGCTTCTTCTACCTACTTCAGATGAGTCAGTTAAAATCTTGCTTTTTTCCATTTTCTTCGTGATTTTCTTTTTCTCTGTTTGCACAGATCTGATTGGTCGAATACCTTTCAATAGGAACATAAGAGACTTATTTTTATTCATTGTCGAGTTATCTTCAGGCAAGCTACTCTGAACAGACGTAGCGCTAGAGTCATTCCCCTTATTTGGGTTAATTGTCAGATTTATTTCACTTGGATTACTCTTTAGGCTTATACGTTGAGGTGTCCAAAACCGAGAGTGTAGAATGAAAATCGTCAGTCAATTAATACACCTCACATTTATTTTGTTGCACCCTGTATAACTCTTTTTCCTCTTTTCTCAATCCATTTTTTACATGTAACTTCAGCCGATAATTCGTCGTCATTTCTCACTCGTTCAATTTATTGCATTTAATTCAACTTTTTATATTTCATGCAAGACTTTTCACGGATGATAAAGTTATACATCCAACGGCTGGAACAAGTAGGTCAAATGAGGCGGAAATGTTCATAAGATTATATTATGTTCTCTTGCAAATTTTATGACTTCGATAGTGATGTGCGTAGAATGACCGTCCATTAGAAGCAGGATAGGATTTATCTTACTGGCTTGAACATATTTATGAAAATGTTACAGCACTGCTATAAATGCCTCATTTGTTATCCATCCATTTCCTGTTGATAAACTCGAGCTGTTTAGTGGAGCATTGACTAAGCTGCTTTGAATAATTATCACATTTGACAGCCTTGGAAAAGTATAGATCGGTGGAAAAACTTGACCAATGGCAGTAACAAAAGCTCCGAATGTTATTTGATTTCCTTGTTCAGCATTGGTTGTGTAACAAGTTTGTTTTTGACCTTTTCTTCTAATAACTTTTGGTGGTGACATGACACTGTTCAAACCACTTTCATCGAAATTATAAACTCGATGCACCTTTTTAATTAATTACTCCAATAATCTTAGTATATTTATCTAAAAAACAATTCAGGTTATTAGCATTAAGAGATTTTATTCTTGCCAGGCTGGTATTCTCAGGTTTTCGTAGGTACAGATTCGGATTTCTATGTATAAAACCATTGTACAACTCTAACGAAGCCTCGCTTCCATTTCCCTGAAATATTCCTGCTCAATAGTTTAGCATACGGGAATGCAAGAACTCATAAATCTTTTGTTGACAAACCAAAATGTAAACTACAAGCTGTCATTCAAATAAATTTCTTCCGTAGATATCAGTAAACAGATGTCATTTTTTATATTTCTGTCAATCAACTTTTTCAGCATAAAAATTATTTACTATTTCTACAGTTGATGGTTCTGCATAGTATCACTTCTTAATCCGCTGAATCCGTAAATTTACAGTCGATTTTTTCAATGAATGGTCCAAAAATAATTATATTCTTAAAAAATCTATAAAATACCATCAAATATACCTAAAGAATTGCCGAAACTTAATATGAAAACATGGATGATAACAATGTCCAAGCTATCCCCCTATCATTTTATCCAGACTATCCTCGTCTGATGTTTCAAACATTTTATTAATTGTTTGAAAATTTTATATTTATTGCAACTTCATCACAGTTGGATGTTGTTTCAAACACTTCTCTTCACACAGGAAACATATTGATAAGACCAACAATCAGTTTAGGCACGAAAAAAAGAACAAAACAGTTAGGGTAATTTAAAAAAAAAAAGTTTTGATAAATACATTTTTTGGCTTTTTATCTTCCAGTGACCAGTGACACCGTGATTTTCAAGTGCCCCTCTTACATCGCATACAGATGTATATCTCATCTGAAAATGAACCCCACAATGCCGTATTAACTTGGAAAAAAATGACATGTCCGTACTGCCCACTTGTCCAGAGTATCCTCCCTCTCTCCTATATACCGTTGTTAGGTAAGGTACCGATTTCAAATTTGGCATTATTTTCTTGGCCAGACTAATTTTCAGTCTCCTGTTGCTCTAAATGAGGGTGTTTAGCACCTATATAGAATTAATTTTGACGTAGGTAGCTACACCAGTACATTTTTGGAAACACAGATTCAAAATCTGGCATCGTTTTTGCATCAGACCATTAGTTTTAGTCGCCTGTGGCTCAAAATGAAGAATCTTAGCAACTACATAATATTTAAAATTTTCGTGCACCGATAATATTATTGTTGGCTTTGAAGTTGTATTAATTTTGCAAAAATACGAATTTTACAGTTTCTCATACCAATGTTGTAGTTGGGTTTAACTTTTCGCTAAAAATGCGTATTATATATATAAAAATAATTTTTCTATTTAGGCCTAACTTCTCTAACGATTTTTTGTAATTTTTTTTTGTTTTTAGTTTCGTGCAATGCTAGAAAGACCAGGAAGACGATGAATAGTTTGCTGAATGCTTACAACAAGGCGAAATACCTGACGCCTACAGCCAAATACCTGCATGCATTAGGTGACGTACTATTATACGTACTGGTGAATTACTCATTACGGATTCTATAACCGAATTAGTTCAATAGAGAAATTAATAAATTCGTTCGTTATTTATTTGTTTATTCGTTTTCGTCGTTTTTTGCCTCTTCCCCCGCCCCCGTTTCTTTTTTTCTTTGTTTTCTACCCGATTCAGTTCTCAGTCTGTGATATAATAAAATACCGTTACTATTTAATTAAACCACCGAAGAAATAATAATAAAAAAAAAAAAAAATGGAGGAAACATACGTTGCATTCGCATCGTGTTATTTGCGCAAAACGCTTTTGTTATCGTCGCGAACGAATTCGTTAATGGATAGCGAACGTTGTGTTCGATTTACCGAAATTCGATATTAAATTCTCTGCAAAAATCATTCGACTAGCAGCGAAAACAACGAAAATACGTGCTGCACCCACCTACACCGGCTAAGTATAGTGGAAAAGCTAAATCACATTCGAAGATCTCAGTCATTGTTAACCCCGCCCCGCCACCGCCACCGTCGCCACTGCTGCTGCTGCTGCTGCTGCTGCTGCTGCTGCTCGTGTTCCACGTCAACTAACCGCTCCCGTCCCTCCGTCGTCGCCCCCTTATCAGCCGCTACTCTATCTGCTCGTAAGTTCACGCGCGACTACCACCCAATTCTTATCCCCATCCCCACTCCTACCACCACCCCACCCCACCAACACCGCCCCACGCGCCAAGATGCCGCTGCTAAATTCGACGAAAGCCGACAAGCCGGCTATCGCCGGCGAAGGCGAAGGCAAACATAAGATGGACAACCTGAAACGCGAGATGGACATCGACGACCACAAGCTGACGTTACAGGAGCTGGCCGATCGCTACCAGACGGACATTGAAAACGGCCTGACCACTGCCAAGGCGAAGGAGGTGTTCGCTAGGGAGGGGCCGAATTCGCTGACGCCGCCCAAAAACATACCGTGGTGGGTGATCCTGTTCAAGCACATGTTCGAAGGTTTCTCGGTGCTGCTGTGGATCGGCGCCGCACTCTGCTTCACGGCCTACCTCATCGAGTGGAGCACCTCGGAGGATCCGGCCAAGGACAACCTGTGGCTGGGCACCGTACTGGTGCTGGTCTGCGTCATCACCGGCATCTTCTCGTACACGCAGGAGGCGAAAAGTTCGCGCATTATGGACTCGTTCAAGACAATGGTGCCGCAGTACGCGAGCGTGTTGCGCGACGGCGAGCACAAGACGATCGTCAGCTCGGAGCTGGTGCGCGGAGACGTGGTCGAGGTGAAATTCGGGGACCGGGTGCCGGCTGACATTCGCGTCGTCGAGAGCCACGGCTTCAAGGTGGACAATTCGTCACTGACCGGCGAGTCGGAGCCGCAGCCGCGCGACGCCACCGTCTCCAAGGTGTCCAACTGCCTGGAGGCGTCCAACTTGGCCTTCTTCTCGACGAACGCGGTTGAGGGAACCGCCAAAGGCGTGGTCATCCTGTGCGGCGACAACACGGTCATGGGACGCATCGCCGGCCTCACGTCCCGCCTCGAGCAGGACGACACGCCCATCGCCAAGGAGATACACCACTTCATGCATCTGATCTCGGCGTGGGCCATATTCTTGGGCGTGTCCTTTTTCTTTATGGCCTTTTTGCTGGGCTACGAATGGCTGGACGCGGTCATCTTTCTCATCGGCATTATCGTCGCGAACGTACCGGAAGGGCTGCTCGCCACCGTCACGGTCTGCCTTTCGCTGACCGCCAAACGTATGGCTTCCAAGAATTGCGTCGTCAAGCACCTGGAGGCGGTCGAAACGCTCGGATCGACGTCCACCATTTGCTCGGACAAGACCGGCACGCTCACCCAGAACCGGATGACCGTGACGCACCTGAGTTTCAACCACGACGTCGTCGAGGTCGACTACTTCAAGGATCCGACTGGCATCACCGAGGACATCCGCAACACCAAGGCGTACCAGTCGCTGGTGCGCGCCGGTTGCCTGTGCAGCCGAGCCGAATTCGCCGCCGCCCAAGACAAGGTGCAGGCGTTAAAGCGCGAGGTCATCGGCGACGCGTCCGAAGCGGCCATTTTGAAATTCTCCGAACTGGCGACGGGCAACGTCAAGTCGTTCCGCGAGCAGCACAAAAAGGTGGCCGAAATTCCGTTCAACTCGACGGACAAGTTTCAGGTATCCATTCACACGTTGCCGTCCAATGGCCAGCTGGTGGTGATGAAGGGAGCGCCGGAACGCATTCTGGAGCGCTGCAACCGGATGCGCTACGGCGACGACGTGGTCGACCTGACCGACAAGCTGCGCCGAGACGTCGAGGACATAATCGAGCAGCTGGGTAACTACGGCGAACGTGTGATCGGCTTCTGCGATCTGTTCCTCAGCACCGACGAGTATCCGATGGGCTTCCAGTTCGCCACCGACCCGCCCAATTTCCCGCTCACCAATTTGCGCTTTCTGGGCCTGATGTCGATGATCGATCCGCCCAGGCCGGGCGTACCGGACGCCGTGTCCAAGTGCAGGACAGCTGGTATCCGCGTGATCATGGTCACCGGCGACCATCCGGTTACGGCCAAGGCCATCGCCAAGGCGGTCGGCATAATTTCGGACGGCTCCGAAACGCTGGAGGACATCGCCAAACGACGTATGGTGCCGGTCAGCTCGTTGGATCCGCGCGAATCGACGACCGTCGTCATTCAGGGCTCGGTTCTGCGTCACATGTCGTCCGAGGAGCTGGAGCAGGTGCTGCGCCGCAACAAGGAGATCGTGTTCGCGCGCACCTCGCCCACGCAGAAGCTGAACATCGTGGAGGGCTGCCAGAAGTTGGGCGCGATCGTGGCGGTGACCGGCGACGGCGTCAACGATTCGCCGGCGCTGAAGAAGGCGGACATCGGCATCGCGATGGGCATTACCGGATCGGACGTGTCCAAGCAGACGGCCGACATGATACTGCTGGACGACAACTTCGCGTCGATCATCACGGGCGTGGAGGAGGGTCGTCTGATTTTCGACAACCTGAAAAAGTCGATCGCCTACACGCTGGCGTCCAACGTGCCGGAGATCACGCCCTTCCTCATGTTCATCGTCAGCGGCATTCCGCTGCCGCTGGGCGTGGTGGCCGTGCTGTGCATCGACCTGGGCACCGACATGTGGCCGGCCATATCGTTGGCCTACGAGAGAGCCGAGTCGGACATTATGCGCCGCCATCCGCGCAATCCGCGCGAAGACAAGCTGGTGACCGGGAAGCTGATATTCGTGGCGTACGGCCAGATCGGCGTGATCGAGGCGGTGGCCGGATTCTTTTCGTATTTTGTGATCATGGCCCAGAGTGGGTGGCTGCCGCGCGATCTGGTCGGCATCCGCAAGGAGTGGGACTCGAAGGCGATCAACGATCTGGAGGACTCGTACGGCCAGGAGTGGACGTACGGCAACCGCAAGAAACTCGAGTTCACGTGCCACACGGCCTTCTTCATCGCCATCGTCGTGGTGCAGTGGGCCGACCTCATCATCTGCAAGACACGCTACAACTCCATCATACACCAGGGCATGGACAACTGGATCCTCAACTTCGGCATGGTGTTCGAAACGCTGTGCGCCTGCTTCGTCTCCTACTTTCCGGGCATGACCGAGGTGCTGAAGACGTATCCGGTGCGCGCCGAATGGTGGTTGCCGGCCGTTCCGTTCGCCATCGTGATTTTTGTTTACGACGAGTGTCGTCGATTTTGGCTGCGAACGCATCCTGGCGGATGGGTGGAAAGGCATACCTACTACTAAAAGCTATAACGTCAGCTATCTAAGTTACTGGAATTTTGGTGTTAAAAATTTGAATCAAGACGAAGAACAAAACCAAAAATTTTAATAAAAAAAAATTCAAAAAAATTCAAAAAAAAAAAAACAAAAAAACAACGACGACGACGACGACGATGACGACGCCGTAACCAGCCTCAACGTGCGTATAACTTTCTTGTCGTTTCTGCAAAAAAAACCATTTTTTTTTTGTTTGCGAAAGAAAAACGAAAAAAAAAAAAAATTCGATGTACTCGTTTTAAATGTTTTATGTTCGTAGAAACGTAGTAGTAATAACCTAAAAGTGTTCGATTAAAAAAAAATAAAAAATAAAAAAAAACAAAAAAAAAGCGAATAGATTTGATTTGATTTCGTTTAAAAATAGATTAAAAAAAAAAAAGGTTATATTTAGGGGGGGTGCTCCTGTTGTAAGGGATTTGAGAACTGAGATAAAAAGTATAACGAACCTTATGAAGTGTAGCAGAGTTCTATATTATAATATAGCCAATAAATTATTGTAAAGAGTTCTTATACACCAGCTTGCTTATTGAAGTAGTACCTATTTTTTGAGAATGTTTCAAGACTTTTTCGATCGAACGAAATTTTTGTAGATTATATTTTGAATTGACTCGTTGGAATAAATGTTATTTTCTTATAATAAAATTTGCCTCGATTAAAATGTAAATAAATAAGTGTATAACGGAAAGAGCTGTCGAGTGATAGGTATTAGTGCTTTGGGAGGACATTTTCGAAATAGGTGCTTAAATACTGGGTCGTGTCTGCTGGACTTGTACAGAAGGTGAAGTAAATTTGAAATTTGTGGCTATGGGAAATCGTTGTAAAAATGTCGAATACAGCGAAAGTTGGGCTGTTTTATCCAAACTTGAAAATTTAGTTTTTCAACAGACAGTTGGGCGACCTAACTGTCATCAATTCCGTCTAATGCGTTTCTCAGTCATATAACTATGCGATGTCGAAAATTTCAAAAGTATGTCGATTGTCAGACCAAAGTTATTCCATATTCCACTTGAACCAGTCGAACCAATTAGCTAGGTGTCGAAGATGTGGAGGATAAAATTGAAATATGCTGTACCTATAATTTTTTTAATGAATATTTTAGTCTGTTTTACTCGGTACCTTTGAACGAATAGGCCCAGGAATAAAGAGAAACTAGGGGATGACCCCCTATTGAACAAGATTCGAAAACCATAAATTAATAAATTGTCTCATGTTAGAGTTGGCCTGGACAAAAATTAATGGCTCAAATTGAAAAAAGTGCGACGCATCAAATACTTTTAAACATTAAAATTTGCACTGGACCCGAGAGGAGCAAATTCTGTTTCGTTGCAGCTATTCATGTATCCTAATTCTCTTCGGAACTAATAAATAAGTACAAGAATTAGCAACTGTAAGTAGGTATAGAGACCATCAAAAAGAAATTTCGTTTCATAAAACTAATCGTTGAAATTCTCAACGAAAAACTATGAAATAATTGTTACGCGTTGGTCGATTCCTTGGAAAAAGTGTGCTTGAAATATTCAAAAACTGCAAATTATCATCGTTGAGAACCAACTAATCCAGAATTTTCTACCAAGTAGCCTAAGCCTATAGACTGTAAAACGATATTTAAGCTGATTCGGAAATATGGAGGAGAAACGTAGTGAAATCAGTTAGCTACCTACGTATTGTTTTCTAAAGAGACTGAAAAATATCCAACGACACGTCAGCTTCTTTATTAATACGTACCTTAGAAAATTTCACAATGAATTTCCAGGTTCTGCAATATGGCAGTATACTGGCATCAATAATAAAAATAAATTTCACTTATTTAGCCGCGTGAATTAAACTAAATTGCTAATTTTGGAGCCGAATGAAGACACGAAGGAAAAGAGGAGTTTTGATTTTTCAGGTACCACCCAACATTAAAAGCACGAAGTAGCGATAGTTTAGCCAGCAGCTACCTATGGAGGATAACGGTTAAAAGGGCATTAGCCACTAATGTTTAATCATTCCCCCGAAATAATGGCACATTTAAACGTACCAAAATCGAAAGATGACAAAGGCTATACATTATTTGTGTAGCAAAGTTCGATGAAAAGATGGAACAGTGAATCATCAATCTGTATAAAATATAGACTGAAACGTTTCGTTGAATTATTGTATTTTCACCGTGTACTATTAAAGCTTTCATAATTTGGCAGAAATTCAATTTACTGTCTAATAATACTTTTCATATTTTGCATTCGTTAAAACAAAAATGAAATTTCTCGACACAGTGAATGATTAATGCTCACTTGCTCACTTTTTTCTTTTAATGCGAACTTAAATATTCGGAAATGAGAATTTATCACTTATCCCTTTTAATTCCCTTACCCCCTTCCAAAAGAATAAAGAAAAGGAAATAATTAAATTGAATACTCTTCGTTAATAATTGGCTCAATTATTTTACAGAAATTTTGATTGCTTCAGTTAAAAAATTAATCTGACCCACTCGAAGAAGGAACCGAATGCCAAAAAATCATCTTCATCATTATCATTTTCCAGTTTGACTTCAAAAATCATCGAGTTATACAAATTGACGATATTTTTTATGGGGAAATAAATTTTTAATCATCAGTCAGGTACTATAAATTTATAATTATAAGAGTTGTTACGTGATAAAATTCCATGAAATTACCTGAAGCTTTTGAAGTACCTATCAATCTTTTAATAGTTTGTCCACATCTGTAAAGAAAATTTCGGATTCTATGCAACCAAAACGTATTATTGGTACGAAATTTTTTTTATCTCTAAATTATATTCTAAATCAACGTAAATTTTGATTTAATTTTATAAAATTGTTTATTTATTTATTATTCGTTGCATAGTGTTAGATTTCCCCAAAATGGAGTCTTTGACAATGAACCCCCTCCAGTGACATATGGAGCACGCCCCTTGTCGTACCGTAATATTTTATTAAAAATGAAAATATTTTGTAATCGAAAAAAAAAAATTGGTATATCGAAGCAACCTCCATTAATTTTTAGAAAAAAAAAAAAAAAAATGTTATTTCCTCTATATTGTTTTCGTTTATTTTTCTTTTGTTTTTGTAATAATTGTATTATTATTATTTTTTTAAAATTAGATATTATCTCTGTGTACTTTTTAACTATATAGGCATTGCCGTAATTCCATCCTCTTTTCGTTTAGGTATTATTCGCGGATTATATTTTAACCGTTCGTAAAATAAAACATCACTAACTAAGTATAATATGCCAAAATAAGAAAAGAAAAAAAATACCTATACAGTCGGACGTTGACGTGTCAATTAAAAAAAATAAATAAAAAAATAACAATAATAATAATAATAATAATACTAATGATAACAACATTAATTCACCAGCATTGCGATTTTCGTTTGGTTTTTACTTTCTTTTATTTTCTTCGATTTTCGTCGGCAACATATTTGAAAAATATCTAATATGTAGCCTGTATACATTTAAATAAATAAAGCTTCTTATAAAATAAATATTAAATAAACATTTTTTGTTTTTGTAAAAAAAAAAAAAAACAAACTAATTTAAAAAAAAAAAAAATGAAAAAGTTCCATTTAGCTATCTGCTTTTTACACGATAGACAAGTGCCTTAAATGTTCGCCACCGATTTTCTCTCTCAAAATTCTGGTTATATTTTATGCTTATATTTGTTTTAACTCGAGTATGAAAGAGAAAAATAAAAAAAAGTGAAAAAAATAAGGAAGAAGAAATAATCGTTCGATTAAACGTTGGTCTATTAAATGATTTCATTTTATTTTCATGCGTTGTCGATCGTAGGTAGTTATGTAAGGAAAACAAATTGGTATATAATGGCGTACAGCCAAATGGGTTTGAAGTCAAAAAATGTAACAAAAAAGGAAAAAAGCAGGAAAAAAGTCGTAGGTATATATATTTACGCGAAGAATACAATATTTTTAACGACAGAGGTTTCACCCTTATGTAGCGAAACTGGGTCAATTGAGGGCGTTTTAATATTGTCGAACGTTCACCCTTAAAGGGATCTATTCTGTATGGAAAATTAGATCGTGAAAATATGTTCGAGTAAATTTGCAAACCTTATAAAGACGAGAAAGTGTTATGTTTCCGCTTTTTTTTCCTTATTAAATATTGTTTCCTGCCTATAGTATTCAGTTTATGTAATTAAGTATTGATTAATGTTTTATGTTTTAGTTAGGTAGGTACTCGTCTGAAAAATCAATTTTGTTTCTTTTCAAACCTCGATAAGCTTTCTTTTCTTCTTTTTTTTTTCTAGAATTGACTCTCGCTTTGCAATTGTGTGCAGCTAAAGTTGTCGATTAGATCAAGTGGAGGGGGTAGTTATAGAAAGAGATTCTTCTAGTAGATCGAAAGAAGTTTGGGAGAGAGAAAAAGCAGACACGAACCTGAATGAAGTGAGCCGCAGAACAAGTACCTAAAACAGAATATGGAGGAAGATTACTCGCATATGGGTAGCTTGAGGGGGAGGGCAGGGAGCTATGACTCCCTCCCCCACAAAAAAAGAAGAAATCAAATGAAAATATTTATAATCCTTCTTGCGCGTGGTAGTAAATGCCAATCTTTTGAAAACAAAATCTCATCTCATACACTTCTCCATTATGACCTCTTCACCCTTTAAAATCAAATCCTGAACCCGCACGAGCACTGAAATACAACGCACAATTGTGTGAAAGCAGTTTTAAAAGTAGATAAGAATGGGTTATGCAGTCGGTGCCTAGTGCATGCTGTGCATATTTTGAAAACTAAATGGACATAATTATGTTCTGATTGGTTAGATAATGACCAAATATCCACCACGGGGACTCGGGTCACGTGTACGTCCATCGTCGTGATGCTGGTTGCCATTTTCACTGCTTTTCTTTACAGTTGATTCTGGTCAATTAAATAATATTATCCGACAGGTATGCACTGAATGGGGGGAAGACGAAATTTTGAATAGGTACGTATATGAAAAGTATGCAAAACATGTTTTTAGATCGAAAATTAGTGAATTCATTCTACTTTCTTGGGTTATTTCTTCAGAAATTAGGAATATGATTTAAATCTGACCTCTCTACTCAACCACCATTCTTAAAGTTAGTTCTGTTTCATTTGAGGTCATTGGAGAAAATATACTTAATCGGTATAACTAATAATTTAATATTTTGAATGAATCAGTTGGACAAGTGGAATTTATTCGATGACTTTTAATGTAATGTTGGTGCATCTGCTCAAATTGGTTACCAGTTCCAATTGCTTACTTTCGAGTAGGTATTTCGAGTATTTCACTTGATGAGGAACTGCCATGTGCAGGTCTACTGATAGGTGGATGAAAAGAAATACTGAATTACCGGTGATTCGTGAAATGTAAATATTAGTTATAAAACGTGATTAGCAGTTACCTTCGATTACTAAAGTATGAGCATTGTGAGCCAGATTTTTTTTTTATCATAAAAGCGATTGGGTGAGTTAAAGTAAATGGAGTTTTACAAAAGAAATTCTGCTATAATTGAAGAAAAAAAAAAAACGGTACTTTAAAAAAATTCTTAATTTTTGAGTAAGTACATATCTTCTTTTTTTATGGGTGTTTGAGGAAATGAATGCATTACTGAAAAGCTTTGAAAAAAAAAAGTATTTCTTTCTTCTTCTCATGAAAAACGGTTGAAACATCATAATATTTTGTTGCCTTAGTTAACCTATGAATGTGGAAATGAGAATCCATTTTGGCCCCCTTTCCTGAGAATCACGTTCTTTCGAATAATGACCGGTTTGTTTTTTTTTTACAACATTTAATGATTGATAAAGAACTTGATGCGTGTTGAAATTTCAATTTTTTTTTTTTTTTAAATATTGTAAAAGCTGTCGACTCTTTCGTAAAAAAAAAAAAAAATTGTTTAGAGGAGACGAAAAAACGAGTTTGGCCTCAGTCTAAAAATAATCGGCGCCAGCTGATCGACGTACCCGTCTCTCTTCGTTCTATTCGACAAATTAGAAAAATCTGGCAATTGGCAAGTGAAAATTAGTTCATATCGAAAATACATGTAGCGGTTCCCAATATACCCGTTCTCTCGTTACTGGATTTGTAAATAACTCGAATTTTGGAATAAGAAACTATAAACGAAATATTATGACGTGCATCAAAGTTGTCGAAAAGTTTGAATTACTTTTTACTAGAATTTTGGTGGTAATGAAAAGTGTTTAACGAATTGTTTTCGGCATGGTTGCAGTTCAAGAAAATGTGTTTGAATGGCTTCACGTTGTTACGATAAATCTTAGGTTGGCCTAAAATTAGAAAATGTTGACTCGAAGGTGATGTAGAATGCGACGACATTTTGTTTGTCAAATTTCCGAAAAATGACGAGTAATTAGGCTATTCCTCTATGATCACTAATTCGTCGGTTCAAAGAAGACGTTACGTAAAATGAACGTTTTTTGAAAAAACAGCAACAACACTATTTCGTATAAATTGGGGGGAATGGTGTAGTAATTTATAGTTTGTTATGAAGTTTGATTTGCCCTCGTGGTTGGTTTTTCTCTGTTCGAAAGCTATATAAAGTATCCACCCTCCTGGTTGGTGTTATTTTTCATTTTTTGTTTTACACTAAACGGGAAAACTATTCAAAAATTTTTATTTCATAGTCTTAGAAATTCGCACGGAAACCACCCGCAGTTTTGAAAACTGATTGAATCGCCGTTTTACGTACGAGTATAGGCAACCTCTCGGACACCTGATTCCAACAATGTTTCTTCAGCAGCTGCTGCTATTGCAATAAAATTCGGCTCTGAGTAATGTTTAGTGAACAGTATACACAAAAAATGATAGATTTCAGCTGTTTTTTCTCCTTATTGGAATTTTGAAACCCATTACTTACTTGAATTGAGAAAAAAAAAATGTAGACAGGCTATTAGCTACCCAAGTGAAGAGAATTGAAATTTTCAACTGGACTCGGGTGACTTTATGTTAAAATAAAGACAAAAATGTAATTTTTCCATAAAAAATTACGAAAAAGACAAATTCCAGATAATTTTATCTCAGAATTAAGAATGCAATTTTCAGAAATGTATAAGTTGACCTGCAGAATGACACGCATTCGAATGAATTTTATTTATTTTTATTTTTGTTGGAACCATAAAATACTGCTTCAAGTTTTTATAGGTTTGAATAGCGACCAAGTATGAATGTCCTATAGCCTATCAAGTGTTAAAAGATTCTTTTTCTTCTTCTCGAAGTGATTTTGAGACATAAATTTTGAAGGTTGAAGTTATGGAGCATTGAGAGATTCTTCGAAATGAAGTGCGCATGATTCAGAATTGTATTCGAACTTAGTCTGCTGGATCAATAAGCAGAATTTGTTGTTTTTCGCAGATTATTTTGGTGTTTTAGGTAAGGAAAATGAAATAAATTAAAACGTAACGAATATGACTGACTAGCAAGCGAAAGAGCAAAAACATTTCTCATAAGAAGATGAAGTCATATTATTATGTCCACGAACTATATAACTGAGAATGAGGCCAAGATGCGTATTTTCACTCGAAAGATTCGGGCAGGAAATTCAATGAACTTTCTCCTGTAATAATATTTCCTCCGAGATAGCATCCATTAAAACTTTTGCGAAGTAAAATTTTCAACGAAATGTTTTTCTGATTATTACAAGGAATACGACGTACAGTTGAGTGAAAAATAATAAACTACAACCACAACTTTTCCACCACCTCACCCTTTTCTGCACAAATATTCTATTTCGTGTATTTTCCCAGGATTTTATTTTGAGGGTCTTGATGGAAAGATGGTTGATGTAGGTTGTTAAAAAAAACCAGACAAATTGATATTTACACCCTCGCGTAATAGAAATCCGGAGTATTTTTGTATGATTTCTCTTTTTTTGAGGCGGGAGAACATGCCACCATCGTAGAACCATTTTTAGTCACCCTTGAATTATGTTTTCATTCTTCTTCTTAATTTTGACTCTCAACACTCGTTTCCAATTGTTTAACTTACTTATGATTGACTTCAAATCAGAATTGATGGTTTTTCGGCTTTTTCTTTTTACTTTTTTTTTGTTTTCTCAATTATCGCGTATTACTGTTCTACCGACACGGACATTCGACAAAAAAAAAAAAATCACCGATCTTGATGGACGGATCGTACCTATAGTAAACCGCAAATGCATCCATCCAGCGAACACTCACCCTCCCAAAATTCTTTTTTAAAAAAAAAAGAGTTTAAAGCGAAACATCTTTTCGCTGCATTTAAAACATACATAAACCTTAATAATCCCCTATTTAAATGATTCACATTCCAAAATTTCGGTTTCAGTACTCTCTTTCTTTTTCATTGTTGGAAAATATAAATTAAACAAAAGTAATTATACATACCTAATGAGGTACTATCTCTGATTGTTGTGATTAAAAATAATAAATAAAAAAAACACATTCTAAACGCGATGGCTTTTGTGATATTTTATTAATTTCGTTGAATTTCGTTTTTCTTTTTCATAAAATAAAAATTAATAAAAAAATTCTCTGGTTTTTCGAGAAAATATTGTGAGGAAATTTTTCGTGTCACGTTACAAAAATGTTTTTTTTTTTTTTTTTCATCGCGAATCGCTTTTTTTTCGTTTACTTTTGCGTATCCGCAAATAATGAAAAAAAAAAAAAAAATAGCAAAAAAAAAAAATCCATCGTCGTCATTTTTTGTGCCGAGAATTAAAAATTTTTCCGTCATCCACTGGATTTTTCGTTCGAATTTTTTATTTTCATTTTTCCTTTTTTGTTTTGGCCTGATAAAAGAAAAAAAATTTAAAAAAAGTATTAAATACTACTATACATTGTAAAGTTTTACCCTCAATTTTTCTCCTCAATGTTGTTACGTATACCTACTTACAGAAAACTTTTTGAGAATTTTTGTAAAAACTGTTTACCATAGTGTTAAATATTTTCATAAACGGTAAATATCTTCCATTCTTCATTACCGAATGTGGAATAATAGGTAATAAAATAATTACATTAATAAGGAAAAAGAAAAATCGTTTTACTTCCTCTCAATCTTTTCCCTTAGTCACAGTGGTGACGATCGACTAATAAATCAGATCGATGCTCGAATTTTAAATTTTTTTTTTTTTTAATTTTTAGGCATGCCGGTGCAGAATGTTTGTTAACTTTATTTATTCTGTATACATTACAATTACATACGTATTTATAAATATTATTATATAAAAAAATAAAAAATAAAAAAACGAACGAAAAAAAAATTTGGGAGTAAAAGAGCTTAAATGTGCTATTAGTAATACTTTACCCTATACACGTAAGATCGCTAAGGTAGTTTGTTACTTTCTGGTAATGTTTCATTTTTTCATAATAAAAAATTGGAAAAAATAGTTTTCGCAATATTTTTTTTTTTTCGTAGATGTCGTTAAAACTTGACTTCTTTTTTTATTTTTTGCACCCTCCTCGTTATCGGTGGTCTTCCGTTTGAAGGCAGATTCGTAGTCGGAGGAGGAATAAATTAGCAATTCATTTTCTTTATAGACCTACTTTAATTTGTTCTCTCCATCTTAGAGCGCTTTATTTTCTAAAGTTATTCGATAGAAAATTACAACACTTATTGCAGCAAAATACTATTACGCATATTCTATGTTTTAATTACTTTTCAACGTGACGGTTTTTGACAATTCTCTCATTTATATATAGGTACATTCTCGAGCTCATAAAGACTCAGTATCATTGTTTCACATTTTTTTGGTTAAAATACGTGCTTCTCATTCTGATTTTCATGAAGTTTTTTTTTTTTTGTGATTTTCGATTTAGAATTATTGAAATTGCGAGAGGATCGTTACATTTGGTTAGGTATTTGATGAGAGGAACATTTTATAGCCTCCTCGAATTCAGTTTCGAATCCTGAGCTTGGTTTAACGAATGCTGCTTCAGTAATTGTTCTTAATTGTGTTTTAAGTCCGCCAAGGATTCCCAGACATTTTCCCTAATCCGTTTTCCCTAAGTATAATTTTCCCTAACAGATATTTTCCCTAATTTTTTTTATTTAAACCCATTATGTCTAATCCATTTTCCCTAAAGCCAATATTCCTAATGGACGTTGTAATTTATTTCGCCTCCCCCCAATAACTGGTTGTAAAAATTGCTTAGCACGTCTCATTATTTCTGTAGAGGGAATATCATGACACTCTTCAGTATTAAATCATAAGAAAATGTCGAACGTACAATTAGTTGCTGGTAAATTACATTCCGATAGATTCATACCTGTACCTCCACTCAAGAGCAGTAAATGATAAAATTTACTAGAACTGTCGATGCCAGTGAATGAAGCAATGTAAAGCACGAGCAATAACCAATGATCTGGCCTCTGGTGAAGGAGTTGTTTTGATGAAAGGACCAACAGAGTCACGCCATGAACACCCTCCAAATCTAGACCCCACCCTACCACAATATTCCCCCTCACTGTGGAACCAATAGGAAGTAGCACTATTCAGTAGATGTAAGACAAATAACGTGAGTGAGGGGTGGCATAATTGGTTCAGATTAGTAGTTGCAAAACATCACCCAGACCTATACTCCTGCCCTGAGGAGTTCCAGAAAGAACGGCTGACACAGAGGTAACACTGGCAGAGCTCAGTACAAGTCAAAGAGTCCGAACTGTACCCAAATGAAAATGGTGAGAACTACAACAAAGAATACATGATGCATGGTCAACTGTATGACGAGTATAAAAATGATGGCATAGACTTAGAATACGTTCGCGCTATTGCATATAATGTAAATATATAATTGAAAAAACCAATTTCAGAATAGAATTTTGTTGGGGAAATAATATATTAGACATTTCGGTTAAGGAAAAAAAAATTAGGGAAAAAAATTAGGGAAAATGAATCAGGGAAAATGGGTGGGAACGCCACCAAGTTATGCTATTTATATTCACCCACTTCCAGACGTATTTGAAAAAATGTTTATGCACGAATCGTAGGAAAATTTTTCCAAATTTCGATATTTAGATGGTATTTAATATTCACGATCCCAGTCCAAGAAAATAATTATACGATACGCAAATTCTATTCTGAAAAAATTTAGGTGTCTTAAAAATTGTTAATTTCGTACGCTCCCACGTTCTAAATTACATACTAAGATCACAACCTGGTGAAGGGGTTGTCACTTCTCCCCGTATCGGAGTGGGTTCCATGAAATAAAAAATTTATTGTACGACGTTGTTACGTCTAAGTGATGAGCATATATTGTCATGTAATTAGGCTAGGGGAGGAAAATGAAAGAATACCTTTACTTTAAATTCTATTCCATAATACTTAAAAAAAAAGGAATTTAAGACTCAAACTCGGAATCTCAAAAATAGTATAAGATTATCAAAAGCTGAAAATTGCAGATATAATATCAGCTTCTAAGGTGTGATGCGAAACTAGGAAAATTCGGTAAATCAGAAAAAAGCATTGAAACCCAATATTATTCGATATTATTTCTCAAAATGGTTATTTTTGTGGAACAATGGGCATAAAAATAATATTTATTCATATAAATACTATCAATTAATGGGAAAAAGAGGAAAATCATAATTATTTTACAAATATCTGTTAGTAAATACAATTTATTTGGCGAGATAGAGAATTTATGTATTTTTAAAGAATACGTAGCCTCAACTTAACAGGATAGCCTATATTTGAGTACCTAAATGGAAAACTAGTGACTTAAAAGAAGAAAATATTTATGTCAAAACTTGAGAAAAGTTTGATGAAAATAAGGTAGGTAAGTACTCTCAAAAAATCTGATTTTGGGTGCTATTTTTCCAGTACGCTATGATGGGTGTTTTTTATTCCGCTTATACTTACTCTCTAGCTACCCCTTTTCTTTCTAGGAAGACCTTTAATCGTCTAATAGTCTAATTTATTGAGTTGATTTCAGATCCATTCTGAGTCAAGATATCTTCAATTCTAATTCTGTGCGATGAAATGAAAATAAACTGACAAGATTTCGGATCAAAATTCAAAGAAAAATCGACAGGAATTGGTATCGATTTGGTATCGACTGTTCGTTGATTTGGTTTATAGGGGAGGGTTTAGAATGTCTGTAATAGTAATCCTACCGGATGTTTTCAAATGATACGAATCATTTCAAAGAGTTGTTTTGAGCTCCTCATATTCGAGTTTTAGGGTAACATTTCGGTGACTAACACATGCGAAATGACACAGGAAAAGTAAAACTCATTAAACATCCCACTTATCTGCCTCATTTAATTAACAAAAATTTTAATCGTACTTTTTAACTTGAGGTACATTCACAACTAAGCCTATATTGAAGCATAGGACTAAGTATGTCTAACCTTTAACAGATTTTCACTTATTTCTATTTCCTTCAGGCACATTTAGTGAAGAAAATTAATAAGGTCTGGACAAAATTTCCGTCAATGAAATTTTTTCAAAATTTAGAATACCGAAAATATAGAAAAAAAAAAAACCAACAAAATTCGATGGAAAACATTGTACCTTTATTCGAAAAAATTATATTAAAATTGCCACCACTAAAACTATGGTCTGACAATGAGCCTGCCTCTATAGAGCCTTTATATCTTCGCAACAACTTTCGTTCGTGGTGGAAAGAACTTCTCGGAAGAGTAGGAAATTCCCCCCCCCACGTTTGATGGTTGGATAGAGAAGTGGAAACGTATAGGTAAATGGATGCGATAGCGAAAGTCTGTTCAGCATCGTTCAACTGCTACCTACGAATAAATTTCCGGTGGTCTGGCTGAGAAACGACTCACGAAGATGGAACTAAAACTGCATCCACATCAGCTTCAGCCATAGATGACGAAAAATCTTCCAATTTCGACGATATAAAAGCTGGAGTCAAGGTCGACGCCATCTCATTTCGATGTCAAAAGCCAACTAAACATGAAGTCTGCTCGTTCGAACTTGTATTCGGCATTGTTTGCGTTCGTCATCATTTGCTGTCAATGTTTAGGTGAGTACGTTTTTTCATTTCATCTAATTAATATTTTTATTTTATTTTATTATTTTTTTATCTCTTATAAACTGAATCTGCGAAAATGCGATTGCTAATACGTAAGTACATAAGTTAGATAATTAAATTTACAAACCGGTACAGTGAACAAAATTTCGTTTCTCACAATTAGAGTGCTGCTGTGACATAACCGATCGTCTATTCCTTCTTTCACCCAGAACGAGTACTTGTATCGATTTGTGAATTTTTTTGCGATAAAAGGATAGTTTCGTAAAGAACATAATGCCGGTTTTATGTTTTTTTTTTGGTCCCTATCTTTTCCTTTATGGTTGTCAACTGCTTGCTAACCGAACTAATCGTCCTATCCTTTTACAGACAATAAAAACAAAACAAAAAAGCATTGACAATTTCTGTATGGAGGAGCCAACAGTTTACGAATTTTAGAATTTACATGAAACGAAATGCTTATTAAAACATAGGTGGGTCCTTGAACAAATTGTAAAATTAAATCACATCCACCAACATAATTATAGGGTATTCCTTATGAACATTGAGAAATAATAATTATTGGACTTAGCTACGTCCACTATATCTTTGTTAAATGTTAAATGGTGGTCAGGGTAGTTTAAAGGTTAGGTGCTTAAATCGGTGGAAAGGTTGCGAGTTCGATCCTAGGCGCCGTCACATCCCCGACTCAAAATGGCGGTATATTCAATTGGTGTAGTCATATATCATCGGCCATCGGATCCCAACCAAACAAGTTGCGAATTTCGTATGTTTGTTTTACCAAAATTCATATAAATTTAATGAAAATAAACGGTTTCAATTATTTATAGGTATTTAGATGAATTAATGTTAGTAGCCTAGAGCTATAAAATTGTAATTTTCAAGAAATTGAGTTTTTCCTTCCAGAGAAATAATAAAATGAAAATGGTCCATAATTAAAAATGAACTTTGAATGAGTTAAAAATTAAAATATTTTCAGATGCCGTAGTGTTTCCTGACTCAGCTGAAGTTGAGGACCATATTTGAAAATTTTCAAACCACCACAGACCACTGGACCTTGTTTTCCTGAGTGATCTGCTGTAAAATTGTAAACACAACTAATAGGCTAGTATAAATAGAAACAATATCATCAACATATTGGTCTTTGTTTGACCCGGCCTGCAGACCACTTGACACTTCCTCATGGATCACCTGTGGTCCGCAGACTACCAGTTGGGATCCACTGAATAGAGGATAACCACAGGCTAAAATAAAACATAGAACTCATATTAGTTACCTACATCTTTTTCAACATACTTATTCGTATCTGAACACTCTTAAAAGAAATATTAATAAAAAAAAAAAGACGAGAGTTCCACTGGGGCTATACTCATGAAGGATTGATGTGTAAACATAATAGTGTGGTTGTGAGTGTGTGAAACACACACGCACGCAATCACGCGCCTACATGTCATGTAACACACACAAATGAGAATTACAAAGACTTATAAGTTGGAAAAATCTGACAATCGTAATTCTCTTCTATTACCATAGTCCGAGAGCTAACATGTTTACACATCAAAAATATTAAAACTAATGATTTGCTTTATTACATTTTCTTTAGGAAAAACCCAGTTTTTTATTACTTAAATCCAATTTTTATTTTTATATTGCTATTAACTTCAGAACTGAAGCAATTAATTTTCGCAGTAAATTTAAAAATGAAGTTTACTTAGATCCGCATAAAAAAATTAGCAAATTATCAATACCTAGATCCCATTTTCAAAACTTTTTAGCAGATTTTCAAACTTGCTATTTTGAAGACGATCAAAATATTGAAATTTTTTCGACAAGAAGGTATATTTTCTGACAACGAACCTCCTACCCTGACTTTCCACTTTCGATCGATCCTAACTACCCTATTGTTTCAAATGAACCGCAAGTAATCATTTTGATAGGCGGGTATAAGATGAAAAATTTCTCACCTACTTTTGAGGATAGGTACCTTCAATATTCGCAAATGGAGAGGGGTGTGGTGGGAGAACGTTGGAACGAAGTATATTCTGTGAATTTGTTAGAAAATAAAAATAAAAATAAAAGTAAAAAGCGACACGAATGATGAGAAACGTACGATTGACACGCCACTGTCAAATGTACGTGCGAATTAGAGATCGGAATTGTCCCTCGCAGCCAAATATAATACTCCATAATGAGAGACCACCTACGAAAAGCTCGAAAGCACTGGGGTGTTGCTCAAATTGGGATTTTGACAAAAATTCCGATTTGACAGTTCGAAACGTGGTCGTAAATTTGCATACGACCGACGAATTATAATTTATTGGAAAATTAACGAACTCACGTGCCCTTAATTTATAGGCGTAGTAGTTTTCGACGACGGTGACATGTTTTTTTTTTTTTTCCATAAACTAAGCCTACCGAAGTGACACTCAGGGTATCTTTACGACTTACCTGAAAACTAGACTTTCGGCCCGAATTCAGTATACCTTGCCTGCGCTGCTTTTGTGAGTTAGACGAGTTTTCGTAAGCACGTTTCTAATAATCTAATTAATGATCTCTTGCCATCCCAAACCTTCAAAAATAATACGTCACAACAACCGGATAAGAAAACAATAACGACATTAATCAACAGGGTCTTGTTGGCCATATTTTTTTAAATTTTTTGTCAGAAAAATTACTCATTTATTTGGACTTTTTTTCCATCTGCTGTCTCCCTCCTATTAATACCTGACCGTTTCAAACAACATTTGAAACTTTTACTTCTTTTCATTAGCCAGTAAATCTTGGAAATAGTTCACCCAAGGGACGTGAAATTCAAAATTTAGAAAATTTTTGTACCTCCACCAAACCGGTAACTTTTGGAAAATGAAAAAATAAACGAGCAAAAGAAAAAACAAACGATTAAATTCATTAATTAGCCGACTTTTTCAAATGAGATCGAGACCACACACCCCTCGCTCGAAGAACCCCTACCATTAGCACTGGATTTCTTGCTTTTTGGGTCCTATTTCTTGCCTGCTGGTGGCCACCTCTTATTTTCGAATTCTTGTTTTGTTATTCTGACAACCCTATTTTGCGCCTATTTTTTATTTTTGACGTTGTTTCTGACTTTTGAACCATTATATCAGGCATTTGGCCTCCGTTTGTTGCATAATATGACCCTCTATTTCTTGTACTCCAACTCTCGTTTGTCGCTTCTGGCCCTCTAATTTCTAATTGTGGGGTTCGATTGCGTGCCTGTTTATTGACTTTACACTATTTTTTATTCTTAGTCTTTGTTTCTTATTGGCTGCGTTTATCAGTGTGGAATGCCGGTTAGGGGGGATGTTGAAACTTGTTGGAGAATTTAAAGATAGGGATAATTGTTTACGAATACATGTGAGTTTTGAAAGAATGAAATAAGAACGCAGAGTGCACTTTGGAACGCTTATAAGATAGAAATTTTATAATTTGGAATGGAGTGAATTGTTTTAGTTTGATTTGAAGTTTAGGTAGTTTGTCTTCTTGTGTCAGACGGGGCAAATAATATTCTAGCTGGGACAGAATTGTGGAGATTTGAACGAGGGTTAGTTCTCTTTGTCGTGTGGAGTGGTGTGAGGAAGATACTTAAATTTTTTCAATTTGGGGCGAATGAAGATGACAGCTGGGGTACTGCCCCAATTTGCTCCCATCTAAATACGGGATTGGTGGAATTCAACCGACAGAGCTGAACAACCACAGAAAATGTTACTCACGTTACTTAAGCCGCCCTTCTCCTCACAGAATGCGTTGTTCAATGTTTGGGACAAAAATGAAAGAATGCCAGGTGCATTTTATGGAGATACAGAATGAAGCTGGAGCGTAGCTAGTTGATGGTGCAAATTGTACCACTGAGGGACAAATATGAGTGAGAAAATCTAGGATGAGTGGGGAGTGAAATTTTACAGATTCATCCACACAAGTTAATTCATGAAAAGAAAAATTATGTATCGTCGAATAAAAAGGCTATCAAAATAATATATTTAACCATTTTTTTCACCAGTCAACAGGACTTTTTTTTTTTTTTTCAATTTGAAAAAGGCAAAAAGCTTTAAAATTCGATTAATATTACCTACGAAAACTGTCAGCTTTAGACTTTTATCCAGTCTCGGCGACCTTCTGAGTGGTAATTCGACGTGAAATTCATTGTATACGGCCCATCTACCCAATTTTCTGAGGCCATTATCATCGATATCCAGTTATAGTCTCAAAATTAATCGATATTCCCATTTCGACTCAATTTCTAAATGCCTACGTCAAAACACGGTTATAATTTTGTCGTTATTACGTAAGAAACTTCGCCAGTTTTTATATTATCTTTTTCTCTTTTCCAACCGACACGACCTCATTTTCGTTATTGAATATAGACTTTGGCTTCGTTGGTTCACTGACAAGAGTGACGGCAACAGCAATCGCAGTCAAAGTTACAGCCTTTCAAACCCCCACTCTGAAGGGAATTTTCTCACACAATTACTACTTGAAAAAAAAGAAAAAAAAATTACAAATATCTAAATTCAATATAATTGTTTTTTTTTTTGTTTTTTTTTTCTTGTTGCATCCATTGTGTGACAAACGTTTGTTTAAACGACCTCCTATATTAGTATCGATCGGACGTCGCATTAAATTTTCTCTTAGAAACGGATGAGAGAATGGTGGTTATTGGAGGAGAGAGAGGAAGCTGGTGATGTCGAACGAGCGAATTTTATAAAATACACTCTTCTTTGGGCTATTTTAAGACGATTCTTTCTCGAAAACTAAATGCAAAACCACAAGGTATGTATCAAGAGCCGAGGAGAGACAAAGAGAAACAGAGAGCGACGGGGTGAGAGAAAACGAGAAGAGGCAATTTTAAACTTATTTTCTATTCTGTATCGTCGGCTCTCCCTCTCCCTTTCACGCAGACCCACTTTTCTATCTTATTCTGCCTTCCACTCCTGCACTGCGGTTCGAACTTCTATTTATAAAATTAGAATTTACAAAATTTATATTGTTAAGTAAAAATATAGTATTTGTGTGTGCGTGTGCGTGTGCGTGTGCGTGTGCGTATGTGTGCGTATGCGTGTTGAGAAAGGGTCGTCAGCTGCGATGACGTCGACTGCGACGATATCGCCCTCGAAATTTTGTATTGAGAAAAAACAAAATGCGTACCTACGTCATATTTCTAAAGGCACTGCGACCATCGAACACGAATATTATTTTCCGAGACGATGTGTGGCACGAGCCAGCGAAATTTTCTGAAAATTATGTAATAAAATTTTTTGTGTAGCAATCCGGCAGATGCATACGTTGGTTCTGTAGGAAATAGGTGGTGCTTGACAGCCCACTGGGAGAGGTAACGGTGAGATGGGCTAATGGTTCTCATCTTGACTCAGTCGCGTGTATTTATAGAGGCGGAGTGCTTGCGAACAATTAAAGGGCATCTAGATAAAAAACGAAGCGCTCTTAAAAATCTGTTTTTGCTCCAAATAGTCTGTTCTCTGCTGTTGCAAGTACATACGAAACAAGAGTTGGTGTTGGTGAGGATCATCGAATGTTTAATTCGAAGACAAAAAAGCGATGGTTAAACGGACCAAACGCCGGAAGTGTATAATATATCCATGATTTTTTTATGGGGGGTTATGGGTTCAAATACAAAAAGAAATATTGCCCACGTAGGTACTCTAAAAGTATAAAATCTACGGGGCCGGATGTTCAACTTTTTGATAACTGGTCTAAAATTCACCCTGCAGTTATATGTTGGTATATATCTGGGTGAGAAAATACTGCTAAGCCATTTAAATGTTCATAAAAATGCAACATTTCTGAGGCTGTAGCCTGTTAAACAAGGGAAATAATTATGATTCCAATAAAATTCAATTTTGCTGAATTTAAGATTTATAAAGTTTATGTTTGTTGAGAAGAGGAAAGTTTTTGAATTTTTCGTGGGTTTTTAGTATACTGCAAGAGTAAGCCTACTGAAGGATTGTACCTGTTTTTGTGATCTTCACTTCCCAGTAAATGTGAAAAATAAAAATCAAAAGTTTTCCAAAAAGAAAAAAAACAATAAAATTACACTCGGAGAGTAATCGCCATTTTCCTGTCAAATGTTCTTCATATTTACTGGTTTTGTCTAATATTACGTGAACTTGGATGATAGAACTATAGAAGCCATCGGAAATTTCAAATTTCACATCTGTATAAATTTCGAATAAGAATAGGTAAATATAGAGATGAACTGAGAACAGTGAACAGATGAAGACAATTTTTTTCAAATTAACTCTATTTTCCAGATTGTTTTTCAACTTTTTTCATGGAATTTTATCAGAAAAGAATTTCCACAAAGTGAATGTATAATTCTGTCACATTAAGGAGCTGATTCATTTTAATTCAGAATTTTTTTATCGTGAGAACAGACAAAGAAGGCTACAAGACAGGAGAAATAGATTTAAAATGCGAAAGAATAGGTCCTTGAAAAGAGTAAGAATTGACTTTTAAAACTCGGGCACCGAATGTCCAGTGAATTTTTATATTTTAATCATTAGTATTTCAACCACTTTGAAATCAGAGAAAATTCATTGATTCTCAAAGAAACCCTCCAGATTTTGTTACGCAGTTAGTTTATTAACCGATGGTAATTGACATTTATAGATTATTTTAATTAATTTAATGAAATTTTCATATTTATGAGAAATGTTTTTATTTTATTTTTTCTGACTGTCGCGTCAGTTAATGATGGGTGCAGATGTTTGCTCTCCCATGTGTTCCCAATGCATAATGGATCGGCCTTACTTTATATACAGGAAGTCTTCTCATAACCTTGGTATATACTTACGTAGTTTCCACCCACCTGAACTTTAATGAAAAATATTAATTTATAGAATTTGCGTCTTTTTTTCAGCGATCAAAGAGCTACATGCACAAAAAGTATGACTTTAAGAAGTATTATATTTAGATTTGTTATTTGAATACGAAGACCACGAAGAGTACCCGCCACGAGGTACAAATATGAATCCTCTTCACTTTTCCTGGATAAAATTCAGAGGAGTTTTTTCGTCTTTTATGATGAATAATATTATGGGTTTGCTTAGTCAAATAATAATTTGAAAAAAAAATTCTTGATGTCATTCTTTTTGTAAACGTAGATCCTCAACAGCTGAGAATTCGACACACGTTGACTAAACATTTTCAATTTTTCTAAACGTAATCTATCCCCTGATAAGCTACGGGGTTGGAGGCCTCTCAGGAAACCAGCAGCATTACTACTTGCGTTTCTTTGCAATATTATGGTCTTGGAGAGGCTTCAAAGGTGAGCCTTGGAGCTATCAAAATGATCGTACATATCCCTTCAAATTTGCGACCCTCACGGCCCGGCCGTAGACAATAGCGGTTTCACGTTGAAACTTTCAAACCTCCCCGATCGCCAAAAAAATGTGTCAATTCCGGTTTTTCTCTTTTTCAAGATTTTTTTTTTTTTTCTTTTCAACTTCCCTTACAGACCAGCTACCCTATCTACGGCATTGAGCCCACTTCCGGATGTGTAGAAAAATTATGGTATTCGGTAAAATTTTTCATGTATTCAACATTTTTCCTAATATCAACGGTTTTCTTTTCTTGCTGTAGCCATACATTTTGTCTGGAGAAATATCATCAATTTAGGTGTTCAGTGCTGCACAATGGTTTGAGATGAACGGGGTACAGCATAAAGATATATATATATATATAATGAATACTTTGGCGTCACGTAAGGATGGATTATTGTGTTTGCAGCGACGACGAGACAAGCATACGCGAAGGATTGGGCGGTGGGAATGGGAGACGTTGCCTTTGCAGTTGGCATTATATTGGCGCCGAAATGTGTATACCGTGCGGATACGGTAATAAAATAACAGGGCTTCCAAAGGAATATGTGGTTCACTTAAAAAATTGATAATTCAAGCGAGGTTAATGGATGTCGGTACGGGTGTCGCAAGGGTTCGATGACTGTCTCCGTGGAAACGCAGTTCCAACGAATGCGAGCAGACTACACGTTGGCGAGTTCATTTATTTATAAAAGTCAGTGGGCAATACGAGTTTTTCGAAATAAATGCTACATACTGGGATTATGCTGCGCAATTATAAGCGCTATCGTCGACAAAACTATGCGGTAGTAATTCGAAATAAAAAAATAAAAAAAGTAAGTTGTTCGATTTCGAATATACTTGGGCCCTCGGTAATATTTTTGGACGATGAACTTTGCCCCGTACGAACCAGATCGAAAATAAGAGGAGGTATTATTCGAAAAATTTGAGTTTGCTCATAATCCCGTCGTTATCTTGATGGTTTGAACAGAGATATTTGCATCATTACGACACTTTTTTCCTTACATTTCCTAGGTAGGGTGAAGTCCTGTGGGCGTTCAAAAACATCCGAGACTAACAGAGGCGTTTCGAGGATAATGTTGGTAGCAGACAGGAACCAAATTTAGCGCCAATCCTTTCAAATTTTTTTTAAAAGAAGTTCTAAATTCACAGTAACGTATATGCTACAAAAAAATCAATTCTCAAACAAATTTCTTTATTAATCAGATAAAAAATATACTATAAACGTCAAACCAAAATACAAACTTTTAATATAGGGTTAGTCATTGTCATTTCTATAAAAAACACACTTTCAGAATTTTTTATACCTACTGATTGTTTGTTTGGCTAATTTTTTCTCATAATTGGCTGATAATATGTAGAACTCACTAAACCAATCAAAAACTATTGTTTACCTGAATGACGTAATTCCTTTTGGAAGGAAGAACAGCGTACCTGCATTGTGCTTCAATGATTAAAAATTAAGTTGAAATTATGTGATTTTTACGTGTGGAATAATATTTTTTGTAATGAAACGAAGAAAGCTCAATGTAAATTTTGCTTAAAGTCAATATTGGAATGGTTCTAAGGCTCAATTGTAGAAACCTTGTAATTTTAGTCATTTTCAAAAAATAATTTAAGTACTGTGGCGGCAACCACACTACATTGGCTAATTACCGTTTCTCCCTCGGACACTGTCACCCAGCATCGTGGCCGAGTGTATACGGTGCTGGCTTTTGGTGGCAGTGAACGAGGGGGATTTTAGGTGTTTGGCCAGTATGGGTTCAAATCCCCATACCGCCTGAACACCTAAAGTGGTGACCTCGACGTGATCCGGGGGATGGTAATGCACGCCATCTCTCAGACACGTACAAAACCAGTAGATGTGGTGGTATGTCACACCACCGATGCTGGTATGTGACGGCACTGTATGGTGTGCGCCACAGTGCAGTGATGAGGGGGGGCACCACCACGTGCCAGCATACATCCCTACCCGCAAGGCACCTCCGTACTGGTTGTTGTATTACATTCCGCTATACTGAGGGGAAGTGGTGTGGTGGCAACCACACTACATCGGCTAATTACCGTTTCTCCCTCGGACACCGTCACCCGGCATCGTGGCCGAGTGTATACAGTGCTGGCTTTTGGTGGCGGTGAACGAGGGGGATTTTAGGTGTTTGGCCAGTATGGGTTCAAATCCCCATACCGCCTGAACAAGTACATTTTAGGTAGTTTTTCTTCCTTCAAACAGGCAATGAGCAATATTATGTAAAATATTTCTTTATTGTTTTAACGAGTTTGGCAGTTTGCCAAATATTGGAAACAATTAACATGACACCCAGTATCTCATGCTGCACACAATATATTTTGTAGTTTTTGCTTTCTGGTGTATGGTGTCACATCTCTGATAAGCACACACATAACATTTTGCCTGTATTTCTTGAGAAATTATTCGGTGCACTTCGGCGCCCCTCTCAATTTTGCCATGCAGGCAACTGTCTACGTCACCTTTGCCTATAATCACCTCTGGAGACTAAGGTTCATCTACAAAAAACAAGTGCAGAAAGAATGCAGTACTTTGGACCCTTGGACAACATACTACCCTAAATATGTATTGCTAAGCATGTATTACATTGAGCTGAGAAGTGTGTGTTACACATTATAAAGTGCTATATTTTGTAGTGGAGTATAAATTTTGTAGAGTGCTAAATAGATAGGTACCAAGTTTATTCGAGGTAATGAATTTTTTAAAAAATTTGTAGGGCGTTCACTCTATTTGTTAATTTAAATTTTATTAGAATAGTTCTAATATTTTACAAAATCTATACAGAATTCCATAGCATCGAACAAAGCTATATCCACTGTAGGTGTGAAAAATATCGGTATTTTGTGCCTTGATACAAAAAAGTGTCAAAATTTATGGATATTTGACAACACTAACTCACAATTTATTTGATATATTACAAAGATGTTGTAGGTATTCCAGCGGCTTGGGGAATAGAACTGTCGATTGATGGGAATACCTACCTCAATTGTCACCATCACCAAAATATGGCTACCGTATACATACAGCCATGGCACTGGGTGATGGTGATGACAGTTAACTCCACCTATATGTGGTCGCCACACTACTCCTCCACAGTACAGCAGTGCTCAGTACAAATCAATGGAGGTGGAGCTACTAATGGAAAGGTAGGTATGTGTGTAAGGGAGCGATGGATGCCTCTCTCCAATATATCCCTGCACTGAACCTTTTACACCTACTGCCTGGATGCTAGTGCTCAATGCCCTCACATTGTTAGGTGGAGAACAGGTGAACTAGCGGGCTTACATGTGCTTCCAAGAGATGGCATTGCCCTCACCATCCCTCAGATCACATCGGGGTCACCAATGTAGGTATTCCTCTGACCCGGGGAATAGAACTGTTAACTGACGGGAATACCTACCTCAATTGTCACCATCACCAAAATACAGCTACCATATACACTTGGCCACCGCATACCCGGTGATGGTGACGAGAGTTAACTCCGCCTATATGTGGTCGCCACAAATATTTTATCCTACGTATTGATATTTTGCGTGTCAGTATTTTCCCAGAAATATCAATATTTTAAGCCGCTTTGACTGTGTTGCAAAAACTGCAGTTCATTGAGGTGAATACACACAGATGTGCTAGGGCAGTAATGCAACATGGGTCAAACAGAATTTGACATCTTGCACGCTTGTCTGTATGTGGCCCTAAGCACGCTCTGCAACAGGCTCAAATGCGACACCACAAACTCTTCATTGTCACTTTTTGGCACAAACTGAAAGGGATTTTTAAAATTCTTTGAGGCAGTGTATACGTTGGCTCCCTTATAGGCGCCATTTACTCCACAAATATCATGTAATGCCTCATTTGTGCTCTTGCAAACCTACCCTCAGGTGGACTGCACATATTGCTGGGATGAATCGGAAAAATTGCAGTTAACTAGATTGAATTTTCAAGTTTTCCATTTAAAAAGTACTTTTCAGGGCTCAAGTTAGCCTTTTATCGCTTTAATTAGTCTGAACAATTCTTTCACTAACCTAATGACAAAGACTGACAATTAACAAAGGATATTGACCGGTTTTATGTTAACTGTATCACATAACTGATCAGTGTGAGTACCTAGCAACTAACTGGTTTCTCAACAATAATTATTTTTGGTTGAATTAAATTGTAGAATGAAATTGACAGTCAGTGGTTTCATCAAAATCGGTATCTAATGGGAAAAATTATGCTGGAACAAACTCAACAAACCTCTCCATTTTGTTTTCTGTTTTTTCACAAGTCGGTTAAAAAATTAAAAACCGAGAACTTCTCATCAAATCGCGACTGGGAGAGGGAATTTTCATGAGATTATGATAGGAAGAGAAAAATTTCACTTTTAAACAAACAATCTCATACAGGGTGTTCTCCAAAAAAAAACAAAAAAAAACATGTACAGATCACGTAATTCCTCTTCATTACCTAAGTGGGAAATATTTTAGGAAGAACTTGCAACCTTTAACAAAATACCAACTGCCATTACAGTACAGTGTAATTTACATCAAAAACAGTTTATTTAACTTCAAGAAATCTCAGGGGGTCTTTAAAATTCACAATAACACTGGCTATGCTACAAAATCAATCGGTTCTCCTTTAAATGCCCATTACTTTCCTGAATAATAAAATGCAATCAAAATGGACGAAGAATCAGATAATTTCTAAACATAACCACCATAATGACCTGAACCTTATGTGTAGGATACAGAGAGGAAGGGAGTAATCAAAGGATTTGCAGATCATCATTATAATCAGTTTCTTTGTTAATTATCTAGGCAGTGATACCATATTATATATGATCCTGTATGCACATGGTGGGGACGATAATTATACTCCAACAGAGTTTATTTTTATAGAGGGTGAGAGCTACCTGGTGATTCCTGTTTTGTTGTTTTGAGGGAGGGGAATGAAATGACAATATCAGGCTACATAGGCCGCTTCATTCGAATACATTCGCAAAACGTCCGTATTCTATTATTTCTAAGCATTGCAGTAGCATTTTATGCAGTAAGAAATTCAATATTGTGCTACCGTTTTATAGCTGCGTTCTAACATTTTTTGAAAAATAGTTTTCCGTGCTTTTTACATGATCTCTGACCCCTTTTCATGTAAACACAAGTTAAAAATAAACGCAATTTGTCAGTTCGATACCATCAGTTAAGCACACAGTCCCTTAGTTCACGTTTATGGAAAACATTTTTTTTTTTAATTTAACTGTTTGTTATTTGTGCACAGAGTTTACGTGACTTAACTTCGACAAACACTTATTACCTAAGCATAAAGTAATCATTAGACGCGGAAGCATAAAGAAAAAAAATTACCTGATACTTACCAAATAACTACCTCTGATTACAGAGTTGTTAATGCATTGGTAGAGGTCTGCTGGAGGACAGAAAACGAGGGTTTAATGTACTTTTTCATAGTAATTTTCTGTACCTCTTGTTGTTAGCAACGTTTTCTCACTGAAGAATATTAATCATAAAATTTCCAATTTTCGATTCCGTCGTCTCATTGTCAACTATTTGTATTGAATTTTTTCATTTGCTCTTACCTAAATATTTCAATCACATACCTACCTAATTATGCTGCACAAAATCGTTTTTTATTAATTTATATTTCGTACTGTTTTTTTGTCGCCCTATTGTGCAGCTGATGGAGCGGCTCCTTTACGCCGACGCCCTCCGCATCGAGGAAACGACCGCAACCGAAATCGTGAGAATACAACGGCTCCAATGATTTCTGGAGACTGTCCGGAATCGGACGGTTTCTTCGCCGATCCTCAACAGTGCGATAAATATCGGGTGTGCGAAGACGGTGTCGTCGTCGAGGAGAAATTATGTCCCGATGGGCTGGTTTTCAACGATTTCAGTCCGGCCCATGAGAAATGTGATCTACCTTTCAACATCGACTGCTCTCAAAGACCTAAATTACGTAAGTAAAATGCACTTTTTAAGCATCTAAATATAATGTATATATAAGGCAACGTCGTCTACGTCACAATTCTTATCAGTAATCTCACGGGGTGATTAAATGCTCACGAAAAGCCTTGAAGAGCATGGAAATATAGGAATTTCTGATCCTAATTGTCTTAAAATAAGAGATAGCTACTTGTTCGACGAAAATGAAATTATAGAAAAAGCTTCGAAGAATAAAATAAGTCAAATAACAAAAAATTTGAGTCTTTAGAAGCTGAGAAAATTATTTAATTTGATGTTATCAGTGTACTTAACCCTAAAGACAATTGATAAGGCTCAAAAACATAAATTTTTGCACGATTTCACATTCTTTTCTTCAATTCTCTCGGCATCTAAGGGCTCAAATTTCGTGATATTTAGCCTATTTTATTTGTTGAAACCTATTCTAAAATTTTATTTATGTTGAATAAGTAGCTATCACTTGTTTTAAAATAATTACCGCTAAAAATTTGAATATTCACAATTCTTTTCATGTGTTTTAGAGCCACCCAGTGAGATATTACTTTCAGTTGTGACGTCATCCAACATTGACTTATCGTAGTGTTCCATGAAATATTTTGAGGATGCTCGCTGGGTGACCCCTTTGAAATTTTTTTATCATTCCACTCTGAAATGATATTCGCATAAATCTGTAGTTTAAATTTTTAAATATGGTTTTAAATTTGAAAG
The DNA here is from genome assembly GCA_011428145.1 of Ericerus pela. NCBI lineage: Eukaryota > Metazoa > Arthropoda > Insecta > Hemiptera > Coccidae > Ericerus > Ericerus pela. Next base: position 2,199,945 of record WOFM01000187.1, on the reverse strand, counting down.
TTTTTAAGGTGGAAAAAGGATATTACAATCAAAATGTGGTAAAAACGGAATTGTAAGTTATAAAATTATTGAGGCATGAATAACACGAAAATAAAAAAATAATGAAACAAGTATGAATATCGGCCTCAGAGTTAATCTTGTATTATTAGACTACTATAAAATTTGTCTTGGTCTGGGTCTGACATAGTCAGATCTTAATTTTGGTCTTGTGCTACTAAAACTTTTACTACCTACTTGTATTGTTGACCTCTAATTTTAACTTATCATGCTTGTCCTTTTGAAATATACAAGAATCAGTTGACATTATTACAAACACCTGCAATTGTTCTCACAGGGAGAAACATAAAAAAATGATCATTGATTATCTATTGAACAATATTCAAGTAGTAAGATGTTAGAACATTACCCTCGATCAATTTTGCTTTTGGTCTTCGACTTGAAAAATAGAGTCTTGGTTTTGCATAGTCAGTCGTGGTCTTCGTCTTACTAATTTAAGTATTTATGGTATTGGTCTTGTTCTTGGTGTTGGTGTTGGTTTCTCAGAAACCAATATCCAATACGACAAGACCAAGACCAATTTTGCACATCCCCAGTTGCGGGAGTGAAAGTTATTACGTGTTAAAATACGTTGATTTCTTCACCTCAACTTAATTTTCGAATACGTAAAAATTTAAATCAGTTAGCTCAAGAAATGTCTGCAGCGAATGTTTTGAATTTTGTTTGATTTACAGGGACGAGGAAGGGTTCACGAATCTCAAAATGAAAATAAAACAAAAAATGCCAACGAACGAATTGAGAATATTTTCGTTATAAAATGCCCCAGTAATATGGTAGGATGTTTTTTTTTTTTTTGTCTCTTTTGTACATTCAAGGATAACGAATGGCAGGGAGGTTGAAGTCGATAGACGAAGGAAAAATTACATTTTCCAGGACGGCAACGCCTTTTACGTTTAGCCAATGAACTAAGACATTACGACGGATCCTTTTACACGTGGAAATGATTAAATGCCCTCTATTCGAACGTCGCGACCGAAGAAGGTTAAAAAAAAAAGGACCGTTTTGGCAAAAATTAAAATTTTTTTTTTTGAAATTTTCAATACAAGATGAATGCTTTTTATAATAAGTTTTCACGATTTTCTCAATACAATCCGCTCCTCTATTTTTTAAAGTAGGTCGCGAATAATGGAAAGAAAAAAAGTCTGCTGTTCGAAACGCGAATAAAAATTAAAAAAATTACGTCGATGAAATGAGAGAAATATCGACTCGACGAAGCTTTTTTATAAGAAGCACCAGTTCGATGTAGGTGGCCTTATTTTCTAGTAATTGCCAAACAGATAAGTTGAAAAAAAAAAAAAAACCACGTGGTTATTCACTTTGATCATTTTGAAAGGTTTTGAGATGAAAATTTCCGATGAAAAATACTAATTAAAATTTCTAAAAAGATGAAGAAATGAGTAGGTATTTGAAAATAATTTTATATACTTTTTAATTGGAAATTTTTTTTTTTCTTATTATTTCACCTTAAATTAACGAACTGTTTGTCAGATAAGTAATAGGTACCTACTCATAAAAAAAAAAAGTTTTAATTTTGAGAAAAAAATTGTTTCACGATATGATTAATAGAAAAATTTTTAAAATTTTTATTAAAAACTTTATTAATAATAGATGTTTGAGCTGGAACCTATAGATAGTTTTTAGCAGGTTCTTTTTATGTTTTTTGTTTCTTTTTATTTCAAAAATTATTAGACTGATGGAAGAACAGTTCGGTCGAAGGTTTAGTTTTCATCAGAAATAGCGTTGTGCTAAAACTGTAATAGTCTGTGACAAGGGCGTAAGCAGAATTTTAGTTAGTGGAGTTCATATAAATATTCCCCAGAACAACCTTCCCCAAAAATTAGTGGACGGAGTGATCTTGAATTTTTCTTTAAATACAATTTTTGTCCTCCTGGTTGCGGCTATAATCTGTCATGGGCATGGCTGTGACCTAATTTATAAACCTTTGATTTTTTTTTGTTCTTATTTATTTGAAATTCGTTTTTTAAAATTATAAGTATAAGATGTGAGAAAGGAGTTTAGGAAGTATCCTCGAATTTTTAATTTTATATTCTTTGATGGTTGGTAATAACATAAATCTTATTTCTATGGTAACATGTCACATAGGAAGAAATGAAAAGGGAACAAGAAAACAACTCGTCGCCAGCTCTTCACCTGACGAAAATCTAAATTTGACCACAACCAATAGTCTGTGCTTCATTTCTACAAACTTGTACTCGAATTTTCGTTCTTTGTGTTTAGTATTCTTTTAAGTAGTTAATAGAAAAAAAAGAAAAGTAGGTCAGTGAGGAGCTAAAGTTCACTATTCAATTGGTACCTACCATTCGTTTACGCGTCACTGTACACGTTTGTGCTTGCATATTCATAATTTTTCTTTGAACCCTTAGTGCCACAGGGAGCTTTGATGTTTATAGAAGGAGGATAATATTATAATTATTATTAGGAAAATTTATTGTTTTTCAATTGTGTGAATTTGCTAATTTAAGACATCTTTCACAGAACCTAATTTTTCTCGAGATTCAATGTTTCATGTTTTTGGGTAATTTTAATTAGGAAAATTACTTATTTGTGAAAAATTGAAAAATACTGTTAGTATGTTCCCAGGTACATCAGAAAATTTACACCATGGTACATTAATTTCACCTTACTAGAAATTAACATTATATTTAATCTAAGTTTTTTTGAGTATTTTTAACTTTGAATAATTAATTACTCACTATTAAACATCTTTGAAACACATCCAAAAATTTGAATGCTCAACTTCTCTCCCATTGGCCACACTTTTAGTAAGTTATCAAAATTTAAATTTTGGTATAATTTTGATAAATATTGCAATAACTTTTGAACAACAAACTGGATAACGATAGTAATGAAGTATTTACCAGGTGGCTGATACATAATGCTATGGGACCAGTTTGTCCAAAAATTAAAGGGAAGTCTGTTTTGTCCATGGTAAACTTGTTCCATGGTACCCCAATCTCCTCTACTAATGTTTATTCCAAATTTTGTGACTATCGGATAAAAATTACAACCTGTACAACTGTAACAAGAAAATGACATAATACATATGTATTTAAATATGAATTAGAGTTTTTGATGCCAAAATTTTCCTTGGGTTTTGAAAAGGAAAAATACCTATCCTCACCTCGAGGTCGTTTCATGAATTCAAGTTTAATCTGTGTTTCTTGTGCCTCAAGATTATACCTCGCCTTACAAGCTTAAATTGTCTCTTTGCCTTATCTCCCTCACATAAGAAAAACAATGTATGAAGAGGTCAAAATTCAAGACAGTTGCTGTTTACTACAATTGGATGATGATTTCTTAATCAGGTCATGGAGAGAAAATGCTGGTTTTTGAAACATGTTGCATTTAAATTTTTTTTTTCCATTCTTTACGTAGTTATGTAAAATATTATTTTGAAAAAAACAATGTTTTTAGCTTCTAGAAATTAGAAAAAAATCACTTCACCAGTGTTCATTTGTAATGAGGTTACCATATTATTTTTTAAATACTATTCCATTTCAACATTGTTTATTCTGTTCAGTTTTTTAAAGTTAATGATAGAAGTTTATCATCTTTTCATTGGACCTAGGTATATAGGTACAGCCTAGGTACGTTTTCAGTTTATTGGATTTTGGTACGTTATATATTTTGATTTAATTGTTTTGGAATTGACACGATTTCTTTTCCTTTGTTCACTTTGGAGCATAGTAAACTGGAATTACCTTGAAAACTTTTTTTATAAACTAGGGTATTTCATGAACTCAGAAATATGGTAAATAATTTTGAGATAGGTATTATACAAAGGTAAAATTAATTCTTTTTAAAATCTCAATTTTTTACATTGTATCTTGGTTTTAGTTCAACTTACAATTAGAAATCTAATTTCAAACTTCAGATTTGTGTTTGAACATCATTATTAGAGCTAAAGTTATCAAAAATTTACAATTCTAATAAATCAAATGAGGGAGTTTGAGTCGAAAATTAGGGAGTTCTTAGTATATTAATAGGAATTTGTTTGTATTTTTGATGTTAAATCGTAGATATATTGTAATTTTGTAACGTCTTCATTTTTTCATATTGTGATCCATCATTTTGATGATGGCATCGGTCTAAAATTGTTGCATTGGCAAATAAAATGATGTATTTATTCTAATGAATTATACAGTTACAACTTTACTCCAGTGACAAAGAGATCAATGACTTGGAAAATATTTCCTACTGATATAGATTGCACTTTGTAATTTATCACGTTGGCTGAACTCAGTTCCAGCCATCCCACTGAGAATTTAATTATGACAAACGATCGGTCATCTTCCAGAAACTCGCACCGTTCCAAGTTTCCGAACACATACAGCCACTTAACAGCAATTTTGTTTCCGGGTTGAAAAATCGATTAAATAGATTTTTTTCCCCTTCGTTTTTTACTCTCTTCTTTTCGTCATGGCCTCATGGCTCATTTGCTACCAAGTATATCGAATAGATGTCGTGTTTTTTCAACAAGTATCGTCTGAGAAAACAGTCAAATCGAACTGAAGGATTCGGGTTGATAAATTACTTTTCTTGTGAACCTTCCGAGTTGTTTGAACCGTATCATCCAAATAAACCGATGAATCGGTTGGAAAAAAAAGAAAAAAGAGAAAAGAAAAACAGAAAAAAAGAACAAGTCGACCGATTATCGATCTCCTTTTTTCTTATTTTTGCTCGACTCGCTCGTTATTCTCCATACTTTAGCGACTCGATTAACAAAGAAAAAATTAAGCTCGAAACTTTTTGCAGCTGTCGACGAAGGGTAGCAAAATTTACCAGTATATTAGCGAAGTTTGGCGTAAAAATTACCGCTGAGAATTTAGTGGCGTTCCTTGAAGGACGATGAAAGCCTATACTTTAGCGAGCATAGGCCATGAAAATGAGTTCTCCAGGGAGGTGTAGGATAGGGACCATTGTAAATACATATTATGAACACAAATACGAAAATAAGGAAGTAACTTTCGTATCGATTGGTTTGGTTGCGTTCTCATTGTTGTACTAATTGAAAATGTAGGCCAGGGCTATCGCCAAAAGAAGGCATTGGAACTTTCAGGATATTTATTTTTCCACATTTTTTTTTTTTGATGAAATTTGTAAATCCTACATTCCTATTATCCTGTATTTCGAAACCAATATTATCCTAAACTCTGTCTGTTGGGAATTGTTCAATAATGACCAGCATGACATGCCTTGTGTTCAACTTATTATTATCGACATCGTCATCAATAATGATGGAGATGACGGTTTCATATGTAGAGTCAGGATTATGGTATACTTGTGATTCGAACTTCTTCTACTCAGAATAAATAATGAAATTCTCTCGACATGAAATGCGTCTATAATACGGGATTTTACTGACAGTTCAATGAAATTCTCATCTAACCCCCAATAAGTTTAATTTTGAATACTTACCTATTTAGAATATCCTAGCTTGGTAGGTTCAGTGACAAAAATTAACTGAATCACTTTTTAGAGTCGCGTGTCATGATAAGGCATTTTTTGTTCCAGAATATTGATGAGGTAAACCAGTATCAAGACCTGGACCATTGTGGTCTTGGTCTTGGTATAGGTATTGGTATTGAATTGTACAGTCAAATCTTGAAATTGGTCACGCCGTTCATTTCATGTCCTTTCAAAATATACGAGAATCATGATTTACTACAAGTAGGTACCCAATAAACGATCGAATGAGAAACATTGGCCAACAAAAAATTAAAAACTAAATATCACAAGTAATTGCACAAATTTTACATTACCTAGTTCATTTTGTTCTCAAGTCTTATTGTGTTTCGCATTGGTGTCGCACAATCCTCTAGACGTATGATCTCGCTATTGTTCGTTGGTATGGTATTGGTTTCAGTTTAACTCATACAAAAATTGTAGGACGAAGACGAAGATCTGCAAAACCAATATTAATTTTACACTCCGCCACTTCTAACTGTAAGATTATCAAAGTGAGAAAAATTTAAGCATTTATTTTAGGGTACCGAGTGAGCCCCTAGTATTCAACACTCAATATAATGTGTACCTATGGGAGCAACTGGAGTAGCAAAGATCGTATAATGGGAAGGAGGGAAGATGTAGTTGGAAAATAATTTCACAACGCGAAAATTTGAGAGTTTCATTTTCTTAAATTCAAAAAAATTCTATATAACAAGAGGGTGAGGGGCGAGGTCACGGGGAGCACGGGTGGTTGTGCCTCTTAAAACCTGGCGAAGATCCACCAGAAAAAGCTAAAAAATATGTAGGTACTTTTATGCCAAACCATAAAGTAATGCTAATTAATTTCAGTTGAGGAAAATATAACAACACCTTGAGTTCCCTTTCCATAAATTTTCTTTTAGCTTCGCCATAGGTCGAGGGTTTAAAAAAATTCTAATGGGGGTGTTAATATCTCAGAAACCCACCTCGGGCTGCGTTACCGATAGAAACACCAGGTGCTTGAAGTTTAGTACGTCAAAATGGTACCATATGCAGTAAAATTGTGGATAAGATACCACATATTATAATTATGGAGCGAGTACAATTATTTTGGCAGACGACTTTGATACGATAATTTCGTACGTTGAAAATTTCTCACTTCTTCGTAAGTTAGCAATTTTAAGAGATTCTCGAGGAAAATAAAAAGGTTTTAAGGAATTTTATTTTTCGCATGAATTGGCAAATTTCTCACGAAATGAGAAGGCAAACGTTTTGAGCCGTTGTGCTCGATATGGCTGTCAAAATGTTCAGCCGGCAGAGTGACGTAACAAAAAGCGAATGATTTTTTTTTTTTATTCATTGCTGTGAAGTGTGGCGAAATACGAACGAAATTAGAACTTATTCATAAACTTGAATCGGGTACAAGAATATTACGTGTACCGAATCACAGACACTTTTACGCAGAATATGTAGACTATGTCACGTTAATTCGTGCCAAAAAAATACGACTGAATAATTTATTTTTTTCGATTCAAAACAAAAATTTCGAAAATTTCAACGAACCGATCACATTTTTTAGAAATTTAGCTGGAAGTACAAAAAATGTGTAAATTTGAAAAAAATAATTAATAAAAATAAAAATTGCTTTGAAATTATAAACAGATAATCAAAATTTTTGGCGAATATTTTCTCAAACTATAGAAAATACTTTTACGGGATTAATATTATTGAAAAGGGGCTAATTTCGGTGGGCAAGGATGAATCGAGGGTGGTCCTTATATTTCGTTTTTGTTATAGAATTTTATTATTGGTGAGGATGTACCACAGATTGCTGCAATACGTATGTCGTAATATTTAACGGAGACACCTGGTACCTAAAATAATGTACCTATAATTTATGTAGCCAATATAATAATATTATGTATTTCAACACTCGTACAATCATACGTGTTATTCTTGGACTTGAAGTTTCGAAACCCAAAGACAAGTAACAAAGTGTAGGACTTGGAAAAAAGAAAGTGAAATGGCAAGTAGGCTACTTTTACCGAAAAATCTAAGAATATTGATAATAAAATCTGCGAAGAGACAGAAAGTAATGTTAGTTTAAATCTTCTCAAATTACAGTAGTGAGTTAAATTTAATTGTGATGGTTTTCGAGAGCGAACATTTAAGGCCCTGAAAAGAAAATGGCAATAAAAGTTTATTTAAAAAAATAAAAATAAATTGTCTTTTTGAAAGATTAATACAACATTACAGTCGCATTATGGCTAAACTGTGAAAGAAATAGTTAATTTTACCAACCCATTATTGGTTTATCTGTTTAATGGAGCCAATAAAAAAAGTGCATCGCAGAGGTCGAGAGTAAAAAAATCTGAGGATCAGAAGAATACAAAGAATTTTCGTGCATAATGAAAAATTTGAAGGCAGAGTAATTTTCAAAATGATGTACGTTATATTCAGTACTTAACGTGAGAAATAAAAGTTTGATTCCTTTTCTCAGTGAGGCAATATGTAAGGTTAACAGAAATAATTATGTTTCTAATGACAATATAAAAAACAGGTTAACACGCCCGGTTATAGAATTTATTCTTGTGAGAGAGGAGGGAGGTGATAAATCACATTTTACAGTTCATACATTTTTATGGGAGGGAGTAACAATTTTTACATATTTCATCGGCGTAAAATTTGAAAACCGAATAAAAATTTGTTTCAAATAGACGAAAACATTATGAGATGAAAATATTATAGATGAAAAAAACTGAAATAGGACAATGAGACTTTACTAAATTTTGAAAAACCATAGTAGTAATTAATTCGAGTTGAAGAATAGGAATTCAGTCAAATATTTTAGGTTTCTCGTATGATTCATGTTTATAAAATTTGCTGCATACATTCGAGAATAATTATGTTTTTACTTAAATATTCTGAGGTACAAATGTTTTTGAGACAAATTCTGGCTTCTGGCCATTATCTGTAAAAATTTCATAATCTGCAGGGTACTAGTAGTAAGATTTTCAAGTGAGATGGAAGCGAACCATCCGCAATCAATATTTTTGGCATTTAGAAAATTTGCTACGAAAAATTGTCGTTTCTCACGAATTCTGAGGTAGAATTTTTCATGAGTGCCAATTCAGTGGTATAGTGTGAAATATTTCTGTCATTCAGATAATAGGTTATAAAAAATCAGCAGTTAATGGAATCTTCTATCAATTTTATATTTTCAAAATGCCCTCCTCATCCTAGTGAACAATTCATCTCTTTTTATATCCGGTAAAGGGTATTTTGATATTGTAAATATTTACGTATCCTAAAGCAATAGTCAGATTAGAATTCGTATTAATGTTATCAATATTTTTGTTATATTCTTCAATTTTTCCTTTGAAGGTTTATCAATAATATCACTTCAAAATTTCTAAAATTACTCCGTGTGTCCAGTAACATATGTAACTAGGGTTTTGACCTGAATCAATTCATATCAGTGTTTTCCAAAATTTGATAAAGTTTGATTGTCTTGTTAGTTCTTTTATCTCAGAATATTTTCGATTTTATATCATGAAAAAAATTATTATGGTGCCTATTCATATTTTTTATTTTGAAAATAGGAAAAAATCTATTTTCCTTTTTTTTATTACTATGAGTAGAAAATTCAAGCAGATTTTCTTATTGTGTATTATACAGATAAATTTCAAGAAATTTGTGAACCGCTCCATTAGGAAAATGTAAAAATTTGAAAATATTAAAAAATTTTTAATTTACAGGTTAGTTTAATTTCATCTTCGGTTCTTAGAGAATTTTCCATTTTTAAATTGGTTTTGTGTGAGTAGCAAGTAGTTTCACACTTTCACTTAGGAAGTTTCGTGACCTCTAAAACTGGAATTATGAAAAGTATTGAAGCGGTAAAAATTTAAGCTTATAACTTTATGATTAATCAATATTGAATGAAAATAGTTCCGCTTCTGAGAAGATTTCGGTCTTAGAGAGTCCGAGGGACACCCGCATGTGCTTCTCATTCAAAGTTAAGGACTTGATAATTATATTAAATAACTAACAAGCTGCTTCCTTCAATACTTGACACAATTTAGATTCTGTTTTTTCTTCATATCTCCGATTTAACAAGGGCTATGATACTTTTATTTAGTAAATTTGTGAAATGTTTATCGAAGTGGTTGGGAAACAATATGATGATGAATTAGATTAAGTTTACACGTTGCATTCGTCGAGTGCCAGCATCCACCCATTTCATCTCGTGAAAAACACTTTTGTGACTGGACAATAATATCTGTCTTTAATCTTCGCTTATATGCCTATATATTCGAAAGGAGTGGGCGAACTGCATTCGCAAATACCTCCAACCATTCTAACGATCGTTAACTCTGACCTCGCATTTCAAAGCACGAAACAACAAAATCCCAAAGACGTCGTCGTCGCCGCCGCCTCGGATGGCAACCAGTTGATTCGAATCCACGTCCACACAGTCACCATTTCCACATTCCGGCGACGCCTGTTCATGAACTACCTTTCGTATTTATATTCGACGATGTTTTCCGGGAACAATAATACCTCATATCGCAGCTAATATACGCCAGTGAAATGAATTCTCAATTATAACTTTATGGTTGAGCGTCTAGCGCCTGGAGTCGACGAACAGAGCTGAGACTCGTCGACCTTCGCCTTCGCCGCATAATTTAAATAATTCTGAAATTAAAGTAGGTACCTACTTACAGGCATTTGATAATGACATAGCGACATTTCACCAAGCACTCGACAAATTTGTCATCACGCATTGTTTGCTTTCACCCGAAGTTGAGGTGGAATTTAATTATTCACCTTCGTAGTGCAGTCGTTGAGACATCCTTATTAAAATTATACTGTATGGCGCTTATCAAGTGAATGAGTTCAAGTATTTTTTAAATTATATAACGGATAATTAGCGTGCATTGGAAAGCGAAGGGCGCTGCGGCTTCTGCAAATTATTTGGGAGTAGAGTTATGGCGGTCTTGCAGTACAGAAACAGTATATGGGTTTGATTTATTCGCACCAACTTACACTACGGGTACCTACCTGCAGATTTAAAGTATTTAACCACTTACATGTAAATTAGCCTGTCTTACAGGGTGTTTCCTGAGAAGATCACTGAACTTTAACAGCACAATTAATAATTATGGCATACGTTCAGGGTAAAGGTTCTCAGAATTCGTAGCATTATGTTACCATGCTACGAAAACTTATGATTTTGGGTGCTGTTCTTGTTCATTGATTTTCTTTATGTATGGCAGACTTTATCAGCTCATCAAATTAAAAATTTTTGTCAAATTAAAAGAAAATCGATGACCCAGAATGGTACCTATCTAAAATCATTCGAAGTTTTCATAATATGGTGATTTAAGGCTATGAACTTTAAAAATACCTACCGAAATGTTCAGTAAACATAAGTGTGCTGTTGGCAATGGCTAAGGGGCTACGTAGGTACGGGTTATAAGCACTATATTACGAAGTTTTGTTTTAATGAAATTGTTAGTAATCGACGTCGACTCGTGGTACTTACCTGAATCAACCAAAAAAGGTCCTATTCACTTAAATTTGCTCCATATTGTGTAGCGAAATTGCTAAAGATTTTCTAATTCGGCTTAAAAATATATAGATTTTATGTCAAATGCAAAAATCGTGATTATTGAGAATGACTGAGCCAATCAACAGAAAACCTTGAATAAGATTCTTTATTTATTCATAAAAAAATTAATATAAAAAACCCAATATTTGAAACAGGTTGCACTACCCTACGACGCAGAGGGTATCAAAAAGATTCTCAAAGTTCCTTTCGCCGCGTAATGCGGGAAGTATCTTTTCGCATATTTAAGGCGCAGTGATGCCTACTAAAATCCCGTACTGTCGGAAGTATTATTCTGCGCATTTATGACGTAGGGGCTACAATGCCAGCCCCCTCAGCTTATGTCTACGCGGTACTCGAAACACGAAGATTTTGGTCCAATTATTCAAACTGGTTGCAAAATTGATAAGAAAAAAGTAGAACTGAAGACGAACTTCTTTGCTTACCACAACACTATTCGACTCAAAGTCAGGAAAGTATGTTACTTATTGGTAGGGATACATAGAGCGAGAGGGAACATTAGGGACAAACTAATTGAGAGCAGAATAAAATAGTTACCTATAGTGAATATTGTCATAGGAGGTACCTTCAAGAAATAGGAAAAAGTTTTCTTTTAATTTTATTTAGAAACAAATGTGTAAGGTAATGACCTGAACGGAGACGATTAATAATGCCGATAAAATGAAAGGAAATTTGTAAGTGTTTGAACCACGGAGTTGAGGCGTCCCAAGACTTTTCCAGTCAGATACTATTCATTGTTTTACGTGAATGAACAAATAATTATTGGTATATCAAATATACCGAAGACTACAACAAATATATTAATCTGTCCGTCGTTTTTCTACTTCCGGTTACGAGAGTAATAACGAAAATATGTGTTGGTTAATTGAAAAAAATAAAAAATAAATAAACAACAAAAAGAACGATCGATCGATAAAAAAGTTGCAGTCGTTAAAATTTCAACCTTAAAAGCCACTTCTCAAAGGTAAGTACTTTACCCGTCACGATCCAAGCAAAGTTGTGCGATCAACCTTTTTTTTTTTTGTGTTAGTTTCACGCAACTGTTTACATCAACTTTATGTGACTCGTTTTGCATCTTGAATGTAAAAAAAAAAAAAAAAGAACAAAAAAATTAACTTTTCACAAAAAAGAGTTTCAGTTAACCTCGTTAGCAGTGTGAACTGTGAAGAAAAACACGCAAAAAATACAAAAAAAAAAAAAAAAACAAAAAACAAAAACAAAACAATTTTCTTCGGGACTTTTACGTCATATTTTCAAACGATTCGAGGATAAGGGGTGGTACCAGGTACTCGTGAGTACTTCGGTGAAATTAGAAAACAAAAGCGAACACGTATATAAGTTGAATGTCGAAAGTCGGAAAAATTGGGTAGGTACCTCCTACCTTAATCAAAATAGAAAGATATAACCTCTAAAAATGGGTGTCACAAAAATGGCAAAGATGAAACGGATCGATTCTTGAATTAGTTGGTTACTAGGGTGATAAAATAAGGTTCGACGAAAGATTTTGTTAAAAAATTGAAGGTGAACTTTTCGAAGTACGAGTAGGTACCCACATATTTTGCTTAATCTACAGATCTGTATTATTTGGGCCCGTATTAAAACCTTTTTTCACGTCGAACGGCGTAGTTGTTTGTAAATATTGAGAAAAATTTTCATAATGACGTACAATCGAAAACTGATTTCGAATTTTCACGTCAAATTAGAAGAAAATTGGTGTGATAGGTGCTTTCTTAGAAATTAAATTCAAATCCATCTTTATTATTTTTTTTTTTGAATAAAAGCAAAAGTAATGAAATTTACTGCTAATTCCCGCCTGGGGACAGGCGAGAAGCTTTGCAACTACTTGGTTTTTGACATTTTTAGTTGAAAACTCCTACATGATACGAAGGAGTCTTTTGAAATAAGGGATTGAGACGGGGTCATATGACGCACTTAATACTTTTGTAACAACTGCAGTTTCCCTATCGATTGTATGGGTGAAGTTTGGGAAGGACTCGCCATTAGTTCCATCTTTCAAATAGAAACTGTAACCGTTTAAGCATCCTAACTCGTTTACAAAACTCGGGGAAGAAGTTCAAAAAAATTCTGAACAGTCGTTTGGTTCCAACCACCCTGTCAGGCACAAGTTAGGCTACAAGGCTTGCTTTAGTTCAGTTTCAGGAAGTGATGTTAGAAGAAAATTGCTATATGTTTAATTTTTTTTTTTTTTTTTTTTTTGTCAGAATATCAGTTTTGGGAGAGGTTACATTTTCTATATGAAGAGAAATGCTGATTTCTAGAACTGAACATCTTATATCTTTGTAAATTCTCAATATTGAGAAATTTCATAAGTCAATTTTTTGATAATGTCTAGAATCCAAATTAACCAGAAACGGAAAAAGAATTTGAATAGAATTTTAATGAGATATGTGTTCATCTCCCAATCCCTCATTACGTGTGTACCTAATGAATCAAATTACACATCACTGAGAAAATACTATTTGTCAAAACGAAGTGTCCAATCTCACCAATTTTGTTTTTAACTAATCACTTTGACATAAAAAGCAATAAATTAGAAATATAGGCCGCAATACCTATTGAAGGTTCAGAATATAGGTAAAATTATTGAAAATGTACGTAATCTCTCCTTTCACGTTTCCCATTTTTGGCTTCTCTCCTTTGAAGAATTTTCGGGCTTCTGAAATATTGTAGGTACTCCCCGAAAGAAAAACGTTCTTACGCCCCTGCAAAAAAGCGTTTGTCCCGCCCCCTCGGAAATTTTCATTCGAGTTTAATTACTGCGTCATTAAAATATATACGATTACTAACATAAATTAAGTTACTCGCGTAACGTATGAAATTAATTCACAAATTTTTTGAGATGTCTGAATTTTATGACGAATGTTAACCACCTGCTTTCTCGAAATGTTTCATTGAATCAGATCTTTAATGTGGTATTTTGCCATTTAAAATTCTGCGTAGGTATACTTCATCTATAGGGCTGCTATTTTAGAATATTCTACTTTGTACGGGTATTAATACACACAAAATAATTAAGGCCAAATACAAAGTGGGATTTAGAAAAAAAAAAAGAAAAAATCAAATGACTTGCGTGTTGAATAATGATAACTTATGAACGATGCAAAGTGTGTTTACAGAGTTAGATTAACATCTACACCGTGTCATAGTTTAATCCTTCGGTGGTCTGAAAAAGTAGGCCACTGTCTAGGCAAGCGTGCATTAAAACCGCGTGCGTAAGTCGCAAACCAAATGGAACCCTTTATAAAATCCTATACCTAATTTTAATTTTGATTTTTTTCCTTTTTTCTTTCATCCCCATTGTTACAGAGGTTCCGAAGTCAGCCCAACACTGTCCTCGATTAAACGGTTATTTCCAGCACGAAGACGCCGATATTTGCAATAAATTTTACTATTGTGTAGACGGTCAGTTCAACTTAATCATCTGTCCGGATGGTTTGGTATATAACGAACGTACCGGAATCTGTTCGTGGCCGGATGAGGCCAAAAAGAAAGGCTGTTCCTCGCAAGGTATTCACTTATCGCACCAACATTTTTCGCGAACCAGTAATTAGGAAAATGTCGAAAATCTGATACGAAGTCGTAAGCCTGCTAATTATTATTTTAAAACGTGACAGACGGTTTAATGACTTTTTATTTTGGCAGCGTTACGGTCGGCAATTGACTGAAAGCGCACACCCCCTACTCGCCGAGGACAATAACTGCAATTTTTTTTAGCTATTTAAAACTACAGAGGAAACATTCCGAGAGCATATTCGATTTTCATTTTCTCGTGAAATGTCCACAATTTGGTTATAGACGGGCAAATGGGAAAATTAGGAGGTGAACTGGCGATGGTGGATTACCGCCAAGTAAATTTTAAAAGTTGACGGAAAATTTTGAATTTTTAAAAGAAAACCGAAACCGGGCAGTAGAGGAAGCGATGAGCGAAATTTTTTTTGGTTTCGCCCTTCAGACGACGAAGGGCAACATTGAAAAATCTTAACGAACTGTGAAATGTTCGAAATCTTGTTGCTAAAATAATTTAGAATATTCTGTCCTTAATTTCTTGTCGGTCATAATTTAGAAGGACATGATTAGAAAGTTTAATTTCGCCATCGATAACAGAAGAGATCTTGTAAACACCACTAAAACTAAGACCATGGCCCAACTGTGCGACACCATGACTACAACTTGATTGCAAGACCATGTACACAATCAAGACTCGATCGTGTAAAACAAAGACCAAGACCCAGACTTGACTGAGCCAGATTATGATCAAAAATTGAATGTGTAAGACGTTGACCAAGGACCATACCATGGTCTTAGTCTTGCTTCCCTTCGTCATTACCTGTATAAATCATGTGTGGAATACCTTACATCGTGGAAAGTAAAACCAACAAAGAAGGTGTTCAACAGAAAAATTTGCGTGTTTACGCCAAAATACCAAAAAGGTATAGGGGAGCCAAGACCTTGGCAAACACTGGCGATTTAGTCTATGATTTTATGGTCTTATATACCCGGCTCCCTACACGCACACATACACACTTATGTAACATTTACATAGGTACAGTGTAGATAATTTATTCGTACTTTACGGTTGCTATGGCGACAGTAAAGTACGGAGAATGCATCTTTGTATCGGTCTGTGACATCGCCGAGATCATTATCTATCAATTTGTCACGGTTTGAGATTTGTAACTTGTCTATTTGCAAAAATAGACAAGTACAAACGAACATACATTTGTATTTTGGTTTAACGTGCAAGGCACAAATAATTGTCACCAAAGGTGACGACTGTCGTCAATAGGCCAAGCCTATTTCCTCATACGAGTCATGGTCTAATCCCCACATCATGTTTTGCATATCCATTATATTTTGAGTTAGATGTGTGCGGTACAAAGAAGGGATCCATGAACGTCGATTCCAAAGTCAAAATATCATCACTCGAATGTAATTATAACCTTCAATGTGTCCACTTTTACCCTGAAAATAAATCAGTGCGAATAATATCAAAAAGAATATTACCAAATTTTTCATTCCACTGGAAAGCTCTTTTTTCTTTCCTCCTTTTTTTTTTTTTTTTTTTTTGTGAAAATAAATTATTGCGTGGCTTTTCCCCTAACCCGCATTGTTATCGAAAAAATAAATTAATCTTACCTACGTACCTACATTTGTGGTCCAAAATTTAGCGATTTCATTAATGAGAGAAAGAAAAGCCGATTAAATTGGGTAAGCGCACGTATAATTGACAGGGTACCTACCTAAGTATCCGAAAAATGTGTTTTGGATGAACTCACTTCGAGCGAATGATTCACAAATATAAAATATTTTCGCCGTCAATTCTAAATTAACAGCTTTGAAAACGTCGGCAATTAATATCGACTATTTTCTACGCCTGCGAGAAACGCCGGAATAAATCAAATTAATAGATAATTCCTCATAATCCGCTCCAACGTTCTCATCAACGAGAAGATGCCAGCTGACGAGACTGGAAAAATTCCATAATATTATACCTATTTCGTGTAAAACGAATGCGACTTTTATAAACAAATGACTGGTATAATGGATCGATCTGGTCGTCAAAAAATGTGAATAAGTCGGTTAAAAAAGTGAAAGCACAAACATCAAAAAAGAAAGTAAACAATAATATTTATTTTTTGGCTGGCATATTTATAAGTGGGTGCTTGTTAATAAAATTTCATTTTTGAATAAAAAACTTTCGTACACATGGCATGAAGGTTACGCCTATCTGCGCGTGATAAAAAAAATCGATTTTTTCGTTTTGGCTCCCTGTGGGACCGTAGGGGCTGGATAAGTGATACAACATGATAAAAATGGAAAAGAATCATTGCCTCATGCAGAAAGAACTGATACTCGAGGACAAACACTTGATGCATGCGCATCTATCCTTCGTCTATAACCACATGAAATCTGGATTACTATTTTTCTCATTCTTTTTTTTTTTTAAACGTAGAACCATCTCTAAGGGTCAATTGTATAAAACTCAGTCACCTGTTAAACCACATTTTCGTCCAGAATTATGGAAAAAATTGTGGTTTAACTGATGACTGAGGTTCAATCGAGTTTTATGCAACTGCAGGCTCTAATAAATTTTGATTTTTACGAAATAACTTTTTTTTGCAACACGTGCACAAAAGAACGAATTTTACATGCATGTATAGCGAATGTAAAGAAACAAATTTTTGGCCTATAAAGTGGACGATAATTTTATAATCTCTCGCGCATCCCAATCCTGCGCCACAAGGTGTAAAATATTTGAATATATAATCATTTTGATATTATTTAGTTATTTCGTGAAAAACTATTTGTCAAGTTCCCAATCCAATTAAACAAAACATTTCAATATTTAAAAGAATGATTCCTCCGCCTCTAATTAAGTTAAAGAGCTGGTGTTTGTAATGATCGAAAGCAGACAAAATTTGAAAAGTTACCATATGATTTTCTATTATTAGGTATCTTTAGATATTTGACAACAAATAAACAAAAAAAAATGCAAATTAATAGGAGATTTACCGTATTTTGGAATACAAAAACTTCTCCTCTTTCTCTCAGTGATTCCTCAGTCGCTTATTTAAGCTAGAGAGCTGAAAATGGTGTCTCTGAAAAAAGGAGAAAATTTACCTGAATTTAGTTTTCGTTTAGATTTTTAATCATCTTTAAAAATTTGAAAATAAATGAACAAAAAAATGCAAAATAATGGAAATCTTGGCGTTTTTGTGTTTTTTCAGCTATAATTTCCAAAATTTATTTCCTTTACGAATTTTTTTTATTGGTAGTGGCAGTCGTAACTATACTTTATTTTGTGCATTAGTTGCAAAAAATATGGTACGTGTGCAACAATTGCTTTTGGGCCATTTTAACTCGTGTCAAGTTTGCAGCACTCGCCTTCGGCTCTTCTGCAAATTCTTCACACTCGGTAAAAAAATAGCTTACATTACGCACTCGTCACAAAATATGCTATAGTTGACTAGTAGGTACCCTAAAAACCAATTTGGGAGAAAATTACGTAAATGGAAATGATTTATGAGAACCTGACTAATAGGA
Source organism: Ericerus pela (assembly GCA_011428145.1). Lineage (NCBI taxonomy): Eukaryota > Metazoa > Arthropoda > Insecta > Hemiptera > Coccidae > Ericerus > Ericerus pela. The sequence goes on along the minus strand of WOFM01000187.1, from coordinate 2,181,746 downwards.
ATAGTCGAGAGAAATCATAGCAAATCATAGCTACGATGAATTGTCACTAAGGTGAGTGGTAGTTGAGGTGATTTGTTGCTGGGGTGAGTCTTAGCTGAGGTGAGTCTTAGCTGAAGTGAGTCATAACTAGGGCGTAAAATAGCAGGAAATTTCACTGGTGAAATATGCTAAAAGGCATGAAAAGAGATGCGAAATCAAGTTTTTCATTTTCAAACGAATTTGTTTAATCGTTTTTAAATGGGGAGGGGGTTATTTTAGGTTTGAAGATTTATCCGTAGGTGCAAAAATGCTGGTTACCGCTCTGTTGTCTTAGTGCTTTGCATGATGTCTGCTCGTTTTTCCTAATCTGCATGTTGCGTACGCGCAAACTCCAACCATTGTGTTGTGGTTCTAACATATGGTAAAAAAAACGTTGTTTCTTTGCTTATATTTTGAAGAGAAACTTCTTGAAGCTCGCCAGAGGGTGAAATTTTAGCTGCGCGATTGTTTGCGTCACGGATATCTGGGACAGTCGAACAGCTCGCTTTTTGGTTCAGTTTTCAGTAATTTACCAGAATAGAACGAGTGTATTGTGTGAGAAATTTGCGTAAGGTGGGAGGATGGTCGTCGATGCCTGAAGCTCTCTTTGCTGATAACAAACGAAAGGTTAGTCGTAAATTAAACAAACGATGCACAACAGAAGTTTCACTTCCATCGCGCATTCCACGACAGACACACGTCATTTTGGAAGCGCTGATCCCAGTTTTTATTTTCTTGCTTTTTGGAATAGCTCGACAACTTCGCTTCTTCATCCGCAATTTAGAATTTATGTCAATTCCCTATTCTGACTAAATTAACGGCGTGTTTTTTCATTGTATATACCTAATGTGTATTTCTATAAAAGTTGGATTCGTATTGCGAATGTTCACAATTTAATTTGAAAAATAGAGAATTGTGTTCGGAACGAATTATTACTTTGTTTTAGGAGTAAATTAAATTATCGATTGTATTTACAAAATTGAAGCTTAATGTACAACTGAAAACTAGATTGTGAAAATAATCAAGTCAAAAATAGAACGTAGGTATAATTTTTCACAATAGTCTAATATTAATTTTTTTTACTTGCGTTATTTTCACAGTTTGGGGACTAACCGTCCTGACCGAAAGATCCAAAAATTAAAGGTTCAATGTACAAAAGACGTAAAGAATTAAAGATCCAACGTATAAAAGATTCGAAGAATGAGAGAGCTAATTTGACAAAAGTTCCAATATGAAAAAACCGAAAAAAAGAGCAAAAATGAAGTAATTTGTTTTAACTGTTAACGACAATTCAAATTTGTTTTGCCTTAAACATATCAATTTATCCATATTTGTCAGATATAAATAACTATCGATGCGATTATCGATTACTATCGATATTTTCATACAATTTTTTCAAGATTTTGGAATTTAATTTTTTTTTTTTTGATTTATGTATGAAAATTGGCAATCTGTGTTTTCTAGCGAAATATTGCTACGCTAGAATTTCTTACACTTTTTACACAGTTTATTTCTCTCGGGTACGTTTCATTAAAATTTCATATTTTGGAACTTTCCTACTTTGGATGTTCAGTTGTTTGGACCTTTTAACTTTCGGATCTCTTGGTTTAGACCTTTCGTATTGAACTTTTTACACCCCAATCGTTTTCACGACTCGGTTTTCAGTTGTAAGAAGTTTTTTGGTTTTTCTACATTCTATCCATACTGTTAATTTTCAAAAACTCAGGCCTATGCTACGAACCTAAAATCGAAAAAAACTGTTCATCAGATCTTCTAACAAAAATTTTTATAAGATCCATTCGGTGCATTCAAGGCGTTGCTGAAAATGAATTTTATCAACGTGCGAGTGAGTCGATGGGGATCTAAAATTTCAAATAAAATTTTTGCTAGAGCATCACAAATTCTTGTGGAAGATGAAATTTGTTACTTTCTGTTCAAAGAGGGGGAGAAAAGAGTTGGAGAGAATAAATTTACATCGTCGTCGACACAAACGCGAAAAGTTTTAAAATCTATAAAAATAACGCACGAATAAATCAATACCGACCAACGAAAAGCCAAAGTGTATTAGACTTCTAAGATTTGAAGAGGGTGGTGAAGGGGTGAAAAAAAATGGCCGTTTTACGTAATCTCGTTTCTTTGGTGGTATTACGTTTGCCTACTCTTGAGAGGTTTACGACGAATTATGTATAATAGGCCTTCTAGAGGATCAGATATTCTCTCAGTAGCACCTATACTGGCATGATTTCGGCATTGTCGAGAAGTATTTCATTTTTAAGGGGGGGGGGGAAGAGAATCGGAGGAATTAGTTGCCTTTGAAAAGATATTATACAACATTTATTCTCATTGGAAAACAAATTCTTCGTTAACTCCGTTGAGTTTATTTTTTCTTAAATTCACTTAATTAAGCAGTGATGCTGGAGATTTTTTGGCAGTCACTGTGGGGGGACGTAAATCTTGATGAAGTCTCATAATTATAACAATATTTTAAAGATCATAATATTTTTGGTTGCAATTGAAATTTTATTTGGAGGGTGTGTGGATGAGGGGCGAAGCTAAGGGAGTAAAAAAAAAAAAAGAAAGAAAAATAAATTTTCAAACTATTTTCATTTGAGGAGTTTTACCTCTGCTGCGTGGATTTTTCCAGATAATTCTAATTTACATTTTTAGTTAATCGTAAATCACAAGAGTGTACTTTCCTAAAACTTCTAGTGTTTCAATTTCTGTTTAGGGGTTGTTATAGTTTCCATCTTCACGAGAATTAACAAGTTTTCCAGAACTCAGAAGCAGGCAACAATCCCAATTAGAAAGAATGTGCAATGTTGTCTTGTCTAATATTACTATCGGTAATTAACTGCATAGAAATGGGAGGGTGAAAGAATGGGGTAGCTTTAATTAATATTTTCTTCACATTGGTTGATTCGTTCGTGAAAAATTCCAATCGATTTTTCTCTTGTAAAAAAATTGTATTATTTGTTGTTTAAAAACATTCGAGTGTTGCAAGGCTATGACTAGCTGATCGATGATAATGGTAGGGAGGAGTGGTAGATAATATTTTGTGTGACTTTTCTTCTTGTTTGTGTTCCATTTCGTGTGCACCTACATTGGTTTTTGTGATTTGTTCTGCTTGTGTGTCACTCTATCAGCCAAAAGTCGACTCAATACCTGTTCTATTAGACGTGAATAAGCTTAAGTATATCTCTAAATCAAATGAGAAATATGTTTACGGGGAAACTTCTTTCGAGTGAGGGAGAGGGGACTTTGAAATTCAACGTAACAAAATCAGATGCAACGAAATTGGATGCGATAAAAATCGATGAAACAAGAATTCTTTAAAATTTTTTGAACTTTCACTTCTCTCATGTCTTATACACTTCTACAATATAACTACATATTCATTTTTTGAGTATTACGGGTACCTTTCTAGAAACGAGAAATAGAATTTTTGACCATTTTTTTATTTGTTATAACATTTTGATAAACTGATTCAGTTACCCATGCATAAAGTGATAAAATAAAATAAAATCAAGTTCATAAACGTGGAATTATTTATTAAGGAGAATTAATTGTTTTTTATCTTAATAATATGTAGAAATGGCAACATATAATATTTGAACTAATTAATTTCATGAATATATTAAGTTAATACCTTGGGAATTATGCATTAAAGAAATTAAATCTTATTTTGAAACTTTTCTGACTTTTAATTTTATATTTCTACGTTGGTATTATTGTCTTTATTGTCAATGTCATGCTCATCACTTGCTTCAGAGATGTCCATATAGTTTCGACAAAACTTCCAAAGATGTCCCTATTTATAAACTATGTAATCTGTTTAGAAAGGTCGTAATATTGATACCCAAAACTATTTTTCACATTAAAATCAATATCGGACGAAGAAATGAGAAAAACCCATTAGGGGAAACATATCTTCCATATTTGTCATTATAGCGAGTGACAATGAGGACAAGAGCTAATTAGAACGTCATTTTAATATTAATGATTCCTTTCCACCCATTCATAAAAACAAATTTGTGAACCATTTTTGAATGATTACCAACGTCTATTTTTGAAAATTCTTGAAATATTTATTTAGAAAAAAAAAAAAAGGAAATATAATTCATAATTATGCATTAAAAACAATGCTTCGAATTTCGATATGATACCCTGATAATGGTGCAAAAATTTGGAAATCAGCCGATCTGGAGTTATGTTACTAAAATTATGAAACTGCAGTTTCACATTGTGTGCTTTAAAAATCGGTATTTTGAAAAATTATTCCTTTTGATGCAGATACCAGAAAATTTCATTCGAATCTGATCAAAAGAGTGTAAAATATTTTTGTTCTAACCTTTAAAAAAACATGAAACATACTTATCTACATGTATTTAAGGTAGATTTAGGGACGTACTTTTAGTCTGAGCTATCGTAAATCACTTAAAACTGATCTTTAAATAGGCTCAAAACTCAAAACTAAATTATAACAGCACTATTAGTGCATCTTAATTAAAAAAACGTTTTATTGGTTGCACCTTCTCAGACAATGACATTGTAAGTTTGCACGGAAATAATGCCGTTCTGCTAGAACTTCAATATTAGGAACATTATTTGGGGTGAAATAGACAAATATAATTTAATTAGACCGACTCGAAAAAAATGCAGCTTTCACGAAGGTTTTGAATATTGTTTTCTTATTTAGCACTTTGTTACTCGGATCAAATCGTTCATTTTACTCAAAACGTTCCCTGCTATGTTCTGCCCACTATTCTTACCAACCGATGATCTTTTGAAGATTTTAATTTAATTATTTCTGATGAACGACGTGAAAAAAGTTTAATACTTAGTTGAAACATTAAATTTGAAGAAAAGGGCTTACATATTTTTCTTCGGTAATTTAATGTCTCAGAACTATTTTTTCGCCAATCATATTAATGAAAGTAATTATTTTTGAAACATGACTGCCATTATTAGTACACGCTATTCGAGGGCAATCATTTTGAGGGATGAAAATTGTTATCATTTTTTAATTTCATGGAACAAAATTTCTTTTTTCCATTCACCACTTCGGTGAGTCGGTTGCATCGTGTGTACCACAAACCACACACGTTTTTTATTTTATTTTTTATTTTTATGAAGTCCATTTGGCAAATGCTTTTTCCATTTATCGTGTATTTCGTTTACTTGTATTAGATGAGCTGTTCTGGCACTATAGTTTAAGATTTTTGGATGGAAGTCAATTTCTCCCCCCCCCCTCCACTAATAACTTCCATTCTCTCCTACCTCATTTGCTCCCTTTACGTACTTGCCACTTTTTTTCTTCTCTTATTTTTCACTTCGTCGTGGATGATTATCGCAATGAGTTCTTTCTCTCGATGGTTGAGAGGCGAACCGCATTTTTATTCTTAGATTATAAACGGCTTATTTTATAATTAGCAGGTGATGCGACTATTTTATCGGTAGACTACTCGGTGCACCGAATTTAGCGAGCAAACATTTTCGACTCCCATGTTGTTCGTCCACCCATTCTTGTAAGTAATTATATCTCTTTTTGTGTCCTTAGAATTGTTCAAATTCTCGTGTCCGAAGGTGGACGCGACATTTGCTGCCCAACATCCACGTTATTCGGATCCAGAAGACTGCCGATACTATTACGTGTGCATTAATGGCGAAACACCCAGGAAAAGTGGATGTAAAGCTGGACAAGTCTTTAATCCGAAGACGATTTCGTGCGACAAACCGGAAAATGTTCCCGGATGGTAATTTATTTTCTATGCAAACGAAATTTCATCCCTTGGAATACGAGGCGTGGGTGTAGCAATCAAATTTTGGCACTGGTTTTTAGGGCCTCGCAGAGAAAAATCTCGGGCTGAAGGGCAATAAAATGACGGCCCTCTCGATGCCGCAGCTGCAAGATTCACCTCTGAAAAAGGTTATAAACTGAGAAAATGATTTTGCAAATTGAGCGAAAAAAAATTTTTTTAGTTGTTTTTTGTGTTCTGGAACATGAATTTTAGTGGTTTTTGATAATCCTTGAGGGATTTGATTCCCAAAATTCCCAATAGATCAGTCGTGACGCCCTCTGTAACCATTTACTTGAAAACTGTTATTTATTCCAAAATGTGGATCCTTTCAGACCCTGTGAAAAAGGCCCCGCCGGGTACCTTTAGTACCCTTTTCTCCTCCTTCTCTGAGGATCTGCTGATTTCTTAAAGACATGTAATATTTTTTAAAATTTTACAGTTACAAAATCATCCGTTTCGATGTACCTATTCTTTTCCCGCATGAAGGTACATTTTTTCAAATTTGCAGCAACTCCTCATTCGAAACTCTACTGTTTTTACATTCACTGCGTTCGCCAATTCAAAATGTGTTCCAATATCACGAGTTTTACTTTAGGGATCGTAAAAAAGTCTTACTTTGCTAAATTTAAATAATAAAGAAGGTGCCCGAGCATTTGAATTTTTTCGTCAGTTAAACATATTGCTGGTGTGCTATGGGCTAGAGCATTGTCCATGGCGAAGGGTTCACAGATTTCATTTCCCCCAAATACGATCATTTTGTTCTAATGCGTTCCTTTAGCTTCGTTTTAACGAAAATTCGATAGTTTGGTGCAATTTTTGCAACTTTTTTCCGCATTATTTAATCAGTTTTTTGGGTCAAAAGGTGACTAGATTTTTCGCCATCTTTAACTTCTTCCCAATCATCACTAAAACATTTATCCTACCTACTTAAATATATGCGAACGAGGCATTATCTGTATCATGTCCGCAAACATCGTTCAACATTTTTTTTCTCAGTTGAAAGTTTTTCTAAATTTGACAAAAAGAAATAGAAATTAAGTCTTCGTTGAAGTTTTAATTAAATATTGCAGAATTCCAACGAAGAAAATTATCAATAATCAATATTTAGCCCAATCGCGGCTTATGCTACAATGAATGATGATAGTAAATCGAAAAATGTTGCATTTGACTCAATGAGATTTGCAGTTATTGAATTCGCCCCTCCAATTCCATTATCAATAGTAAAATGTACGCCCTGCATATACCATTTGTGTACCATGTATGAGTATACAATCCAAAACATGTAGGTATAAGCTTACTGACCACAAACCTTGTATTGCGACAGTAAATTCGTTTGTTGGTGACATTTCGGGAGAATGTATTACAAATTTGTTTTACCGTTTGACCTTGGTTGCCTGTGTTTCGAGTTGAGCAAATATTTTCAATGAAGTCGATCGAGTATAAAAAATCGAAAATCATTTTCTTTCACTGATATGTAAAACAACTTCGAAGTTCGAGTTATTCGCTTGTTGGCCAAACGTAACTGTAGGACTGATTGATGCTCTCTCGCAAAAAAACATTCTGCAATCTGCAACCTGGCATAAATAGTAATGCATGTGAAACATTTTCAAGGAGGTACTGTCGAATTAATGATCTTGTATAAAATGTAGGTACTAAGGAAAAAAACAACAACAACAATCACAACAATATTTTATACATTTTTGAAATTCTCTCATATTTTAACAAAATCATGTTTCACTGATTGCATTCTTGATCTCATTCGCATCCTGATGCTTGCATTTCTTTTTACTTTTGCTTCATTTATCGAATCAAACACCAAGCAGACATTCATTTAGCCTCCAAAAGCGGCAAAAATTGTATGGATCATTGAGTCATCCCATTATTTCTACATAAAATTCAAAAACCTATTTTACCAAATTGCCAATATCATCATTACAATCTTCTTGAAGGGGCGTCAATCAACTCTCCTTCTGTCCACCTATAGAACTACAAAGAAAGAAACTTATTCGCACCTTTTGACTCTTAATAAATTCTCTTTTTACTTTGTACCCAAGTTCGTTTCACAAAATTCACCCAGTTACCTGCTCATTCGTTTCTTCATTTCCGTGTCTTTAATAGGTACTTATACTTCATTGTCTCTTTAATAATCCTTACAAATAAATAATACATGTGCTACAGCAATTTGTTATAACCGAACTCATCAATTATATGCATTAGTTAACAAAATAAAAGTAAATCCCCAAAGGCTGTCAAATACGATACGAACATCGAACTGAGATTGAGGTAAAGATGCGTTGAATCTTAATAGGGAATAATAATTACAAAAGTATATAGGTAAATTTGGCGCAACCCAGTGTTGCCAATTGAGTGAAATAAAAAGGGGCAAATTTTCATGTCTGAATCCTGAATGAAGTTTAAAATTGCGTAAGAATTTTGTGTCGAACGTTCTTTTGTTCGGAAGGTAAGGATTTTACTTCAGGCTTCAGAGAACAAAAGATTTCTCAAGAAAAAGTCCCCTCCTCTCGGCCATGGCCGCGTTCAACGACAGCCCACAAATAAAATACTTATTTATCATTTCAGCGGTGTCAAAGAAAGTAAACCGCAGCGTCCAGTGTAACGAGAGAATTTCTCTCGGTGGCCATTTGAAAAATTCCAGCAGATACACGCCGAACGTGAATAGCCATAGGAGTTAATACCTGAGATTAGTTCAACGCTGTGAAGACACTACAACGCAAACGAATAATTATTTCTCAAAGCCATTGCCAAAACCAATTTTCTGAAAGAACGAGCCAATCGACGAGTGACGTTCACAAAAATATGAAAATCAATAATAAAAATATTCCAAATTTTTGCGTAATAAAAAATTCCCCCAACTTTAAGAGGAAAAAAAAAAACGAAAAAAAACATGCTCGCATACACGAGTACTTATTTCGTGAAGAACAAATTATTAGATTATGGCCACTGATAACCAAGAAAAATAAAATAAATAAAATAAGGTACACGATACCTATTGTGCTCGGTGTATATAATCGTGGAAGAAAGAAAGAAAAACCCGCGGTACTTTTATTGTGATTTTCACAAAGGCAAAAAGGTATATCGATTGTGCAACGGGATTAAGCTTATAAATCTTTTCGAAATGACAACCAGCGAATGGTTTAGCAAATTCGCCCGTTTCGAAATACTTTTTTAAAAGAAAGAAAATAAAATAAGAAGAAATATAGAATCTGAATTAGGTACTATCCATTTTAAGTACATATCGTATTGAACAAAATTTCATTATTTTCATAATTTTTAACATTAAAACAATGTAGCGTATCAAAATCCTTAATTTGTGGCACTAATAGTTTAGTTTGCGATGCTAATTGCTTAGATAGTAACAGTTATTGCACTATAGTTTGCGACACTTTTTTTTAAAAAAACATATACCAACTTCACTTTACAAAATAATAAGCTTTAATGGGGAATATTGATGGTTTGTCTAATCTAAAATGTAAAAGACATTACAGTTCATATTTATAGGTATAAGACTAAGAATGGCGAAATGTTATAATCTAATTTATTGACTTTTTGTTTTTGTACTTATCTGCAACAGAAGTGTTGCAAACTAATGAAATGACAAATTTTAGGCATTTGTTAGGTTTAAGTCAAAATAATAAATGAAAATTTATTATTTCATATAAAATACATTCTTTTATTAGTCCCTCAGGGTTGCTCTTTCTATAACAGTAATTTTTCAGTCATTAAAATCAATTGCTGGACATTGATTTATCACTTTTTGGGAAACCTTAACTGAGGTAGGCAGTTAGAAACAGTGATAATTTTCGATTTCTCAAAAAAGTGAATATTTAGGCCCATATTCACAAAAGTTACTTTAAAAATCCCTTCAATTGAACTTTACTTGAAAATGATTTTTGGCACAATTTTGTATTTAAGAGTGAGGTACATTGAAACTCTCATAAAAAATACAATGTTCCCACATTTTTGAGTACAAAATTTTTCGAAAAACTTTTTTAAAGTGAAATTCAAGTGAAGAGAGGTTAAAGTGACGTTTGTGAATATGGGTCTTAATGATTTTTTATATTTAGACGTTAAATATTTTATATGTGTATGTGATGTTTTTGAAATATGAAGATAGAGGGCGTCTAAACAAATGCTGAACATTCTAGATTACCTACTATAGCAATTACCTTCATTTTTACATATTTAGGTGAAAAATGTCGCAAAACTAAGCAGTGTCGCGAACTACTGCCTTTAACCTCGGAAATTAATTAATATTGACGAGCGTTAAATAAAAATGAAAAAAATAATGTTTCAAGCTTTGTACATTTAAGCTGGCCAATTTTATGCTTCCATTTAGACTTTGAATTACTTTAAAAAGATTTCAGTTAGAGGAGATAAAAGCACAGAAATACCGAAAAAAAAAAAAGTAAGTTTTCTCAACATTTAATAAAGACGAAAGCTGGGAAAGTTGTAAATTGTTTTTTGCTTTTTAGTAATGCTGAAAATTTTAGACCTTTTAAAGGCTAACTATACTTTGACTGAAAATTTTCGGAGGGAATACGTAAACGGTAGACTGAATTTTTAATGATTTTATGAGGAGCACTGTGAGCTATAAACGAGCTTTAGTGAATGATCAACCTAAAACGATAAAAGTTTGCTGAAAATCGATGGTTAATGAACGAACAAGAATCTAATCGTTAAATGGGTTCGAATTAAAACTAAACAAAATTCTAGCGCAACACAGCTTCCCTAGAAAACCCAGTTTGCTAGTTCATTCATGATTTAAAATCTTTGCATCGTAAGTAAAGTTTATAATTTAAAAAAAATCCTTAAAAAATCCTTAATATGTAAATAATTTTATTTTATCCTTATTCTTTTTACGAGAGTTTTGAGCATTTTCTCAAAAAAATTCAATCAAAAGACATTTAAATATGTTTTTTATAACAGAAAGAATTTGTTTCTTTAAATTTGAACTTGACAAAAAAAAAAAATTGAGTCACTCTAGTTTTTTCAACAACTTCATTCCTCAAAAAAAATTAAAAAATTAAAAAAGGAAATTATTTGTTTGTTTTAGAACCAAATAATAATTAATAATTTTACTTTTTCTTTAACCAAAAAATCTCCGCACCTCTCACCCCAACTCCAAAAAAAAATTTCTCAAAAAATTTTCTTGAAACCTAATTACTAATTTAATAAATGGAATTTCGAAAAAACAAAGAACGGAGAAAGTAGTCGAGCCGTGCAAGAAAGTGATCGAGTCGTTCGAGAAAGTGAACTCATAAGTGGGCATGCGTCCAACAATATTTTTACGCTTCGTATTGAAATTTACAACTTTTCGTTCAGTTCAAAGGTGTTAAAAAACATATTTTTCGGTTGGGTGTTGCAAAACAAAATTTTCACACACCTTATAAAAAAATTTCCATAACTCGTATCTACTTTTTTTCCGGTTTTTAGCTGTGCCAGACAATAAATAAACCATTATTTCCATCAGACGTTGGAATCGATAAATATTGTAATGTAAACATTAATAAGGAGCTTGATGTGAAACCACACAGCTGTTGGACGTTTATACGCGACAGATAATGTTAAGTATTTAATTTTGTGGCTCTTACGTGCAGCAATAATTTATTGTCTTCTATCGTAGTGTTTGCTCGCATAAAATCAATTTTCAATTCTCTCTTTATGATCACTCATATCCTAAAATTACGTGTCTATTACAATATAAGTATATTTGTAGGTATACACTTATACCCAACGATGGTAATATAATATAATCGACCGGTTACATTGTAAAATCGATTTATGAGAACGAGGTGACGGGAGAGTATGTGCTGGTTGTTTGCACACTTTGAGCGCTAATTGCTTTTCTGCTGATATTAAATTGTTCTAACACGATGATCAACGTAACTAAGTATGTGCTTATCTGTAAAATTGAAAATTGAACATTATGTAAGTAACTACAAACGCTGTTTGGAAACTAATCTCGAGTTTGTGGTAAATTTCGCTAAATATAGCAACTCACACTGCCGAAGAAGCTCCGGTTGATGACGTAATATTCTGAGATAATTGCTTTGGCCGGATAAATGCGAACAGTCGATAGAAACATACTTAACTGCAAAATAAAAACAATAACATCTGTTATGAGGCCATGAATTCTTAAACATTTGTGGAAGTCCTCTAATTTTTTTGCTAGCATTGCAGATCATCGATAAAGAAAAATAAGTGGATTTTCTAAAGAAAACCTACTTAAAATAAAACTCAGTTTGCTCGATACTTATATCAATAGTTATGGATATATCTATATTTCATTGCTAGTTTTAGGTTGAGAAATTACAAAAAACTATCTGTAACAAAAATATCGATCTATCGATGTTTTATCGCTAAAAATCACTTTTTCAAAGATTTTTTGTTTCTAGTTTTATTAAAAACTACTGAGCCGATGAGCAGCAAGCTTTTTTCAGACTTGCTCCCATACAATAGCTATCTTTTGTAAAAATTACAGCCCTATCTGTTTGGTAGTTTTTTCAAAACCGTGAACACAAAATTTTTTCAAGAAATTTTTCTTCTCCCCTTTTTTCGGAACTTGCGCAAACATAAGAAAAATCTATCGTGAAAATTTCAGCCCTATCTGTTTTTTAATTTTTTTAGAATTTTGGAAAAACAACTTTTCCAGGAATCTTTTGTTTTCCAGTTTTCTTAGAAACTAATTAATCGATAGGCAAAAAACTTCTTTCAGACCTACTCCAATATGAAAACTATCTCTCATAAAAATTTCAGCCTTATCCACTCGGTAGTTTTCTCGGTAGTTTTCTCAAAATCGTAAACCTATAATTTTGGGCGATATACATACATACAAATTAGGTCAAAATGAGAAAATGGTACCAATCGTTTTATTTTCTCATGAAACGAATAAATTCCATGACCCTCACCCCAAACCTCTCAATGATGTCAGTTTTAATATCCCATTTGCAAGCAAACTGGGTAAAAAGGTAAGATAAGTAAATGTATTTCATGTTCTGAATTTTCTAATTAATTTCTCTTCACATGAGCTATGTGAACAATTTTTGTGAAAAATTTCGAATAAATTGATTAGTTAAAAATGAAGAAAAAAAAACTAGAGCAGCAATATTTTTCTAGAAAACCCAGTTTTTCAATTTTCATCGACAATATTAGATAAAAAAAAAAAAAAAAAAATTCAATGTAGAAAAGACGTGCTTTTTTCCATGTTTTCAAAAACTACTAAACCAATAGGAACCAAACTTCTATCAGACTCGGTCCTATATAAAGACTACCTTTCGTGAAAATTTCAGCTATGTTTCTTTCATAGTTTTTTAAAAAGCGTTAACACAAATTTTCTCTGGAAATTTTTTTTTTGTTTCAGTTTTTTCGACGAACTACTGGACTAATAGGCACCAAATTTCTATCAAATTTGCACATGCATAAGATCGATGTACCATCATGAAAATTTCAACGCAGTTTCTTCAAAATTCTGGAAAAACCACTTTTCCAAGAATTTTTCGTTTTCTAGTTTTCTCGGAAACTACTGTACCAATAAGCACTCAGCTTTTGCGAAAATTTCAGCTCTATTCCTTTTGTAGTTTTTTCAAAACCGTGAACAAAAAATTTTCTCTGGAAACTATTTCTTTTTCAGTTTTCTCAGAAAATACAAAGTACCGATAGACTAAAAACTTTTTTTTTACTTGGTTCTATATGAGAACTACCTTTCGTGAAAATTTCGTGAAAATTTCAGTTCTATTTTTGTCGAAATTTTTTCAAGACCGTTAATAAAAAATTTGGGCGATACACATTTATATAATTATATACATAGTTGTGTGCTATACTTGCATTTTAATAGATAAATTTATCGGTAGTATGTCGGACTTTTTTCTTAACAACAGGTAATGTGGCGTATTTTTTGCAAAATTACCACCTACCACATTGCCACTCCCTTATTCTACGGAAAAAATGAAGATAATACTCTCTCTCTCTTGGTGCGCTTACGGTATTAGGGTGCTAACTAAAGTCGAATACTAAGAGTACTGAGTAAAAGTATTCTGGAATCATATTCTGCGATATAAGTCGAGTACAAGTAAAAATTCGTAATCATGATCTATGAGTACGTATAATTACTGCCTAACTCAAGATTTAGAAATTTTGGTTATAAGAATACATATAGCAACAAATAATCGGTACCTAATCATTGTAAAATTAGTGTGAATACAACAATTTGATTATTAATTGTATGTTTATCTAAATAATATAAGAAAGAATAATAATAAAACAAAAAATAAGATTTAAAATAAAGTTATTCAATTAAGAATGAATAATACTGAAGAATCAAAACTTGTTTTAGTACGAGCTAAGACATAATATACGCAATCAGTGGACGTAGACTACCGATACCAAATGATTTTGATTACTTCGGTTGGATTCAATTTTACAGAGTATACTAATCCGAATGAATGGGAAAATGAAAAATAAGAAAACAAAAAGAGGTTCTTGAAATTTTGGTCTACTTTTATTTTTGCAACTATGTTTGTGTCGTCACACTCATATACGCCGTTGAAAAATATACGTTAAGAAAGATTTTTACACAAAATATGAAGGGATTTTGATTATTGTAGATATCTATCTTTGGGTTTATCTTGTCGATTATAATGATAAAATTTTCTAATACTCATTATTTTCGACGCACTATAGAAAAATAACATTTGTTCCAAATAATTCAGGCAAATAAATGGAAATTTTTCTTACATGAAGAAGATGAACACAGAATACGTACATACAGTTCCTCTCCGTGTGTACCATCTCTTTGAAGCAACATCAGGTTATCGAAAATTCGTTTGAATGACTGAAATTTGAAAAGAAAAAAAAAGGGAAGAATGAATGACCAAAGGGAACTGTAACAAACAACATAGCTAATTAGATTTAGGTCTAAATTTGAACACTGATTATGTAGGTAACCGATTGGTATATAAATAAGTTTACATAAAAATGAATTTTAAAAAATACGCTTTTGTTATATTACTGGGGTAAACTGGTGTGTAAAACCAAGTGTACTCACACAGACACACATAGATGTGCATCTGACAGTATGGCGACCGTAGTTCTAAACAAACGCAGTGGTCTGCCACGGTACTACAATTTTGTTAGAGTGAGTAAGCAACCCATTTGGTACATAAAGTCTAAATTCTAATTTACAATACCAAGTGAGTTTAATAGAAGCATACAAAAATAAATTTATTGACTAAACAAATTTTTAACAATTAGGTACGTTGAAACATGAAAGTCAATTGGTAAACACTTCTATGAGACCAAAAATTGGAGGAAGATTGTGTTTCTCTAAACTAAAATACTAAGAAGGAAAAAACAATTTCATGGAATCTTCAGGATACGAATAAAAATAAGTTTAGGTTAAGAAGAAGTTTTTAAAAGATAAGCTTTCATTTTTTTGGCTTTAGCTTCATGTTAAGAAATAGTATATTTCACTCCAAGGTTCAAAAGTGAGCATTTACATGTGAGGGAAGTTTGTGAAACAAGCGCAGCGATTGATGCAATTTTCAAGTTATGTAAACTCACTTTTAAACTTTGTTGGGGAATATATTTTACATAATTAATGATCAGAAAGAAACAAAATGTTAAAATTCTATCATAATGATGTGTCACAAAAATTATAAAAAATGGAACAAAATATCAACCTCTTCATTGTGGCAGATTTAACATTTCATTTGGAAAGAGTAACCCCTACCTTGATGAGAAGTTAACCTGCTCACATGTAAAAAGATGATTCACATTTTTACATAGAGGTGCATTTACTTTATATTGAGATTATATTCATCAATTATATGAGCTACTTTTCAATCAAAAAATCTCAGTTGAGTCGTCCAAAATTGAATCAGCTCATAAAGTCATCCTTTAATGTATGATGGTGTTTAAATGTTAATGATGTCACAATGTCCCAAAACTAGGACATCATGTAGCCAAAACACTGATTTGAGGGGTCCTGACCGTATGACTTCAAAACGTTTTATTTTTTTAACTTTGTCAAAATCCTACGGCTGAATTCTTTTTTTGAATTAAACTTCTTCGGACACGATGGAACACTGCTTACATTGTCTTCATATCCCAGCAAATTAATATGACAAATCAGCAATAAGTGTGGGATGTGGACAGAAGAGCTTAAAGAAGTTTTTGATCCATAGAGGATCAGAATTTACAAAAACAAACAGCAGAATTGTTTTTGTCAAAGACTATAATTACAAAAGAATTACAGCGTCGACAAAGAGAATAAAGCAAAGTGTACAGTAAAAAAAATAAAATAATAAAAAAAAGCTATAGCAGACAACAAGTAGGGGAAACCATCAGAATGTCCTTTTGTCTTCACCTAATTGTTTGTCTTCATAAGTGATGGTTGTTTTGTTGTGTAAAAAACTCCTATTATGAAACTTTAGGCTTCGGAGCTTTTGATGTGTGTGAAATGAGGTGAGAAAATTACTAACATAGATGAAATACAAATCCAATATCTGCTAAAGAAGGCTCTACATGGCCTTTAATTGACAGAGCAATGCAGTCATCTTGAACAAAGCTTGTCTTAGGTTTGTCTACAACACACCAAATTTCCCTCCTAGCAGATGCCAGGAACTCCATCTGATCGTATTGTGGACTGAAATATCACCTCGTAAGTGTTTATAAAAGATCGCCTTGAAGTGCGATATGAAACTGATAATATTAGAAATGACTTATGTGTCGTCGCTACTGATCCTCCATGATGAAAGAACATTCCTAATTTGTCTTTTGTTTTCAACCTAACCTATCTTGAATTTGAACTATCATCCTAGTTGTCTTTAAAGGTAGATCTGAGTTGAAGTATATCTACATCCGCAGATGGTACACTTATCAATTGCCTATGTGAGGACTTTAACATAGGACTTGAGACTTGGACCTGCTACTATCCTCTTACACAAGAAGGACTGCTTGTAAAAATTAACCTAGTACCGGGTATTATCAGAACAAGAGTGGGTAAAAATTAGAATTTGTTTTTACAAGTTATTTCTTCTTGTTGGCAAGGTTTCCCCACTTAATTGTCTTTAATGGCTGTCAAACACGCGATGCTGATAAAATATAAGCTGGAAATTAATATACTTAAGCGATTATTATAAAAGAACAGCAAATATAAGGTATCGACATACAATAGCCAAAGCATAAGTGTGTGCATGATGAAGCAAAATAAAATAAAATAAATTTGACTGCAAACCATAAGCAAAAGCGTGGAGAAGAATAGATAAAGCAGATGAAGTTGGCTGCATTTATGTTGTTTGATGGGTTTTTACTTTCTATTAAATTTGTGTTCATCTTCATTTATTTAATGGCGCCAGTCTGTCGAATTGAACCAAATCACTTTGCAAGAAATTGTCAAGGTATGAATGAGGATGATACTGTAATAAAATATATTAAAAATGTGTCTGAAAGGAAATCGAATTTTATTACTGTCGTCATGATTTCATCTGAATATGAGTTTGAATTCAGACAGTATATTGTCTGAATTCGTATTTTTACTTCTCATATAATGTCGTCATACTTTTGTCTTCAATCTAAATTAAAAATAATTTTTATTTTGAGTCCAAAAATCTCGGACTTCTCACAGTGTAAATATTACCTCTCTGATCATGTATTATAGAAAAGTTATTTCATTATGGAAGGTTGGCTGCAGTATTGGCATATTTTAAAATCACAGAAGAGATTAGAATAAAAGCTTGTAATAAAATTGTTGTGTGCTTACTGGAATCACCTTTATCCTAATTAAATAAGCCAGTTTTCAATTTTGGGATAAGCACCCCATGTTTTCATTTTTAGTCATAGCCTGAAATTTCAAAAGTTTTTTTTTCTTGTTACCCACTTTGCTTGCAAATGTGGTATTAAGATTTACCTCGCAAAAAAGTGAGTGGTGGATATGATGAAAATTATCCTTTTCATGAGAAAATAAAACAATTGGTGCCATTTTCACCTAATTGTTTTTTTCTCTTTATATAAGTTATTTATGAATTGCCCAAAATTTGTGTTCACAATTTTGAGAAAACTACAAAAAGGATAAGGCTTAAATTTCAAGAAAGATAGTCATCATATAGGATTAGATGTGATAGGTGTTTGTTGCCTAATGTTCTAGAAGTTTTAAAAAAACCGTGAAACAAAAATAAAAATTTCTGGGGAAGCAAATTGCCCATTGGTTGCTTTAGGTATCTTATTTGTATTTATGGCACAAAGGATTTCAAGCATCTTTTCTACATTGCACAAATTTATGTTTTATTTATTGTTTTTGAATTGTAGATGAAAATTTTCAAACTGGGTTTTCCAGCAATGTATTAATGTAATCCAAAATTTTTTAGTTTTAGGTACGGTACCTAAGTTAAATAAAAGTTTATTTTTAAATAGTTATTTGTGATACAAGTGTATAAATAACCTACTATATACACATGTGTTACATACTATTTTTTGCAACAGCCCCACAAAAAACAAAAAAATGGTAAAAAATTTCATGATGATGAACGAAGTGTGAAATGTGTATAAAGACAAATGTACAAAGTAACACGCATAAGCTGGTGCATAAATTAAAAATGATGCATAAAGAATTTACATTATGTGGTAAAGGCAGTAGTTCGTAACATTTAATAGGTTTGCAACAGTTTTCAACTAAATATGTAAAAATTAAGGTGACTGCTGTAATAATGTGGGATGTTCAGCATTTGTTAAGACGCCTTCTATCTTCTTATTTTGAAAACATCACATGCATATATAAAATATTCATCATCTCGATATAAAAAAACATTAAATATTCACTTTTTTGTAGACTCAAAAATTATCAATGTAAACTAATGCAATATCTATTGCTATCTAAACAATTAGTGTCAAAAATTAAACCATTAGTGTCAGGAACTGAAGATTTTGATTCTAAATATTGTTTCAGTGTTAAAAATTATGAAAATAATGAAATTTAGTTCAATATTGTACTTAAAATGAATAATGATAGATATACTTATTTCCCATTCCAAGGAGCTGTTAAGTAATTATTCGGTAAAGTAAAATTGATGTAGGTTATTTTGATGGGAGTGTCATAAACTAATGCAGTAACTGTTACTATCTAAACCATTAGTGTCACAAACTAAGGATTTTGATGTTTTTTAATTTCATTGTTATCAGTTATGAAAATAATAAAATTTAATTCAATACTATGTTTAAAATTAATAATAGATAGATTTCTAATTCCAAGGAGTCATGAAACAATGCTGTAACTTTGAAACTGATTTTATAGTTGAGCTCCAAAGTTGAAATTTCTCTTAAAGTGTCATAAACTATTGCTTTCACCCTACTTTGTTGTTGTTTTTTTTTTTACTTTTTTAGTTTGTTGGAATCACACACACCTCTCTTGCGACTCCTTCCCTCTCTGCCTCATGCAAGCTCGAATTATTTTATATCTCTTTCTTTCACACACGCACACTATACCCTCAATCACACTCTCTAACTAACCAATGGATATCAGACAGAGACAGGAATGAAACTGAATAAAAGCTATAAAATTGTTCTCATAAATTCAGAAACTAATTACTCTCACTTTACGAGTCATTCTGTCAATGATTTTTTAGAATTTGACTTTTAGACATTTTATGGAGACAAAAATGGACAATTTTCAAAATAATTACCATTTGCTCTCACCGAATATTAAAGAGAATTATAATTTTGAACCAGCGTAGCCTAATCTGTTTTGAGTTATTAACATGGCTTTTTTTTGCTGTTTTTTCTGATCGTCAACTTACACTTTCCGTCATTCGATAACCAGCATCGCAATACACGATCATGAAATTCCAAAAAAATACGGTTACTGCCAAAGAATTTACGACCGAAATGTAGTTGTTGGACTTCAGATACTTAGGTAAACGAAAAACGGTATTGTAGGTAATGATCACTAAGCTGAACATGTTGGATAGAATGAAAAATGAAACCGTGAAGCTGTTGCTGGAACCACATTCGCGAATTAAATGATTCAAGTCGATCCACAACAAGCGATATTCTTCGATTTTACGAGTATATCCATTGCCTTTCAATATTTCCTTTGGAAAAAAAAACAAAGAACAAAAGAAGTAAAATGTAGTAAATATTTTTTTAGAGCCGAAGATGTGACGATCATAAATAAACATTTTTCAATAATTCAAAGTTGTAAAGGATTCTTTCAAAACGATCTAATCGATTTTACTCGATTGGTTCTCAATTTATTATCAACATTAATTCTCGCATAGTCTTAAAATAATTTATTTCAGTACGGTATTGAAGTTTTCAGTAAGTTGCGCATAACAATAGGTGTAAAATACTAAATAGCCAATCAGTGTTTCTAATTTTCCTCATTGGAAAAATCTCTATATCTTAAATAAGATTAATGTTTCAACTGGTTCTCGTGTTTCAAATAATGTAGGCTTACTTCGGTTTTCAAGTATTTACTAAGTCTTAAAATTAAAAAAGAATAAAAACCCTTGAAATTCTGAAAATTCTCACTCTCACTTTAATACAGTTGATAAGAACAATTATAAATGTAAAAAAAAGCTAATGTCCTAATGGTTTCACTGCCCAAACTATTATTTTCCGCAGAAGTTCGATTTAGATACCATAGGTAGCTAAGTTATTAGGTTATTTTTGTCCTCTCTAAAAAATTTTAAAACGTAAGCTGAGACTAGGTTCAATGATCTGAATTTTTTTCCCTTTTCCACAGGCAAAGATAGGAGATAGCATAGGGGTTAGAGTCTTCCTAAAACTTGGTGAGTGGCCTCCTCCAGAAAAAATTCGAAAACTATTAAGAAAACAAAACATTTAATGTGGTACACATTTCATCATATCATCGATCAACACCAATTCCTTCATACTCTTATTGTTGAGACCACCAATCCTTCTCCCCTCTTTCTCCTGCAAACACATGATTACCTGATTACATAATTTTATTTATATACATCTATTCGCGACTACACTGATTTACCACTTCCGCCGCTCATTCGTTCATTTCCGTTAACATTCGTTTATCATACTTAAATGTACTTTGCTTAAATTATGTATCTTTCTAAAAATACACTCGCTTCTTGGATGGAACTTCGCTTTAAACCTTCTTTCTTGTTTCATCTCCAGTCCTCATCCTCTATACTTATGATAAAACATTACATATCGATATTAATTTAATTGATATTCCCTCATTTCGACTAGTGGGGAAATTTTGATTGGCTGTAGGAATTTGTATTCTTTCTGTGATTGGAAAATTTAACCAAAATAATTTTTTCCGACTTTACTATGAATTCAGCATAGTGAAAGTAGAAATGTGTACCACATTAAAAAAACATTGCACAGAACTGTTTTGATTGAGTGCTAAATGCAGTCATATGACAAAATCTTGAGCCCCTTTTTCTCCAGAAGTTTTTTTTTCTTCAATCGAAAACAAAATTATTGCTTTGATTATGAAATTGTTAACATAAGAAATAGATAATTTAGAGTAAGGAACATAGTTTTGGTGGTTTTAAAATTAAGAATACCTTGAGAAATAGTGTTTTCATCATCTCTCAATAGGACTGGAAAATTATAAAAATTCATGAACCTTTGGGGCAATGAGTATGTGTAGAAATACTTGGTGGTGTTTTTATCACAAAAATATCGCATGAGGCATTTCAAATCTTTTTGCCTACAATCTAAGATACCCATAATTACGAAGATTCACTCTTAAAGAAACCTGGTAATGATAATAATTTTTTATAATAAATGATCAGAAAGGCAATGTTCATACAGATATTTTACAAGACAAAAGTAGCACTTATCATTAATGAAGCATAACCTCGATGTAAAGTAAATGTGCTTCCAAGTAAACATTTTTACACAGAGGTTTTACACTGAAGCATTTTCACTTTACATCGAAGCATGGAGTTTACATGGTTCCAACTGGTAATGTTTTTATTTTATATCACTATTATTTTTCTTTTTGTATGTTAAAGAAGGTCACTTAACACCTCTCTCTATTGAAATAATTAATGGAAATAATATTTATTGAATAAAAAAAAAAGCCACGAGTAGGATCCGAACTAATCACTTATTCTATGGTAGATACACTCACTATATGTATATCTACACAGTGTCATAGTTACTCCTGCCAATGGATGAATGTTTACAGTTTTTTATCAAATAGAAAGTATTTCACCCACCATTAAGAATACCTATGAATCATATAATTAGCGTTTTCTTGCTTCCTGATCGTTAATTATAAAAATTATCTTCCTTAAAAAGACTCAAAAGTGAGTTTACATGACCAGAGAATTACTCACTTGCTGTGCTACTTTGGCAAAGTTTCTCTTGTATGTATGCACTCAGTTTTGAACTTTGTTGTGTTATGTAGTTACCTACCATAAATTTCATCTTTCCAATACCTACTGAGGCGTCCCAAATTGATCGCCTTATTTTAAGAGGCAATCTGAAATTGATTAGCTCATAAAGTCAACCTTTAATGTATGGTGGTGTTCAAATGCTAATGACGTCACAATGTCCTAAAACTAGGGCATCATGCAGCCGAAATACTGAATGGAGGGGTCTTGATAATGTTACTTCAAGACATTTTATTTTTTTGACTTTATCGATATCCGACAGCTAAATTCTTCTTGACTTGAATTAAACTTCTTCGGACACGATGGAACATAGCTTACAATTGTCTTCATATCTCAGCAAATTAATATGATGAATCAGCAATAAGTTGGGTGGTGTGGACAGAAGAGCCTAACGAAGTTTTGATCCATAAGAGGTTTGAAACTTACAAAAACAAACAGCAGAATTATTTTGTCAAAGACTATAATTACAAAAGAATCATAGTGTCAACAAAGCAGATAAAGCAGTGTACAGCGAGAAATAAAAAGATTAAAAAAAATCTATTGCAGACAAGTAAGGGAAACCATCAGAAAATATCTTTGTCTTCACCTAATTGTTTGTCTTCATAAGTGATGGTTATAGTGGTGTAAAAGACTCATATTATGAAACTTTAGGTCTTGGAGCTTTTGGTTTGTGTGAGAGTGAGGTGAGAAAATGAACAAACATAGATGAAGTCAAATTCACTATGTGCAAAAGTAGGCTCTACGCGGCCTTTAAATGACAGAGCAAAGCAGTTATCTCGAACTAAGCTTGTCTTAAATTTGTCTTCAACACACCAAATTTCCCTCCTAACAGATGCCAGGAACTCCATCTGATCGTATTGTTGACTTAAAACTTCACCTCGTAGGTGTTTTTAAAAGATCGTTTTGAAATACAATATGTAAACTGACAAAACTAGAAATGACTTGTGTGTTGTTACTATTGATCCTTCATGACGAAAGAACACTCCTAATTTGTCTTTTGTCTTCAACTGAACCTGACCAGAATTTGAACTACCATCCTAGTTTGTCTTCAAGGTAGATTAAGTTGAAGTAAAGCTACATTCACAGATGGTATACTTAACAATTGCTTACGCAAGGACTTTAATGTACGACTTGAAACTTGGACCTGGCACTATCCGCCTACACAAGAAGGACTACATTGTAAAGACAAACCTAGTACCGGGTATGGCCAGAACAAGAGTAAATAAAAATTAGAATTCATCTTCACAAGTTAGCTCTTCTTGTCGGCAAGATTTCCCCACTTATTGTCTGCTTAATTGCCTTTAAACATGCGATGTCGATAATATATAAAAAGCGTAAGAAATTAATATATATATGCAACCAATAAAATTAAAGATAGCAAATATACATGTCGACATACAATATGCAAAGCGCACGTGGATGAATGATAAGGTAAAATATAATAAAATATAGTATGACTTCAAACTGTAAGCAAAGCGTGGAGAAGCAAGATATAAAGCAAATTAGGTTGGCTGCATTCATGTCTGTGGATGGGTTTTTACTTTCTATTGAATTTGTGTTCATCTTCACATATTTCATGGCGCCAGTCTGTCGGATCGAACCAAATTATTTGTTGAAAACTGTCAAATTGTGAATGAGTCGATACTGTAACAAAATGTATTAAGATTGCCTAAAAGAGAATCAAATTTTATGACTGTCTTCATGTCTTCATTTGAGTACGAGTACAAATTTGGATGATTTAGTGTCTGAATTCGTATTAAACTTTTTTAATGGTGTCTTAAAATTGTGACGTCATTAGAGAGTTCAAAATAATTTTTATTTTGAGTCCAAGATCTCGGACTTCTCACTATGTTATGAAAATTAGTTTTACAAATGTTACTTGTTTAATGTAGTATTCGAATTTTTTTGAGTTGACTCTCTTTTTGAATTGTGGATGAGGCAAGTAGTTTTAGGCGGTCATTGCCACTCTCTTATTTTGGACCATAAGTACTGGTATTGATAAAATATAGCAATAATTAGCCTAAGAATATTATATTTCAGTTACATTTCACCTCGTGAAAACGTGAATGAAATTTTTCGGCCACAACGACGATAACTTGAGCTGTGATAATCCAATACCAAAAATGCAGCAAATTGCCAACGATGCCAGCGTAGAATCCAGGAAAGTGATGCCATTCCAGATCCTTCGACAAATAGTACGGTAGTATGACGACGACGACGATTCCAGTTCCGAAATAATGAGTCACTAATTTCCACGTTGGTGGCCTAAAGTCCGAAGGCTGAGGGAAAATACTTTCGGTGACTGTTTCAAATTTTTCCTGTCAAACGAAAGAAAACAGCGGTTGGAAAAATTGAGGAGCGCTTGAAATACGACGTGATGATGGTTGACTACGCCTTACTTGAAAGGCAAACCAATGATCCAGATAGGTTTGCTGTCGTCTCGCTTGAGACCACGAAAGAATTGGCGTTACAAGTTGGGGTACGATCATCGATATTGTCAAAATTTCATTAACTCGTTCAATAAATGACGCACGTTCGTGTCTGTCAATGTCCATAATCGAAAGTAGAGCCGTTGTTGAGATTAAAATGTAGACCAAAACCGAATACAGGTTAACAGCCGAGCAACATTTAAAACGCATGTAACCTGTAAAATCGGAGGTTCAAATTAGGCCCAAGGGCTTTGTACCTGTATTTTTCTATTATCTATTTCTAGGGGACATAAACTGGTAAATTTTTTTGCACATATCTAATTTATCCTTCAATAATGTATCGCTTCTGTTTGTCATGATGATAGACCAGATAGGGTACAGTGTTTAACGAAAAATATTCTGTTTTGACTCATTCATTAAGGGTTGAAGGAGACGTATGTCCATAGAAAAGAAATTCAGGCCGTGGAAATAATTTATGGGTTCTCCAGAAAATTAAAAATTTCATCTGTAATCAGTTTTACCCTTTTCTTTTTGGAAAATTCTGAGTCTATAAAAATGCGAGACCAAGAAAAATTCCCCCTTTTCTCGCACTTTTCGTCAAGCCTGAGGAGACATTATTGTACGGTTGTGTTGCTTGATTGCAGGTCACCTTCAAATGATGGCATGTTTTCATGTAGGTTTTCGAAAAAAATCTACATATTACTATTGATCTGATATTAAGACCCAGGTGTGAGGGTAGATTATTTTTTCGACTTCAATAAAATTTTGGCACTATTAGCTGAAATTCAGATGTAGTATATATATATATATGTCGTAGGAACTTTGGAAAATCTGTCATTTTGCAAATACCTTAGTCATTTTAGAAAGAGTCGTCAAATTTAGAAAATGAAAAGAAATTGTTTTAATTAGCCTGATAATTTTAGGCATTTTACAATGAGCCTAGACCGTTTTAGGCTAATTGGAAAATCAAACGTTTTTGGCTAAATTAACCTAATACTAACCAGGCTTAATGTAAAGAGCCCAAATCCGTTTAGGCTTTTTAAAAATTGTTCCAGTTAGCCTAAAATTATCAGTCTAATCGAAAAACTATAATTTTTTATAAAATGCCGGCTCTTGATTAAATGACAGGCGTATTATAGGCATTCTACGACCAACCCAAACTGCTTTAGAGTAATTGAAAATTGTAAAATTTCTTTCTCAACTAGTGTAGCTCTAATTATACTTTGTTCACGCTAAGAAGTACCTGATGTGAGAATTACGAGAGACATTGTGGTTGGTTGAGGAGAGAGAAAAAGGTATCGATGCGCATTGCCATACAACGAAAAACATAATTTTGTGGAATAAACAAATATCATATTTCAAGCAGATAAGTGTGGATATGGTTTATGACGTCACGCATTTCCTAGTGTGGAACCGAGTATAGGCTTAACGGAATGAGCCCAAAACTTGTTAGGCGAATTAGAAATCGTTCCAATTAGCCTGATGATTTTAGGCTAATTTGAACGATTTTTAAATAGTCTAAATGGATTTGGGCTCATTAAGTGCTAGGCTAATTAAGCAAAAAATTTTTGATTTTCCAATTAGCCTAAAACGGTCTGGGCTCATTGAAACTTTTTTTTTTCATTTTCTGAATTGACGGTTCTTTCTAAAATGTCAACGACGTTTAGAAAATGATGGATTTTCCAAAGCATCTACGACACATACACCTCACTCACCTCACTCACTATACGCTGTATTATATTTAAATTTTTGGAACCCCATATCGGAAAAAAGGGGTGATATTGAAGCATGAAATGGAGACTTACCAATGCGATACATCATTGAAAGGGACGGTTGGACAGTTTCCCAAGATACTTTTGTACATGAGAATAAATACCCATACCTACTCTTCATTTCTTCTTGATCCATCAGGAATAACTAGGGTTAATTCAAGTTTCTTTTGTAAAAAACAACAAGGAAAATCTACTGAACAGTCTCAAAGGTAGGTAGTAGGTACTGAGTATCTACAAAGATGGCGGCTATAATGTAGGTGAAACTTGCCTATTTTTATTTGTTGATGTCTTTATTAATTACTAGCATAATAGTTACCTCTGGAATTGCCTGCGTCGGTGTAGGAAATTGTTACCTACAGAGGATATTGTCAAGGATTGCGTGGCATAGTGTTAGACCCCTCCCCCAGCAGATCAATTAGTCAGCTCACCAGTTCCAAGAGTAATCATCATCAATGATGGGAAATTTCACATCAACCCAGTGGAAGTCATCATTTAAGGGCTTATTACATTTACATGAAAAATGATATTAGATTAAATCATTAGTGGACATCCTATACTATAATATCAGCAATAATTTTATGTATGTATGTATGTATGTATGTATGTATGCGTGTGAGTATATAATGTAAACGCGTTCTGAGGAATTAGATCGACAATGTTGCTGAAAATCGTAATTTAGAGGTTTTTGGGTAAGTATCGTATGAAAAAACAATCTAGTCGGGTCTCAAGTTTAGGAAAATTAGTTGAACAGATATTTGAGCATCTCAATCTATTTATCAGCAGCAAGTGAAAACAACGAAGAATGTAAAATTGCGATTAACCCTAAATGTAACGGATAGTTAGGGGTTTAATTTTCACCGTTGAATGTAGTCTAGCCTAGAAGTAAGCAATTAAGATAGGTATTTGAAAAAAAATGATCAGTTTTACCAGTTTTATCTCGATAAAAAGGAGCTCGACCCAACAATCGTTGAACGTCAAAAATTGGTCCGACAACTAAAGCATAAATTGGTTTCTTTTCATCAAAAAAACGAGTCCATTTCAATGCCTTTTGTTCCACGCTTTCTTCCAGCTTGTATTCTTTTTTTGACATATTGAAAGTTCCACGTAACCCTAACTGATTAGCGATATTCGTTCACTCGTTATTTAACTCGTTCTTTTCTTCACAAAGTATTATTTATGTATGGATGAATCTCAACACACTTAACAAATACTTTAAACGCAGATATTATGCTAGCAGCACTCATATGTTAAATTTTTAAAATGGATTCTTTTAATTTACAACATTGTCACGCTGGCTTGACATGAAATAACTCAATTGGCAAAAAGTAGAAGCGGTACCAAATACAAAAAAAAAAAATCATTTATATTTATTTAAGCATTCTTACAAAAAACAATCACCTTCGAAAAAAAAAAGGAATAAAAAATGTAAATGATTGGAACAAAAATTGACGATTTGTCTGAATTCTGCCCATGTGTTTTGTAATCGTTATCCTAATTATAGGCCTAAATATTTTAACCTCCGCTAATCTTATATTCCATCAGTCATTTAGTCTTTTTCAACGTGCTGCATTAACGACAAATAAACAACTAAACTCTACGTTTAATCCAATATCTTGGAAAAAGATCAACTGACGTTTGAAATTAATAGAAAAACGTCACGAAATGTGAAACCAGCGTACAAAGCTCGTAGTTGGCCCAATAATGCTCGATTGGCATCGTAATATCATATAATAAAATTATTATACATATAATAGGTTGTGGAGCTAGAGTCCCAGAAGAAAGTAAAAGGAATAATGTTTTGAACACTTTCTTGGATAAAAATGTACGTTTTATTTTTATGAAGCTGAATAGACTGTGGCAAAATAAAAGAAGAAGATTTAGGGCAGGCAGTAAGATTTTCTTAAAAGGGTTTTTTGTTTTTTGCTACCTAAGTGTAAATTCAAATTTTTATTTTATTTTATGAGATCAGTGAAAATCACACCTTGGTATTTAAAAAAAATGTAGTTATCTACTTCATAAGAAACCATGCAATAGAAAATCAGGTTTCATTAGGCCTTGCGGAGATTATTGACTAGTATGAGGTATAGGGGCATGTACCCCTTGACAACAGTTGCTGCCAAAAGGCTGGCTTATTATTTATCTCTATGATGTTAAACAAATTCAGTACACATTTGTATGTTTCTATGTTCTTATCTAAACATACATACAGGTATGATACAATGTTCCTACCATGATTAATTGACAGATAAAAATCTCAGCAAAGTCACGGAATGGTAGTAAATGTCTTTACATCATTTCTTATCACAACATAATTAGATATTATACATATATGTATGTATGTGCATCTTTGTGCATGTGCCAAAATCTACAATATAAACTCAAGAAACTGGCTACAAAATTGCCAGTGTTTGCCCAGGTTTTGGCTTCCCTGTACATAAGTACAAAGTGATGGAACTTGCAAATAGCAGTTGGCTACCTTCTTACTGAGAATACCTCTTCACAACAAGGTATTCCACAGGCCTATTTAAAATTTTTCTGTATTAATAGTTAATCTTGATGCAAACTTTTATAGCATCAAAATCTGATAGTTTGGTAATGATTTCTCAACTTAATAGATCATATTCAATGGCCTGTAGTGGTTTTAAATTAGTCTCTCTCACAATACAAAAGATTTTGTCACCTATTAGATAGGTACTTGCAAATGCCAACAACATTTGAAGTAAACTTATAATATTATGAAGGCTTATAAGTTGAGGCGTCCCAAATCAATTGCCTTGTTTTAAGAGGCAATTTAAACTCGAGAGCTCATAAAGTCAACCTTTAATGCATTGTGGTGTTTAAATGCTAATGACGTCACAATGTCCTAAAACTAGGGCATCATGCAGCCGAAATACTGAATCGAGCGGTCTCGAATTGTATTTTCAAGACATTTTATTTTTTTGACTTTGACAATGTCCTATGGCTGAATTCTTCTTGACTTGAATTAAACTTATTCGGACACGATGGAACACAGCTTACAATTGTCTTCATATCTCAGCAAATTAATATGACGAATCAGCAATAAGCTAAGTTGTGCGGATAGAAGAGCCTAACAAAGTTTCGATCCATAAAAGGTTTAAAACCTACAAAAACAAACAGCAGAATTATTTTGTTAAAGACTATAATTACAAAAGAACTATAGTGTCAACAAAGTGGAACAAAGCAAAGTGTACAGCTGAAAAATAAAAAGGTAAAAAAAAAGCTATTGCAGACAACAAGTAGGGGAAACCATCAGAAAGTTGTTGTGTCTTCACCTAATATGTTGTGTAAAAAGACTCCTAATATGAAACTTTAGGTCACGGAGCTTTTGGTTGAGTGAGGGTGAGGTGAGAAAAGAAACTAACATTGGTGAAATTAAATCCACTATGCACTAAAGAAGGCTCTATGCGGCCTTTAATTGACAGAGCAAGGCAGTCATCTTGAACCAAGCTTGTCTTAAATTTATCTTCAACACACCAAACTTCCCTCCTAACAGATGCCAGGAACTCCATCTGATCGTATTGATGACTGATAACTTCACCTCGTAGGTGTTTTCAAAAGATCGCCTTGAAGCGCGATATGTAAACTGACGAAATTAGAAATGACTTGTATGTCGTCACTACTGATCCTTCGTGACGAAAGAACATCCCTAATTTGTCTTTTGTCCTCAACTGAACCTAACTAGAATTCCAACTACCATCCTAGTTGTCTTCAAGGTAGATCAGATTGAAGTTGTTCTACATCCGAAGATGGTACACTTATTAAATTGCCTACGTGAGGACTTCAACGTAAGACTTGAGACTTGGACCTGCTACTATCTGCCTACACAAGAAGGACTCATTTGCAAAGACGAACCTAGTACCGGGTGTTGCCAGTGCAAAGAAGAGAGTGAATTAAAATTAGAATTTGTTTTTGGAAGTAAGTTCTTCTTGTTAAAGAAATTTCCCCATTTATTGTCTGCTTAATTGCCTTCAAACATGCGATGTCGATAATATAAGAAGTGAGAGGAATTAATATATTTGTGCAGCCAATAGAATTACAGATAGTAAAATATATACGTCGACATACAATAGGCTAAACGCACGTGGATGACTGATAAAATGAAATATAATAAAATATAATATGACTGCAAACTGCAAGCAAAGCGTGGAAAGGCCATAGATAAAGTGAAACAAGGTTGGCTGCATTCATGTCCGTCGATGGGTTTTCACTTTCATTCAATTTGTGTTCATCTCCATATATCTTATGACGCCAGTCTGTCAGATTGAACCAAATTATTTGTCTGAAGTTGTCTGAATTTGGAAGAGTTGTTACTGAAATAAAATGCATTATAATTGCCTGAAAGAGAATCAGGTTTTATTTCTGTCTTCATGTCTTCATCTGAATACGAGTTCAAATTCGGATAATATAATGTCCGAATTTGAATTTTGTTTCTTGAAAAATTGTCTTGAAATTGTGATATCATTATTTTGTCAAAAATCATTTTTATTTTAAGGTCCAGATCTCGGACTTCTCAGTCATTCACTGTATGCTATTTGACACTTTGTTATTAGCAATATTTTACCTACCCTAGTGTTATAGAGTCAAATAAGGCTGATAATTAAAAATTTGTAAAAACTGACAATTTATTGGATACTCCTGTCTACATGATTGTTACTCATTGCTCATCAATATTAACAAGAATATTAGACCTATACTTCCATATACCTATACATAAATACATGTATATATGTCTAAGCTTTATTTGATAATTTACTTATTTGATCTAAATTTTCTTTTAATCATGCTGTGCGAATAATTAAGGATTTTATTTTATAAAGGTTGGGGAATCTTTTCATAAGAAAATGAATTTTTCATTCTTTATTGATATTATGTGGTAAGTACGCCAACCAAGCTGGACAACACCCCAAACAAAAGCAAGCAAAACCAAAAAGAACGTATTAACCACGAACAATAAATCATTTTCCAGGTCAACATCTAAATAATTCTATTGCCATACTGACATAAAACAGTTGACTGGATTTTTCCATGATAGCCAGACATTCATTTTTTCACCCATCTTTAGACATGCATTAATTTAACATTGACCGATTTTAGTCTCATGCCTGTGAAAAGGACTTGTGTATGTATTTGAATATTCAAACCATGCTGTAAGCCCCAGATTTACCTCATTGCAAATAAAGTTTAACACATTATATTAAAAAAATACTGTGTATTAAAGAAACAGTAACATTCACGCATGAAAAAAAAAAAAACATTTAAAATAGAGTACACGTGTTGTAAGAGAGGATGAAAAAACGTAGGTACCTATTGTCATCATGAAAGATGAACTGAAAAATTACAAATTAGTTCAAGACAACATTGCTGTGACAAGTTCATGAAAAGAAAAAAAGAGTGTTAATTCTACTACAAAATCCAGTTTCCTGGCAATTACATACAGGAGAAAATAGAATGAGAAGTAGGAGAAATGTAGGGAAAAAAATAGGTTTTAGTGAAAGCTCAGACATGGTTTTCTGTCAGGTCGCACCATCCATAGGGATTTTTAAACTTGAGCAGTATCAACCACAAAACTAGATATTGGATAAGTGAGCCAAAATCATGTGTGCCCACAAACTGAGGTTAAGAGGGTGAATATTCTCTTTTCAACCTCACTAGAACCGATTATAAACTTCCAAAATTATAAATTCATGCAGAGTTTTTCATGAAAATATAAATTATGATTCAGTGGCGTGGCAAGATTTAGAATGTCTTAGAGTAAACTTAACTTTGGTGCCTCAGGGGCTACAAATATTCTTATTTTTATTTTTCACCTAAATTATTGACACTAATTTTTTCTTCCTAAAAATTTTTGATCTTTCTTCAACAATGATCGACTCGCTCCCCAGTCACTACACCACTGTTCTGAGTAGGGAATGTGTTTGTGCCCCAACACGGGTTGTTTTTTGGAGGACTTTCTAATTTAATCTTCTGAACACGTCAAAGAATACATTCGACCAAAATCGAATAAAATAATAAAACGGGTTTGTGGCATAACATTTAAAAAAAGTTAAAGTACAAAATGTTTGAAGAGACCCGTATTAATTTCAGAAAGAAGGAATTAATAATTTTTATGAAACTAAAATAAGGGCCAAATAGCCTTTTCGTCGAAAGACCCAGGCCAACTTTGCTGAACTAATACCAATTTCATCTGGTGCTGCAGCTGGATATAATTTACGAAGGAGGTAGATTACTCATTAGTTGGGTTCTTGTAAGTCAGTTCAGATTTTTGTTTCTCGTAAGTTGGGTAATCCGGAGTCAATTCCTTGCGATTATACCTCATTTATATACTAATTTATTGGACGCATTCCTACACCAAAAATAGGTACCACTTTGAGAACGGGAAGGGTATGGGCGCATTTTTATTTAGTTTTATGTCTGGTGGTTTGGCAAAAATTCTTCTCTTATGCATAACATAGCCATTCGAAACTATGAATTAGAACTTCCACCAGTTCGAACTATTTTTTTTTTGAAACATGTCCGTATCCACCAGAATTTTCCAAAATGATTATTTTTAGAAGTTTTGAAAAAATCTAGTTACCTACTTACCTGCCTATCGTGGATGTAGCTGTTTTAAAATTGAAATTACAATTCATAATGTTATTCATAATTTGTCAAAATGCGTAGGGATTAGGGGCAAATAATCATCATATTACGTAAAATGGCGCATTGGTTGTCAGTGCGTCATTTAGTTTGGGTACACAACTACACACATTTCATTAAATCTGTTTTCTTCTTTTACATCTAGTAGCACTGTTGGCGGAAAAAGAACTAATTTTATCTTTAGACAGATCATCGCCATCACGTACCTTAACTATCTGATACATAGTTCGGCCAGAATTTGCATTCATGCTGCGTATCTGCTTGTACTCCTCGGCAGTCACATATTTCGTCTTGATATGTGTTCTCACCGTATCTGAAAAGGTGACCTGCCTATCTTTCGGCATAATTTTGAGTCCTTCAGCATCAATCTTTGTGGTGCCAGCACTGCCGTTGCCAACCCCGCCGCTTCTTTGGGCCCCCTTTGTCACCATCGATGACTGTGTGGGATTGTGCACCGATTTTTTTAGATCCATATTTGACGCCAGTGTTTCATCATCAGCTCCTCTCAAACCGTCCTCTGTCAAGTTATCGGCCGATTTCGATTCCATCGGCGAGTTACCACGAATACACCATAATTTCTTGCGAAACCAATTACAAATTGAATTTCCTTTTCGTACAGTTGTTGCCTGCTGCTGCTGTGGCTGGAGCTGCTGCTGAGGTAGAAGCTGCTGCTGTGTTTGAAGCAGTTGCTGTGATTGCAGCTGCTGCTGTGACTGCAGCTGCTGTTGTGATTGAAGCTGTTGTGGTGGTTGAAGTTGCTGGTGTTGTGGAATTTGCTGCAGTGGCTGAAGCTGCTGCTGCTGTAATGGCTGTTGCTGTTGCTGTTGCTGTTGCTGTTGCTGTTGCTGCTGTTGAGGCTGAAGCTGAGATTGCGACTGAAGCTGTGATTGGAACTGGTTTGGTCTTACCTGAAGCGTATCCTCTGGTTTGGATGGCGATTTTGGAATTGCAAGCTGTAAGCCGTGTGTAAAACCGGGTGGTATACTCAAAGGCGAGTCGATGGCCAAAATATCATCAACGTGTGTACCAGTCGCCATTTTTTCACGTCGCTAATTTGTTATATTCGAACATGTCGATTGTTCATCAGTGGTTCTCAGTTATTGATGTTTTTTTTTTTCGCCCACTTCGAGTACCTTTTCTGCCTTTTATTTTTATGCAATAATGGAATCGAGAGGATAACTTTTGACGTATTATGCTAACAAACTGATTGATGTGCGCATAAACATGATTTGAAATGAATTTTGCATTGCTATGGCAATATGAAATTATCGTTAACTTGTTTTTTGAACAAACGTATTGTTAAGCAGTAACCAATGTCATGTTAAAAGAAAATACTAATTACCTTTCAGCTAAAATACCAGAGCTCTCACAAGAATTTTCAATATTTTGTACTAATACCTATTAATTTTATAGATATTTTAATTGGCAAAAATATTTTATTTTGGTGCGAGTTCATAATTTTGGCGTCCTTGGGGAGGGTTATTTGATGTGTGGATGTGACAAAATGTGAAAAATTTCTCAACTGGAGCTAATTACTAGTTTTATTTTCGGTAAGAAGAGAAAGATCAGGTTATGAAATTTAAAATCTGTATTGAAGTCATTCAGGTGGGAGTGTACGAAATCATCAATTTTAAAACTTCTAAATTTTTTAAAGATAAAATTCAGATGCCATATTATATTTCTTATCATGAATGTCAAACAAGATCCAGATATCTAAGTTGGGCAATACGTTTTTACGGTTCGTACAAAATTTTTTCAATATTTCTAGCAAAAAATGGAATCGAGATTCAAACTCAGAACCTTCAAAACACTGTAGGGTTATAAAAATTTTAAAATTAAATTTCAGCTTCTGTTCAGAGACTCGAAGGGCACAAAATTTGTTTAGTAAAAAAGGATGAAAATCACAGGATAGGGAATTATTCGTAATTTTCGAACTATTGTTGGTTGCCTCGGTGTTATAATAAGGTGTAAAACTAGGGAAAGTCCGTAATATCGGGTAACAATATTAGAATCCAACATGCTAAGAACTTATGTCCAACATTATGCCCAAAAATGATTATTTTTGTGGAAAGATGTGCATAAAAATAATATTCATGAACCAAAAATTATAGTATAGGATGGTTATAGGATGGAATAAAGATAATAATACAGATTAAAATTAAAATTGCCAAAATTAACACAATGGTGTGATTATGAGGCCCCTTCAGAGCCTTCATATCTACGCAACAACTTTCGTTCGTGCAGAAGAGTGGGAAATTCCCCCCCCCACGTTTGATGGTTGGATAGAGAAGTGGAAACGTATAGGTAAATGGATGCGATAGCGAAAGTCTGTTCAGCTTCGTTCAACTGCTACCTACGAATAAATTTCCGGTGGTCTGGCTGAGGAACGACTCACGAAGATGGAACTAAAACTTCATCCACAATAGCCTCAGCCATAGATGACGACAAATCTTCGTTTCTCGACGATATAAAAGCTGGAGTCAAGGTCGACGCCATCTCATTTCGATGTCAAAAGCCAACTAAACATGAAGTCTGCTCGTTCGAACTTGTATTCGGCATTGTTTGCGTTCGTCATCATTTGCTGTCAATGTTTAGGTGAGTACGTTTTTTCATTTCATCTAATTATTATTTTTATTTTGTTTTATTTTTTTTTATCTCGTATCAACTAAACGTGCGAAAATGCGAATGCCAATACGTAAGTGCACGTAAGTTAGAGTTAGATAATTAAATTTACAAACCGGTACGGTGAACAAAATTTCGTTTCTTACAATTAGAGTGCTGCTGTGACATAACCGATCGTCTATTCCTTCTTTCACCCAGAACGAGTACTTGTATCGATTTGTGAATTTTTTCGCCATAGAAGGGTAGTTTTGTAAAGAACATAATGCAATTTTTTTCCTTTTCCTCCCACTCTTTCATTCATGGTTGTCTGTTGTCCACTGCTTGCTAATCAACTCTTCATTTTTATAATTATAGGCTTTTATCCTACTCACTACTGCGATTTTAAAATATGCCAATACTGCAACCAACCTTCCGCAACGAAATAACACTTATTTCGAATGAAGCTAAAGCCAAAAAATAAATAAAATATATAATAAAAGCTTATATTTTAAAAACTCGTTTTTAATGTAAACTTATTGATCTTTCCATCCTTTCACAGACAAAAAAAAATACACGACTGCCGCTATAGCTATACTCATGAAAGAGTGTGATGTGTAAACCTGTAAATACATAATAATCTAAGCAATACTAAGACGGCTAATTTTCCATTAATTTGGGTTTTTTATTTCGTCTATTTTTAAACAGCCAAAGATAATAGAATTATAAGTATAGTAGATTTATGAAAATTTTTTTTTCTTTTCAATGATACGAATCTCAGCTCGCTAATTTAAGTTGCGGCTGAGAAATCATCGAGTGAAACAGGAGAGGTTTCCAAATCCCACAAATGGCAAATTTCCCTTCAGTTTTATTTTTCTTTTCGTTTATTTATTATCGAACTGCTGAAGATGTAGTTGAGAACCACTGAGTAAAGAATAACCACGGTCTAGAATGAAACATCAGAGATCACATAACTTGTATGTAGATTTTTCAATATTTCTCAACTCTCTCTTAAAAGAAATTAGATAAAAGAAAAATTTTTATTAGAGAATTATTATAGCCTATTTTACGTCTTCAAAAAGTTTTTTTATTTTCAATCATTTTCAAAAGGAACATGCTGATGGTCTATCGCCGATTTGTTTTTCATTGTTATAGAAATCATATTTCTGGTTAACTTTAGATATTTCCCATCTGGTAAGGGGAATAATACTTTGACTTATTTTTAAAATTTAAATACACAAAATTTTCAATCTTCGCCTCTGACCCTCTCCCTAAATTTTTTTTAAAATTAAAGACTTAAAATATCGAAATTTTTTCAAAAAGAAGGTACATTTTCTGACAACAAACCCCCTACCCTGATTTTCCACCATCGGTCGATCCTAACTATTCTATTGTTTCAAATGTACCGCAAGTAATCATTTTGACAGGTGGATATGAGATAAAAAATTTCTCCTCTACTTTTGAGGATAGTAGGTAGGTAGGTAAGTACCTTCAATATTGGCAGATGGAGAGAGGTGTGGTGGGAGAATGTTGGAACAAAGTATACTCTGTGTATTTGTTAGAAACTTGGAAAAAAAAAGTTAAAGCGACACGAATGATGAGAAACGTACGATTGACACGCCACTGTCAAATGTACGTGCGAATTAGAGATCGGAATTGTCCCTCGCAGCCAAATATAATACTCCATAATGAGAGACCACCTACGAAAAGCTCGAAAGCACTGGGGTGTTGCTCAAATTGGGATTTTGACAAAAATTCCGATTTGACAGTTCGAAACGTGGTCGTAAATTTGCATACGACCGACGAATTATAATTTATTGGAAAATTAACGAACTCACGTGCCCTTAATTTATAGGCGTAGTAGTTTTCGACGACGGTGACATGTTTTTTTTTTTTTTCCATAAACTAAGCCTACCGAAGTGACACTCAGGGTATCTTTACGACTTACCTGAAAACTAGACTTTCGGCCCGAATTCAGTATACCTTGCCTGCGCTGCTTTTGTGAGTTAGACGAGTTTTCGTAAGCACGTTTCTAATAATCTAATTAATGATCTCTTGCCATCCCAAACCTTCAAAAATAATACGTCACAACAACCGGATAAGAAAACAATAACGACATTAATCAACAGCGTCGTGTTGACCTTTTTTTTTTTTCTTTTCAGAAAAATAACTGATTTATTAGGACCTTCTTTCCATCCTATTTCCTTCCTATTAATATCTGACCATTTCAAACCAGGAATGATAAGCTATTTAATAAAGCTGAACTCATGGCTTTTGTTTACGACCTTGTAAATATAGCTTAGGCTTATAATATAGCTTAATAATTTTTCATTCGAGAAATTTCCCAAAGTAAGCGTGGTTCACATCAAATTTTTTTGTTTTCAACTGATAACACTTCACAGTTTGAGTCGTTAAAATTTTAATTTTCATATTTGTGAAATGGAAAAACGGAAATTTCCTGAATGCAGATTTAAAAAAAAAATGTTAAATCCGTAAGTCAGCCAAAAAATCTAGCTTATGGTACATTTGGCTTAAACTTATGACTGACTTAAATTGGTAAAAAATCTTTGGCTTATGGCTTACGGCTGACTTATTATCCCTGTTTCAAACGAAATTTGAAGCTTTACTTCTTTCCATTGGCCAGTAATTCTTAAAAGCAGTTTTAAATTCCCAACTTAGTAAATTTTTGTACAGCAAAAACGTTAATTTTCGGAAAATGTAAAAATAAACGAGTAAAAAAGAACCAAACAAATTCATTAATTAGCCAATTTTTTCAACTGAGATCGAGCCAGGGGTGAGATAACACCCACACCCTTCGCTCAAAGAACCCCTGCTATTAGCACTAAACTGCTTGCTCGTTAGGTCTTATTTCTTGCCTCCTGGGTCCTACCTCTTACTTTCAAGCCCCTATTTGAAGCCCCTAGCCTCCTGCTTTGTTATTCCTTGTGCCTATTTTTTGTTTTTGACGCTGTATCTCTCTCTTTAGATCAATTATATTAGGCGTTTAGCCTCCGTTTTTTGCATATTATGACCCACTATTTTTTATATTCCAGCACATGTTTGTCGCTTCCGACTCACTAATTTTGAATTCTGAAGGCTCTACTGCATACCTTTTTATTGATTTTTCGCTATTTCTTGCGTTTTGCCTTTATTTCTTGCTTTTTTCGTTTAGCAAGTTGGCATGCTAGTTGGGGGAGAGGTTTAAAGTTCTAATATTCTATTTTGAAGGGTTATTTTGTTTTTGTTTACCGTGGCTATTTAACCTGGCCTTCAGTTGGAGTATTTAAAGATAGGGATTATTGTTTATGGATATAGATGAGTTCGAAATAATGAAATAATAACGTAGAATGTACTTTAGGATAGTTACAAGTTAGACAGTTTGTAATTTGCAATGGAAGGAGCTAGACTAGAATTGTTTCATTACTGAATCCTATAGGTACCTAATATCCTACAACTGAATCAATCTAGTAGGGATAATTCTTGGCACATCTACAGCGAAAAGAAATGTAAAAATGCGTTTCTATATTGAACGAGTGAGCAACCCCAGCGAGGAAAATCATGTGCCTACAAAGTGAAATTGAGAGGGGACATACATCCCTACCAACCTCACTGGTACCAATTATGCGTATGCTGTGGAAGGTGGAGGGCATTTCTTATTTTGAATACAGTATGAGTAAACTATAAATTTATATCATAGTCTTAAACCATGAACAAGGCTCAGTATTTCTGAGTAATTATGCGCAGTGTGTCATTTTTTAGTAATAAAAGATATTCAAATTTTTCAGTTACAAATAAACTAGCAATTTACCGAACAAAAAAGAAGAAGACAGGAACTAAAAAAGGACCAGCTGCACATGTGCAGACACCTTATTATTCATTTGATATCATGTATGATCGACTACCAATTAGTAGTATTTTTTTTAGTCAGTTTAGGTTTTTGTTTCTTGTGAAAAGTCAATTTCTTGCTAGTTGGTCGGTTAGCTAAGAATTGTATTCCATTTCTGTTCTTACCATAATCTTCTGGATGTAGTTTTACACCAATATTTGGTACCATCTTCACATTGGGAATATGGAGGTATTTTTTATCTGATTTTATGTCTGGTGATGTACCAAATTATATTCTTCTACTACATAACCTACTAATTTAGCACCATGGGTAGCACTTCCACCAGCTTCAACTATTTCTGAAATCTCATGTCTATATCCGATTGAATTTTCCATTTTTTTAAATCTCTTTAAAAATTTAACTATCCAATTACCGACCAATCATGGATGTAACTGTTTTAAAATTGCAACTAAAATTAATAATGTTATTTATTAATTTGTCAAAATGCATAGGGTTTAGGGGAAAATGGTCCTCACATCGCATAAAATGGTACGCTCGTGGATGGGGCTATATTTTGAGTGCAGTACTCTACACTGATTTTATTGAATCTGTTTTCTTATTTTACATTGAGTCGAGCTACTGGTAGAAAGAAAATAATTTTATCTTTAGACAGATCTTCTCCTTCGCATTCCTTAACTATTTGATGCATACTTTGGCCGGAATTGGTATTTATTCTGCGTACCTACTTGATTGTACTCCTCGGTGGTAACATATTTCATTTTAATATGCGTTCTTACCGTATCTGAAAAGGTAATTTGCCTACCTTTTGGCAATATTCTGATTACTTCAGCATCCTTTTTCATGGCATGGCCAACATCACCACTTCTTTGGGTCCTATTTGTCATCATCGATGACTGAGTAGGAATGTACACTAATTTTTTATGACCCATATTTGACGCCAGTGTTCCATCATCAGCTCTTTTCAGACCATCCTCTGTCAGTTCATTGGTAGATTTCAGCGAGTTACTACGAATACACCATAATTTCTTCCAAAACCAACTATAAATCGAATTTCCTTTACACACAGTTGTTACCCACTGCAGGGTTTGAAGATGTCTGAGTGTTTGCAGCTTCTTTTGTGTTTGAAGCTCTTGCTGAGTTGTTGCATCGGCAGAAGCTGCTGCTGCTGCTGTAAAATTTGTTGCTGCTGAAGCTGTTGGAGCTGTGTTGAGGCTGAATTTTTAGTTGTGACCGAAGCTGCAGTTGAAACTAAAACTGTTTCTGGAACTGGTTTGCCTTTACCTGAAGCGTATCCTCTGGCTTTAATTCCAATTTTTGAATTTCAAAGTGTAAGTTGTGTGTAAAATTGGGTGGTATAGTTAATGCAGAGTCGATGACCAAAATATTATCAACGTATGTGCCAGCAGCCATTTGTTTTTCCTCGCTAATTAGTTATACACAAACATGCCGATCGTTCATAAGTGGTTCTCAGTTGTTTTTTCACCCACTTCGAGTACCTTTTCTCCATTTTTTCTTTTTTCTTTGTAGGATAATAGAATTGAGAGAATAACTTTTGATATAATATACAAACCAACTGATTGGGGTAGGTTTAACTGAGGATCGAAATTAATTTTACATTGCTATGAAAATATGAAATTATGGTCCAATTACCTTCGGGTAAGAGGAATCAATCAAGCAACTAGCTGATGTAATGTTGAAAGTAAATACCTAAATATAGTCAGTATAAGTACCAGAGCTCTTTCAAGAATGTTATGGATGTAATTTCGTAGCTTACAGTAATCTTCAAACGATGATTTTCAGTTTTGTTATGACAAAAATTGGATTCCAAGAAACTAGTGCGTGCAAGTGGTCGATGAAAACAGAAGTATTTAAATGTTTATCAATGATGAGGATTGTTTGCTGGTGTTTGGAATGAAAAATTTAAGTTGATGGCTAAAGCGATGCCACATTGAGCGGTGACGTTGTCATTATCATTCAACCAAGAACCATAGTGAAATTGTTGATTCTTCTTTATACATGCACATTGATATTGGGCTCTAGTATAAATTTTTTCTAAATTCCAAAAAAACAAAAAGAATGTCTAAAATCATAAGAAAATTGAATTTTTCTGATACTTGAAAATGGTTTAATGGCCTTACTCTTCTTTAAATCAGAGTTGGTTACAGATCGAAGAAGGACTTAGTATTTAAGCATTAACACCACTGTTGTACGTATCTATACTTCAAGGATTTTCTTCTCCTGTTATACTATTGAACATAAATTTTAAAATTAGCCATTAATTTTGTTTTTGAATTAATAATTAAGTAAGTAATTTTTCGAACAGAAGAGCTATTTATTGGTGGTGAAATGGGGAATAGATTCAACCAAATTTGGCAATTAATATTCTTCTTTTGGTGAAATACCATATTCCTCAATGGGTTTGAAAATAATTAATTTTTTCACTCATAACTGGTTAGCCTTCTGAGCTGTTTCATATCAGTGAAATGCCATATTAACACTGAAGTAATTTCAATTTTCTCACTGTGTGATTATGTATGGAAGGTCTAACTATACTAAAGTCGAGAGTGAATATTTTGTAAAAGTTAGATGTAGTTATAGTTGATATTATTTATTTTTGTTTTGGTTAATTTAAGGATGATTCAAAATCAAGTCTTTTTTCCTCCACAGAAACGGCTATTATTCTTTGATAGATAAAAAATATTACAAAATTTTCTGAATGTATCGAGTCTGAGGTGAGGCGAGTGAAATTGGACGCCCTATAGGTATACACTTGGATATATATTTGGGAGCATGCATGCATTTAGACGAATTTGGATATCATAACTGGATCTAGAGAACCAAAAACAACTACAAAACACATTTATCAATACACTAAGTATGTTTCTCGTCTTGCTCCATTTCTTTAGTACTTTGTATTCGCGCCGTTACTCTCATTTCATGCCTCGATGTGTGAACATATTCGCATTAGTAAACTTGTTCTTACGGCTACTTTCCATTAGTTTTCCAACCATCTGTTGTTTTTTTTTCATCATTTTTTTTGTCCTCTCTTTTAAACTTTGTATTGTTCGTATTTTAGTTAAAACAATACACACCATAAAGATAAGCTTGTGCACAACGTGTGACCGCATTGTAACAAGATAATAATCAAAAAATATTATATTAAGCTGTATGCTGAAATTTTTGAACGCATTTTGTAGACAGTGTTCTTATAAAATCGTATTCTCATTGATAGTTTATAATATGTTCTACAATTACTGTACCTGCACCTATATTTTGTGTTAGTACCTAATAGTTTCATAGATACCTTAATGAGCAAAAATATTTTATTTTGGGGCGAGTTGATAATTTTAGTGTCAATGGGAAGGGTTCAGATAAGTCAATGTGCCAAAATGTGGATCATTTTTGGAAGTATCTCTTGGTCCTTGACGAGGTTTAGAATACGATGATATCTCAACTGTAGTTAATTTCCAATAAAATATTTAGCATTTTTGTGAAGAAGAGGAAGATTAGAGTGTAAAATTTACAATCTATATTTATTCTACTAATTATATTAGAATCACTTTTAGTTGCTTAATGGTCATCACTTGGAAATATTTGTGTATTTAGTATATCTTTAAACTTGTATGTTCCATTAACGCCTCATACTGTTGAATTAATTTTGTAATAAAAAGAGAACCACAGACTTGAAGTGATTGTAAAATAGTTAAATTAATAATGAAAGAATTCAGTAAAAACTGCATCTGAATAATATACTTGTCTATATAGTAGGTGTGGGTCCCCGCCACACCTTGTCCATATATGAAATATAATATTTTCCAGCTACAGTCGGTGGTAGAATGATTATGCGCTTAAGTTGACCCCCTTTGGCTGGTGAATATGTGAAACACCAGTTCGAATCCCCGAACCAACAGTCCTACTGTAGGTACCTATTGACGTGAAATAGTTTTTTATGATGCAAGTGTGTAAAGTGGGTGATTTCACCTATTTTGCACGAATGACATATGAGCACTATTTTTTGCTACACTCTTTCTATAAAAAATTT
Organism: Ericerus pela; assembly: GCA_011428145.1. NCBI lineage: Eukaryota > Metazoa > Arthropoda > Insecta > Hemiptera > Coccidae > Ericerus > Ericerus pela. The sequence goes on along the minus strand of WOFM01000187.1, from coordinate 2,138,188 downwards.
CACCAAGAAAAAATTAATGTATTTAATCGATACTAAAATGGAAAATTTTACTTTGATTTGGTTTTTTTTTCGTTCGCTTATCTTCAAGTAGATAAGGATAAATAAAAACTTTGCTCAAACTGAATTCAAACAAGTGAACATTAATAAGTTTCACGTAGAAGGTATTTGAAAAATTATTTGAGGAATTTAATAATTACTATGAAAATCAGATTGGAATTTCACTGGAGTACCTCACAGAAATTTTTATTGAACCTAAATTAAATATTGTATTTAAATTTTTCTTAATTTTTTAATTAACTATTAGGTACCTGCGTTAAACTAATTTATTGTTATTTGTCAAATTGAAAAAACTAAAGCTCCCGCAAAATGGTGAACACGGATGGTTTCATTCAAAGTCAGTGGGAAACATTTATTATTTTTGTGAGGTTATACCACAATTGGTGTCTGTGAAGGCACTTTTCAACTACCGTTCGGCTAATAACCCAATAACCATGTAGTAGTTCCAACAACAAAATCAGATACTAAGTACAACAGTGTCAATGACATTGATTATACTCTGATAAAAATCTACGTTTTGTGGCAGAATGGTAATTGTACTTATAAATATGACTTGTTGGCGCTGATAGGTTTTTTTTTTTTTTTTTTTTTTTTCATCCGAACTATCTGGATCCCAATCATAAGTCTTACCACAATACCACAATGGCACAAGGTCAATTTTAAATGGTAGGTGTTTTATTAAAAATTTCCGGAAAAAGTGAAGAAGAGTACCAATCGCAGAAGTATCTTTTAAGCACGACCACCTCCATCGTCTCTAGAACAAAAACAATAACTATATTTGTGGTATTTTGTGGTGCTGCATGCCTCTGACTATACTTACGGTAAATGGGAAAGCTTCACTCTGGGAAACTCGAAAAAACAATTTTATAAGAATTATTTTATTATTAAACCAGACAATAAGTAACGACCGAGCAATTGACATTAAAACTGTTTCCCGTATCTTTGAATGCGAATTTCTTCTCGAATAAATTTAAACGTACGATCTCGCTGGCACGTTTCATGCTTTTCCTTAATCGCCGTTTAATTTCTCAAACACATATTACTACTATTTTTTAAAGGAGAAAATAAGCCACGATGATTTCACTAACCAATTTTGCACGGTTAACGCGTCTTATTCGACGTACCTAGTCAATTCATTTTCACTTTTCTCCATGATGATTGCTGTGGAGATAGAAAAATTAATTGTAGCGGATCAAATTAACGTTAAGACAGTCAAATTTAAAAATTTATCAAAAACTGCGACACATCGGTGATTAATTGAGAAAAATTTTCAATTCATATTCAATCATGCTACTTTAATACTTGAAGAAGATTTTTAAAGTGAGGGGTACACTTTTGACGGAATGAGAAACTTAATTTTCGAATTCTTACCCACGTAGTTTCTACCATATGGTATCAAAAATATGGCAGTCATTTAGTGATATGAAATCTTAAGAAATAAAATTTTAGATTGAGAAATAGTCGAATTTATTCCAAAGTTTTTGCTGCTTTTCATAGAAAAATACATTTTTTTTATTTAGTCTTAACTGAAAAGTATGTTCTTCAGACCTTCAATCAGCGACGTAGTTGTAGGAGGAGATTTGAGTGTTCGACAACCCTTTTTTTTAGAATCACTCAAAAAAAAGTTATTTCTGCGCGTAAAGATCACCAGTTGAATGAATAAAGTAAAAAGTTTTTTTTTTGTTGCTTATTGAGAAAAACAGGACTGTTAAGCTCATTGAGGATTTTGGTTTTAGGCTTGTCTTTTAAAAAAATACAATTATGAAATTTGGAACAAAATAACCAAAAATAATTTTTTTTTAAACTCAAAATTTTCAAGTATTATAATTATTTGATAATAAGAAGAGAAACAATAAATTATAGTAGAGGAAAAAATAGCCAAAATTCAGGAGAAAAATATGGTGTGGGAACTCAACTTGTATGAGGTAAAGGGGCTCAGATCCCCCGATGACAGTCGCCGCTGCAAGGCTGGCAAACATTTGTCTCTATAACGTAAAATGAAAACACTTAGATTATGTTTGATTGCAATTACTTGCACTTACATACAAGTAATGTACAAGTACTGAACCATGACTAATCTTAACAATAGGATGATGTCACAGTTCCGTACATAAACTGACTCACCATTTCTTGTCACTATAAGAAATGACGCCCCGGGCCATTCACACAAATATAGGTAATCACTATGTATGTGTGTTGGTGTGAAACCGTCCAAAGTGGCTCCAAAATTGCCAGTATTTGCCCAGGTTTTGGCTTACCCGTATGTTTACATATGAAGCGGTTGAACACGCAAAATCTGTAAATTACCTTCTGATAAGAATATCTTTTTGCAACAAGGTATTCCATACCTATATGGTTTTCCGCTAGTTTTTATCTTGAAAAAAATAATGCTTAGGCTTTCCACTTGAAGCTCAGAACACCTAAATTACATCTTTTTTTAATTACCAGTTTTTACCTTTTAGTTAGGTTGATAGCCCTGTTGAGAACCCTTCTAAGAATCTAGAGTATTTACACCATTGGAGAAAAACGTTATTTTAAGTTAATAAGATGTAACCTTAGCTATAAAGAAAATTTGGCATTGATCTGTGATGGTATAACTTGAAATACCACTGTTATTTACTATTTGTAAATACGGTTTCATTGTATACAGCAATAAACCATTAAAGTTTACTACTCTTTTTTGAGTAAATATTGTATTTAAGCCTCTTCTAAATCTACATTTTCAATTTAAATAAATTTTTCAAATAAATATGTTTGGAATTGTAAATATTATTTTATCCAACAGTCTAAAACATATTATGTTATGGTCATCAAATATAATTCGTAAAAATGAAAATGAAAGTTTTATTATACATTTGACGACATTGACAAAAATAAAATTTACGTACTAACGTGTTTGCTAACTCAAAGGATTAGCTTATACTTTCATTGTTAAATAAAATTGAGTACGGAATTTTATGGAATTCTCGAGAAAAACCAGCAACAAGAGTTTCAAAATTTTTGTTGCTGCTTTCAAGTTGTTCGTAGTAAAAGTAACTACATTACTTGTGCTGGACGACTATACAAATAAAGTAAACTAATAAAACATAAGCAGATTTTCAAGGAAAACTTAGCTTAAATGCGTATCAATAAGAATAATTTTTTTAATTTCTATATCCGGAAAGAAATTGAAGATAATTCCGTAAAGAAAGGGGTATTCACTTTATTGTTTTCATTTTTCTGAAACCAAACTTTTGACTCTATTTCTATTAATAAACTAAAAGAAACTTGTTTTTTCTATTTAATAAAACGTAAATAATTATGCTAATTCATTGAAAAAATAAAAAATTTTCCCCTAAAATTTCATTAGGTACTGTGGTGACACATTTACAATTTTTCCACGATGAATATTATTACTGAAAAATTGGCGTAAATAGATAAGCTTCTCCATTTCACAATATTAGATATCTATGATTTTGAATTATTATTTCCTTACGTAGGTAATAGGTCTTTTTTGGACGTTGTGCTCATGGAAATTTTTGATAAGGACATTTTAAACTACATTATTCCACAGTTTCAGTCAGTTTAACGGGAACTTATTTTCAGTTTAAAGTCCTTTAAAACGTACAAAAATGATTCTGCAAAGATTGATTTCCATCATGAGATTAAAAATTTGATTTTGAATTTTTTTAACGTAGCTCACTTCTTTGACTGCAATACTGCACTAATGAACTGGAATTGGTCGATTTGAAAGTAATGCAGACAGCCTGCTCTACTTTCTCTTTGAATTCTGTGAGTCATTAGTCATTCAGTAGCACAGGCATGAGCATGATTTTAATAAAAAACTAATTTTATCATGACTGACCAAGTCTTAAATACTGAATGCACTTTTGTTCGTTTCATTGGTTTGTGGAACCGTAATAACAGAGTGAGTGATTACAAAAAAAAATTAGAGACATCTGTATCAAAAATGTACCAAGTAAGTGCGCAGCCAAGAGGGCAGGGGGAGCGTTTTCGCTCCTAACACATGAGAATACTAATTTTTACGTTTCTGTTTTTCACATATTAATCGAGAAAAATTTGAAATTTGCGCTCTTTAAATTGAGAAGTGCACCACCGTCTATCCCTCTATCTTCACAATGTATGAACTTTTGGAATAGGCAGATAACTCAATAAAGTCACTTGATTAAGTTCAAATTTTCAGAGCTCTGTGGAATAGTTCGTATAGGTACGTACAAACTAAATGAAATTGTAAAACTGAGATATAATTTTGAAAATTGATCAGGGTGGATGATGAAAGAAGTACATGAGTACCATCAGAATGAGGGAAAATTAAAATTACCATAGGAATTTAAATTCAAATCTAATTCTAAAAGCCTAAAGAGAAGGTTGCAATACATATTCCTCCTCGTATTATATGACCAGTCCATTGATCCAGCGATCTCAACTTATGATTATGTGTGATAGCCTAAATTTAGTCGAGGTATTCACTGAGCTGGGGTTAAAAAGCGATGTACCCTCAGGACGTGGCTCAATCATATTCAAATTCAAAGAATTTGGACAAACGTACAGAATTTATAAAAATATCGAGAGAGCACCTAAAGAACAATGTATTGATGAAAAACCTGCATAACTGAAAAAACGATTAATCTAGAATGTGCGTATTTTACTTAACTTTTACTGTTTCAGTGAGCTTACAAGCGGAATTCAAATGCCCTCAGAAAAATGGCATCTACGAAGACCCTATGCAATGTGATAAATTTTACGAGTGCGAAGAGGGCACTGCCACCGTAAAATTATGTCCAGACGGACTGGTATTCAATCCACTCAATCGAAAAGTGAACAAATGCGATCAGCCATTCAACGTTGACTGCGGAGATCGTCTCGAATTACGTACGTTTATTGTAATTACGCTGACAATGTGGGTAAATGCGTCTCACAGCTGGGTATCATTTTTATCGACCATAGAATTAGCCCTGCGATCATGAACTAAACTGATAGTGGACGGCGACTGATACCCTACTTGAAACACATGAGCTAACAACTCCTTATTAATTATCAGTGCGGTTCATGATGGCAGATTGACAGCTAAGATGTCATCGGGACTGCAGATTCGTAGGTTATCAAGTCGAATGGGACCTACTTTCGGTCGTTCGGTTCTTGACCAGTACGAAAAGAGTGGAGGGGAAATAAAATAATTTCCAGAGACCAGGTCCGGTTTCAAGATTTCTTCTTGGAAGTGGGCTGAATCACACTTTATAATATTCATGAATTTTTCAACGAGGGGTTAATAACTTTTTACATAATATTATTTCACGTGTTTTAAATTGACCTTTTTTCTTCGGTGTTGGGAGGGGGATTATACCGCTAATCCTTCCTTAAAACCGGCCTTGCCAGAGACGACTATGCTGATCATGCGGTGAACTCGTATAGTCTGTATAGTGATTGTATCCTAGGATCTAGATGGATTGGACCTTATGTTGTTGTTGTTGTATTTGGTAGAAGATAAGGGTATATTATGCAAAACGTGGAGGGTAAGAACGTGCAGTATTAATGATTGCTGCCATTTGCAATGAAAATTATTCATACAACAAACTACCTATGCGAGGGCATGCAGGTCGTTAACTGAAATAATTTACCGTCTTTAATGATGATGTGTGATAATCCATTCAACTTATAACCTTAATAAATTCCTTGAGTTCCGAACATACAATGTAATGCGAAATCAAAGTAGTGTTTCCAACTTATCCCGATAAATTATGGATCTGGATATCCGAGAAATATCTGCATTAACTAGATAATGTTGTATAAGGAGATATAGTTGCCTAGATCTGATCTTCGCATCTGTCTTGGTTATCCAGTTCCTAATCTATTTGGATAGGTGCAGTCTGAAGCACTTTTGCAAGAAGTTGACCATTAAAAAAAGAGCTTAGTATGCCGATGTCTGGATCTCAGACTCAAAAATTCGGATAACTTATACGAACCTGAAAAATTGAAACAATCCGGGTACCAGATACGCACCTACTCGGATTTGAGATGATTTAACATCTTCTATTCTTATAAACGAGTATCTAAATATTTGGATTATTAAGATAAAATTTTGTTCCTTAAAATATCAAATTATGAGTAGGTAGTTGATTTTTCCAGAATAAAATTTCGAAAAAAAACAAAAAAGGGAAAAGCGCTTATCTCGAAAACTGTCTAAAAATTGATATATCTATAGGTGAGTAAAGAATTTCGATTTTTTCTGATGCTCGAAAGTCGTTTATAAAAGCTCAAAATTTGATTTGATCAGGATAATTTCGATATTTGAATATGCGATCATCTAATAGCTTAGTGAATATAGAGTCATCTCAGATCCAAGTATTTTGGATATCCAGATAGTTTTGATTTTTCAGATTCAGTTACCTGGATATTTGAATTTGAAATCTAGTTATTCGGATACTTTCTCAGATTTTTTTTATAATATTTAAATTCTTGCAAAAGTATTTCAAATTATTCCGATATTTAGGAACATGACAATTCAGGACTGATCTGAATATCAGTTATTTGGAACCGTCCAAATAGTGTGTGTAGGTATTATGTTTATGATCCATAAAAGTCAACCTCCGTACCAATTAACATGCGGGGTTAGCTCTTATGGATGAACAAACGAAGGGTACTTGTATGGCGTAATGGTTACCACACCCACCTTCTCCCCAGTGCAGAAGACACAGGTGAGAGAGTGTGACAAGCAGTGTGGTATGGGGCACAGAAAGGAAATCTAACCTTGTTTGCAGCCCCTGCAGACTGGTGCTGTCCCAGCAACATTTTCCCAGTATGTATCAGCAGGGAAGAGGTGAGGGGTAATGTGCAGCCAGACAAGGGTACTTACTTGTTCCGAGAGATGGTGCTGAAGCCAATTCTCTCATTCCATTCTGGCTCACCAATGTAGGTATTAGCAGCTCGAGGAATCGAACAGCCGACACCTACATTTATCCATCCATAAAAGTGAACCTCCATACCAATCAGGCTATGGGATTGCCTCTCATGGATGGATAAACAAACGGTACTCGTGTGGCGCAGCAGTCACTACCGTGTGGATGTGTATGTCTCCAATATCTGGATCCACAATAATTATCCGTATAGTTGGAAGCATTTATTCATAATTATTCCCTTTCTTCTGTCTTAGATCAGTGGTGACATACATTGGGGAAGGGACTGAGAAATATTAACTACCACTGTGGAATATTTTCTTGTTTTAATTTTTTTGTCATTATATTCATGAAATGGCTCAAAGTATTCATCCTCATCCCAATTCTTTATTTAAAACAGTTACAAAATGTAATGCTTGAAACAACGTAATTGTTTTATTTTTGAAACGGAGAAGAAAGATAATATTAAATCAAAATCAGAAACTTATGCCATTTTTCACTGAAATACTAAATTGTTCACTGGCATTCAGTCCCCTCATATTTTAGCTTGGACAGTATCAATTTATTTTTTATAATAATGTGATGAATTTGTGACATGTGAGCAAAAATTTAATACGGAGACAACTGAGTATTTGTTCCAGCTATGAAATTGTTTTACTCCTCCAATTAAACCAATCATGTTCCTTTCCTTAGATTCACTAACTTTGCTGCTGCATATGCGTTGTAAAAAATAACATTTGCAATTCAAGTGCAAATATAAGTGATCTCAACTTGTGAGATGACAGCACTCAAGTGTGGCTTATGCTGCAAACATTGCAACTTGCTGAAAAAAGCTCAGTTTTCATTCTTGCAGTGAAATAATAAGTTGGTCTGATTATCAAATCACGTACTATCTCTAAAAATGATCAAAACTGTGTTACTGACAATCCGAGTTGATTTTTTTTGTAATTCATCTTTTGGCAATGTGCATATCGTTGAAGAATAAATATATCTTCTTTTTTTCCAAAATAGGAAAAATGTTTATCTCCACCTAGTTATTAGTAGTTGGAAATGTGCATATCTCCCAGTTAAATCCAAAATTGAAACTGGAAATGTGCGTAGCTTTAAGACAATAATTTAAACAAAATGTGTCAAGTCCAAACCTTCTTATCTTTTGTATAAATGCCACTTCTGTAATGCTATCATGTCACCATAGTTATTGACCATGCACATATTTCAATTTCAGTTTAAATCATTTTTGTTCTTCATTGTGCAGCTGGTTAATTGATAATTCGGACACATTTATGGTCTACGTAAGTTTGTGAATTATTGCTACCTAGCAGCATTGCGTATGTTTTAGTAATTTATATAAAAGCCACTTCTGTAGCGCTGCCATGTGACCATAGTTACACATACATTTGGCTAACCGTACATTTCAGTTTTAGTTCATGTTAGTTTATGAATTATTGTTGCATAGCAGCATTTGGTATTCTTTAATTAATTAATATTTGTTGTGAAAAAGTGCTACCTCAATCCTTTATACTCTACTTGTATTTATAATTTATTTGTGAGCAGCATTACAGAAATTCTGTTGGAAAACCTGTCTATAAAGTAAAAGATTATGTGCACCTTGATGGTATATAAAACTGACAGTTTTAAAACAATGCGCAATGTAAATTCTTTATGCGTCAGTTTTTACTTTATGCACCGGCTTGTGAGCATGTGTTACTTTGTACATTTGTTTTTACGCACTCTTTTCACCTTTCGTTTGCCGTTATCAGTTTTCTTTTGTGGGGGGTATTTGTGCAAAAAATAATATATATACAGTGGGTAATTGATACTCGTGTCAAAATCACTTACATTATACACTTGTATCACAAATGACTATCTCCTTATAAACTTACATTAACAAAATAAATTGTATTTTTATTTGAAAAACAGTTTTTTTCTGCCTGTAAAATTAGGTAAAATAAAGTGAGCCTTTGCCCATTAGGTCGACACACTAAACTACTCGTCTTAGCTTAGACTTTGAATTAATTCAAGTGAATTGTAGGTTAAACTGAAGTTCTCATTGACTATAATTAGCGATATAATACTTAATTGCAAAATTGCCACCATCTTTTTACGTTCTTTCTTTTTCTTTTTTTTTTTTTTTTTTTTTTTTGCTACTTTACAGAGGAACCGCAGTCGAATCACCTTTGTCCGCGTAGAAACGGCTATTTCGCACATCCAGACGAAAAAATTTGCAATATTTTCTACAACTGCATCGAAGGCGACGCGACTGAAATCGTATGTCCTACGAGTTTATACTTCGACGAATTTTTGGGAACATGCGTTTGGCCCGATTCATCTGGCAGAACTGGATGTGGAGAACCAGAAACAAGTACGAAACTTGTTCTAATTTCGCACCTACTATAATAAAACGAACGTTCAACTTTTATGTTATATCATACGGGTCGTGCTTCTCCGCGTGTTTTAATAGATACATAATGCATCGGCCTCATGTGTAATCTACTATTACAGTGCCTATTGTCTACTCATATTTAATCATAATAGCATACTCGTATATTGAACTGAGAGAGGTCTCAATGGTGATCCTTGACGTCTCTAAAGTGGAAAATGAATAGGTCTTCATATTTACGAGCACATTCCCATTTTCATTCGACAGTTAATTATGAATGACTCGTTAATCTACCAAATCACGAAAACGTACCGGCCATGATAGATAAAATTTCTAATGCATTTTCGTCTATGATCTGTTGGGTGGTTCAAAGAAACGAAATGTGTGCATAAAAGGTTAATCTAAAATCTTTAACTGATTATTGTACAGGGTGAAGTACTTATGTACCTACCTACTTATAATTCATATCTTTATGTTTTTAAAAATTGGAAATGAAAAATTTCATTCGAAAAGAGAGGACTATAATACATACGATTAAAAACGTTGACTTTTAAACCTGCCTATTCAATCAATTTTAACTGATAGATTGTCATGAATTTGTAGAGCAGCCCTACTTTGAGGTCCTAATGCAAGATAAATACGTAAGTATCTACAATGACTTAGGAATTACACATTTTTATCGTAACAAAGTTATATCTACGTACATCGTAGGCAGATTTTTCGTGGCAGCAAGGGGTGCAATTTAACCTCATAAATGTGTCTTGTCTCTTGAAAAAATTAAAAAAAAAAAAAAGTTGCCAGTTTTCCTTTTTTCATTTTCCATGGAAATAGTCGTGAAGACAACACTGTTACATACTCAAATATCGAACAGTAGGTTTGTTTTATGAAAACAAAAAAAAAACCCGAGATGTTACCAAGAAAAACTATTTTGCTACATTTCAATTGTTCCAACTCTTTAATTGGACCATTCACATTGCAGGAGTGGAATAGCACCCCTTAGGATGAACCCGGTGTCAACATCGCCTGCAAACAAAACAAATTTGTGTTGTCGAATGATTACTTATTAGTTCTTTGGTTTATCCAAAACGTCTCCGATCATCGGTAGATGATAATTTCTTTTTGTTACCCGTTCATTTTTGATTTGCCATTTCGTTTATTGAGTTATTACTAAACAATATTATTCGAGTTAAATTGCGAGTTGATTGAGAGAAAAAGATTTCTTTTGCCCTGTCCAGAAATTTGATTAAACCAAAACATCGAGGGTAGATCAAACAAATTTTTTTCTTCCCCCAAAGAAATGTGATGAAAATCGCGTATGACGTATATTACATGTCTACGTACTAATTGATATTATAAATGATAATGGAAAAAATGCAAGCATTGCCTAAGTATCGTTCTTGCATTCGGCCCCGAGTGTGTGTTTGTGGCTGTGAGTTGGTAGGCTGCCTATGTTTCACACAACGTTTTACACGTAACAAAAGCGCGTGTCATTAAAAATTCATTTTTACTAAATGTATTCGTATTTTTTTTTGGTCAAAATCGCCATTTGTTTTTGGGCTTGTTGTTAAATCGATCGATTACATTCCCCTCGCCGATGACATCGGCCTTTGTACGGATACTCCAGGTTCTTGATTCGATATGACGTTCCAGAGGTCCCCATTGTTGATTGGTTTCGGTCGTTGCAATGCAACTGAATCACGTACTATACCTATACCATCCTCCAGATTATTTCCGGCAAAAGGTAAATGACTCGAGCATTTACGTTCGACATCCATCAAAATACTACCTATGTTTCCTTTTATATTCGAGCAGCCAACAAAACGCATAAAAGAATGCGTGCTTCAGAGGCGTATTGTTGACGAAATCGCCGTCGTGGCTCGAATTTAGTCGTCCATTAAAAATCTCGAATAGGTGACGAGAAAACGTACCTACCTATGGCGGGTACTGGGTACCCATGGTCTGGCTGGAGTCCAAAGTGAAAGGTTAATAAGAACGCGGCGGCGACGGAAGGAAAAAAAATACGAAAAATAATGTGTAAAAAATGTTTCGAATCCGTTATCGAATGATTTGTTGACGGTTACGACGAAAGAAATAAAATTATTATAAAATATGCTAAAGAAGTCGGTATTGTAGGTAGGTAGGTACCTACTAACGTGAAAAGTTATACTAAGAAATGACGAAATTAAATCTGCCGACGTGAGAGGGGACGACGTAATGATATAGTTGAGAAAAAAAAAAAAGAAACAACAAAAACTTGTCAGCTACATAGTCAGACCGGAGGAAAGAGAAAATCGAAGGTGAACTAGAAGAGACGATTTGCATTCAATGGGCGCTGTATTAAGTTGATGTAACGCTGATTTTTTTTTCCCTCCTCTCGCTCCCTCCAAAAATGTGGTAAGAATGAGAGAAAGAATCACGTTTTGATTATGATTAAGTCGTGGTGCTAGTAAAACGAAATAAATAGATATATAAATAAATAAATAGTTCAGAGAGTTGACAGCAACAATAATTTGTAACTTCATTTTGTAGTATTATTCATATTAATTTTCAAATGGCAGAACTGATTTTGCTGAGGGCTAAATTTATGTTCTTCCGGGTCACTTTGTAGCAATACGAGGCGAAGGTGTGCGTTCAAAGCTGCGTCGAATTTCAAGGCTTAAAAAAGTATATCGTGTGAAAAGTGTGCAATGCGGGCTAAAACAGCCCATTAGCACTTGTCGCACGCAATACTTTTTGCAAGTAATGCAAAAAAAAAAAAAAAAAAAAAAACAACCTCCTAACAAAAAATAAAAAATGTCCCATAAGAAAAACATTTCTGAAATGATGTTCAAAAGACAAATACTGCAAATTTTCCATTATTTTACGTTTTTTTAGTTCGTCTATTTTCAAACAGATAAGCGCCATTGAAAGTTCACATACCTAAGGAAAGTAGTTTTAAGTAAATTTTTTCCTCTTTCCAGAAATACCAACCTCAGCTTTCTGGCTTAAATAGCGGTTGAGAAATTATTGAAAATAAAAGAGTTTTCTAAATTAAAAAAAAAAAAAAAATTTCAGTCAATTTACGTTTTTCTCGTTCATTTGTTTTAAAATTGTTAAAGATTATTAAAAAAAGTGCATCAAAAATAGATTCTAGTGCATATTTTCTTCTTTCCAGCATTAAATACCAACGCCAACTTTCTAGCTGAAATGGAGGATGAGGAATCTGTGAGTGAACTAGGCGATAGTTTTTTTGAAATTGAAATTTTATGGTCAATTTTATTGACACGGCAACTTGACGGACAATTTTTCACAAATTCGGAGAGTGAGACGTGCTGTTGATGAATTATGGCTGTCCGTAGTGGAGGGTACAAAACATTGCACACACTCTGCAGATTTGTGATACATTTGAGAAAATTATGTGATTTTGATGAGTGTGAAATCCGCTGCAAGAGCTCGAGACAAATGTCGCAAATCAAATGTGTAAAGCCAACAGCCCATCACCTATTTACTTCGCTGGAGTATCACAAACTTTTTTTGCAACATCTCCTCCCATTCTCAAGAAATTATTAATTGAGAACACGGTCTTATCACGAACAACAAAACTGTATGGAAATGTAATCGAGCGATGCAGGGACGTCCCAACTGGTGAGTGAGGGGTTAAGTCACATCCCCAGTTAAAAAAATTAATCGGAAAATCTGCAAAGTTTGAGAGAAATTGGCAGATTTAAATATTTTTAAACGATTTAAAAAAAAGCAGACTGAATCATTTAATATGGTACCTATTTCTATTTTTTCCAGGTGGTAACACTGTATAATTTATTGTTTTCATCGAAAGAAGAAACTTTTTTTTTTGTTAGTGTGCGTGAGTTGAATACAGTCAAATACACATGCACACTAATACATTTTTCTTACTTCTTTGTTTCCTTCTATTCCTGCGCCAAAATTTACACCAAATTTTGTACTGAAATTCTCAAGATTTGTGCCCGTTGTTTTCAGTTCTCAGTTCTTACCCCGTAGTGAAAATAAAAATGTGTACCACATTGAAAAAGAAAGTTATCAATTCGATCGCTATGTAGGCTATAAGCTATGGGCTTTTTTTTAGTCGGCAAATTCGAACACATTCACCATACTGAAATATTCTTTTGATACGTCACTGGAGTAGTGTAAAACAGTAATTAAGATATATGAGAAAGTAATCAAGCTGTTTGAAAAAAAATAAACAGGTGTTTTTTTTCACTTCTTTTGAAATCCCCCATTTTTTGTACAGTTAAGAGCAGAGAGAAGTTTAATGTTTGGGTGCAGGGTATTGCAAAAACATCATCCCATACTGACTGAATTTTTCTTGCTAATTCTGCGTGATATCGGGAAACTTGAAAAGAACCAAGGCATAGATAAGGGAGAAACAAAATGGGGGTTAAGAACCCCAAGCGGAGAAAAAAAGTTCGATGTTGTGGCAGTTACTGAACAAATGTAGGCATTTTACAACTTTGGTTCAGAAAAGACTGCACAGAATCTGTTGATCCTCTTGCCCCTTATGAGGAAGTAACACTGCCAGAACATTTTCATATTGGAACGATAATAAATGGGTTACAATTTTAATAGCCGAAGTATCATATGCTTAAAACGCTATACAAAGATGAGCGTATGGAAAATCTTGAAAGTATAATAATTATATTTCCAAATAATATTGATCAGGCAATGGGCAAGAAAAAAGAAAAAACTATTGGGCAGCCAGCTTAGCAACAAAAAGTCGATTTTCTTTGTTTAAAAATCACCTATATCACCAACATTCTCCTAATAAAGTAATATACAAAATATTTGTATTTTTTGCAATAAATTACCAATATCAGATGCATGCGATAAAATATACTGATTAAGTATCATGTTTTCAAAATATTTTATGAATGTGTCAAAATTAATTTTTCAAGATCATTATGATAAGGGAAAAAGAGAGAACTAACACTGAATAGCTAATAAGTTGAGAACAAATTGACCAATCAAAACTGAAATTGGTACGTGTAGTTCTTGTATCAAAGGTACTCTTTTTACCAAATTTTGTAACTATTGAAAGAAAATTGGAACTTTTATTGAGATATTATTAAAAATTAGCAGCTCCAACAGCCCCAGGGAATGAATCATAAAACCAATAGAAACAAAATTTGGAATCATGTTAGACATACTTTAAGTCAATAGCTGTACAAAATTTTGTGACTACAGCTTGAACATTACTCTTCTTAGAGCCATTAATCTGCCAAAAACTGCAACAAACTCACTCTTATCAGAGGTACCGTAAGGCCTATCCGCATGGAAATTGATAGGTATTGTTGTTTACCTGAAGCACATATGTATACCAAATTTTAGGCCTATCGATTTAAAATTGCGACCTGTACGTTGTTCAATAAAAAATTCGGACTATGTTCCCAATTCAGAGCAAAAACAATAGAGTTCTTTCTTAGGTGAATCCAAATATGTTTTCAAATTTCGAAACAATCCGATCAAAATTACGCCTGAAAATGGACTCAATGCAAAAGGAGGTACCTATATAAAAAATTTTTTTCGAAAATAGTGCCAAAATGCTCAGAAAATCAAGAAACGAAAAACGTACCCACTCCCACTTTTGTGTTCAAATATTCAGTCAATTTTAATAAGTAAATTTTTTTCAAAAATCTGCTTAAAAATCTCAAACGCAGCTGCAGCTTCGTTAAAAAAAATAGGTTTTCGAAAAATGTAAAATTGGAATCACTAAACAATTATTAACAGATCGTAATAAATATTTGTTTTGAATTACTGTTCCTATTGATCCAAAATTAGGTATTTTATAGGCGAAATAAAAACGAAAATACTGTTGTCGAAGTACCGTGCAACTGATAAGCACGAAAATTTATAGAAAATTTTAATATATCATAATAAATATTTTCAAATTTGGTAGCTATTGGTAGAAAATTAGAAATTTTATAGGCAAAACGAAAATAAAAATCACTATACCGGAAGTACCGTACTGCCGATCCTCAATGAAATCAATATATCAGATTCTTGGCATAGTACTAATATTAGTTTCAAATTTTGTGCCTATCGGATAAAAATTACGACCTGTAACGTGGTAACAAGAAATTGGCTTATGTACGAAGTGTGTTCAAAAAGTACCAGGAATTTTTAAATTTCGCGGGTCTGGAGAGTCCAATTGTCAAAATTTTTTTTTATTGTGTTGGTATACATGCCCCTGAAGTATGATAAAATTTTCAGCAATATTCATTGTTTACTTTGTCTGTGGTAGTCACTAAGGTTTGACGTGTTTTTATGAGCTCGGCAATTTTTGTTTGTTTAAACAATGGAAGAATTGAAGAGTCAAAGAATTTGTATTAAATTTTGCGTAAAAAATGAAATAAAGTGTAACAAAGTGTGTGAAATGTTACAAGAAGCCTATGGTGAGTCTGCTATGAAAAAAACAAGTGTTTACGAGTGGTATAAGCGTTTCCAAGATGGCCGTGAAGACGTTGAAGATGACGAATGCTCCGGTCGACCCAGCACGTCAATAATCGATGAAAATGTGAAAAAAGTGGAAAAAATGGTTATGAATGATTGCCAAATCACAATTAGAGAAGTTGCTGATGAAGTTGGCATATCAATTGGCTCATGTCATAACATTTTTTCAAATATTTTGGACATGAAACGAGTGGCAGCAAAATTTATTCCAAAACTGCTGAATTTTGACAAAAAAAAACAATCACATGAACATCGCTCAAGAGCTTTTAAACGACGTCAACGACGATCTAAGTTTGCTTGAAAGGGTCATAACTGAAGATGAAACATGGGTGTACGGTTATGATGTCGAAACCAAAGCACATTCGTCCACCTGGAAGCATTCAACGTCACCAAGAGCGAAAAAAGCACGTCAAGTTTGATCAAATGTCAAGGTTTTGCTTACTGTTTTCTTCGATTATAATGGCATAGTGCATCAAGAGTTCTTACCACAAGGTCGTACGGTTAATAAGGAGTACTACCTTGAAGTTATGCGACGTTTGCGTGAAGCAATCCGAAAAAAACGCCCCTATTTATGGAAAAACAATTCATGGCTTTTGCACCACGATAACGCACCTGCTCACTCGTCGTTGCTTGTTCGTAATTTTTTGGCCAAAAACAATACCGTAGTCATGCCCTAATCTCCATATTCACCAGATATGGTTCCATGTGATTTTTTCCTGTTCCCAAAGATGAAGAGACCCATGAAAGGACGGCGTTTTTCCTCGATTGAAGAAATAAAGACCGAATTGCTGAGAGTGCTCAAGGACATACCAAAAAGTGAATATCAAGAGTGCTTCGAAGATTGGAAAAAACGCTGGCATAAGTGTATTTTATCTGGGGGGGATTACTTTGAAGGGGACCACATTGATGTAAACGAATAAATAAATATTTTTTTGAAAAAACAAAAATTCCGGGTACTTTTTGAACACACCTCGTATGTGTATGAATTTGAGTTATTAGTTCCAAAATTTTCCTCGAGTTATGAAAAGAAAATTGTACTTACCCCCACCTACAGTGCGTTCCATGACACCGAGACTAATAAGTAGATTTTCAATGGGACACCTTAAAAAAATATTATTTTCAGAGAACAAACACAAATAAGTAAGAGCCGAGGAACTTAAAATTTACGAATTAGAAAGTGTTTTGAAGAAATTGTTGAAAGTATGCGCCCCACACTCAAAATATTTTCGATTTTTCCCCAGAGTAGGCTGCGTGTACGGCACTTACACACCGAGCTCATCGCTGATTTTAAAACGAAAAAAATACGAAGATACTTAATTCTTCAGCTAGGTACATACTACTTTGCCATTACTTACTACTCGTCTATATGTCTCATCAAAAACCACTGCTATCGCTTCGAAACATTAAATACGATATTTTTATATCAATGACCTACGCCCATTAAGCGACTCTAGTTATCAGGTAAACTATCCAAAGAAACGTAATACGAGTATAATTATTTTGTAACGAAAAAGCTGTACAATCAGATTTTCCGCCCAGGAATGGTTCAAAATATCAGTCCGCTTTGTATAACATAATAAAACGGATTTACGTGCGTGAAAAGTTCGTGGTGCCGAATTGTAAATTTATATGATTTCAGTTTTACTCTTATTTTGTGCAACAAACACTGACCGTTTTTTTCACATATTTTGTTTATATAACGCGGTGCTCATTGTAGCTGGCGGTCGAACGGCCTATCTAATGGAAAAACATTTTTATTTGCAGTAAAACTGAGAGATGGTTTTTCGTGTCCAAAAGAAGCGCAAGGTAATAACCACGGCCAAGCTGTGGCGCATCCGGTTTACGCGCACCCCAAAGACTGCCAAAAATTCTACGTTTGCCTGAACGGTGTGACACCTCGCGAACAAGGCTGCTCCCTCGGCGAGGTATACAACGAGGATTCGAAAAAATGTGACGATCCCGAAAACGTTCCCAGATGGTAAATTTGTCATAATTTGAATTTCGATTTCGCGCTGCAAGCTTCGCAGCTCTTTTTTGTTGGCCTCTGCAGTTGCCGTACGTCAGACCGACGTTTCGAATTCGGACTCGGATTCGGTGAATTTGATGGCATAAGGTTCAAAGTCCATATTTTAACGCCCCCCCCCAACACCTTATCGCCTCCTAGTGTATATAACATCGTTGGCCGGAGGTATAAATTAATAGCGACCCCTTGTTTGGTTCCTCAGTGCAGGGCCGACAGGCCAGCTGAGGCTAATCCGTTATTGAGGTGGGCTATGTGCAAAATCTGCTATTTAACCACTCTTCTGCAACCTCTTGGTTTGTGAGGAGAGGAAACTGAAAAATGTGCAATTTTGCATTGTGTAGTGGTTGTGTACATTAAAATCCCTTGTTTTCTAAAATCATCTCATGGTGTAGTAGTCTACAAGTAAAGCTAACATACCGAAAGATGCGAGATCAAATCCAACAGTACTCTTCTGATTTTTTTTACGAATTTTTTTTTTTTTTCATTTAAATTTTTTCCATTACCTATCAACCGTGTAGTGAAGAATAATTTTTTTTTCTTCAATATCTATCAAATAAATATGAAATAAAATACGAACTTAGGATTTACATCAATTAATCAAAAGATCCCTCTGCTTCTCATCTCTATAAGAGCTACTTCAAGTGAAAAATGTAAAAAAAAATTAATAATGCATTTGATGGTATAGTCTTAACTTGAGAGAAGTGGCAGGCTCCTGTAAAGTGGGGACAAACAACAGCTGATGTATAAGTGCGTGAAGTGGAGACTGGCAATGCAGCAAAAACACTGAAAGGGTGGTATTATGGATTTGTTTCTTTTTCTAGCTCTTAACAAGTTGGTTGTTTTCAGCCACGATTTGGTGCTATTCTGTTATAAATATTAGGGCAGTTGAAGAGTGTAGTTACGTTTTCATATTTACAGAATTGCACCGTGAAATCCGTTCTAAACAAACGAAGCTAATTTCAAATTATATATAAAATAAAAGCGTATTTTTTAAAAACTCATTTTTAATCTAACTTATTCTCCATCTCTTTACGAACGCAACTGGAAACACTCAAAATTATGTCATCTTTGTCTAATCACAGATGCACGTATTTGTTACACAAGTCATTTTCATTTGTGATAGTGGCTGCAATGCCGGGATGACCACATTGACTGCAGTAGAATATATGTGTATTGTGCAAAGGGCCGTAAAGAGGGAATTTGGGCCGATTGGTCATCACTGTCGGGCCTTTGGAGATGTGATGGGGAGGTGGCTCTTGGAAAAAAACAGTATGGAACAAACAAAAATGTTTTTTAGTCAAAAACTCATTTTTGTGGACTTCAGGACAACTTAAATCTAGACTTGAGTCTCATAAATAGTCTGTTCCTGGGGGAATACGCTCTTCCTTCTCCCTCTCAACAGCACTGTCTGTGTATTATGAAGTCTATATTATACCTATTACATTAGGCAGCATAATTTTATTTTAAAGTGGAGTGTTGTGAAAACAGCTACAGTGTACTTGTACTAAGTATTTACAAATGAATTATGTGGAGCAGTTAATATAATAGGTAATTAAGACTATATAGTAATATAGTGACACGATATTAAAATGGAGTATCGATACTAACACGCGTCGAAAGGTATCATTGAACAGCTTCGTTGAGTGGTATTCTTATGAAGTATTAAAAAAACTTTCCACAAGTTACCGAGTGAAGGTGACATCTCCGATAGTAATATTAATTATTAAAATAATAATATGATATAAGAAGGGGTACCTAACACCGGATCACAGATATTATTTTGATCAATTTGATAAAACTGACGTAACCGGCATTACCATTCGATACCTTTCAATACCACAGTATGAGTACTGATATCACTGAAGTACAGTAAAGTATCGAATGTACAGTATCGAGTATAATTTTTACTTGATATCAATAAAATTACGATACTTTACTAGTGTCGGTAGCATCGTCCAGGCCTGGCCGCAGGATTTCTTCAACAGGAGAATTTTCTTTGTTTTTTGCTACCTATGTGTAAATTCAAATTTTTATTTTATTTTTTTTATGAGCTCCCTGAAAGTCACACCTTGGGATTTTTTAAAAAGATTTCCTTCTCAGATATGAACGCCCCTCCTCGTAAGACAAATTATCTGAAAAATTTTGAAAATGAAAACTGAACAAGTTAAACTGAAATTAAAAGTTTTATACATTTTTTGAAACAGTCTAAATAACGAAGTTTTTCTGAAAATAAATGCAACGATGGTTGAATTGTAGCTGCAGACCTGGTGTGGTTGTATTATTTAGAATTAAAAATAATTTGTAAGATTACTTGGTACCTACTAATTATTTTTTTGCGTGGCCGCCCCTTTTGTCGTCCTGTCATTAGTAATACAATAATTTTATCATTTACCCGTCGTGATTTATATGATTGTACCTATTGCTCATAAAGTTTGACTCCCCACCAGCCTAACGGAGGTTGATTTGGTGATAAAAGGGTTAATATTACCACGAAAAGAGTATTTCAAGTGCCGGTCTTTGACTATGTAGCACTGGATTGGGTAAATTTAATTAGTTTTTATCCTTCGGTATAAATTCGATCAGTATTTTACTTTTCGTGCAGATATACGTATAGGTATAGCATTGAAAAATCGACGAAAATTCCAAAATTCATAGTTTTCCTGAGAAAAGTGTGTTTGGTACTTGGGCTTTGAAGTTGTTGGCACGCTTATGTTTAGTTAATTAGATAATAATTAGGGAACGAAAATTGGCGGATTCAATGTTTCAATAAATAAAAACGAAATCACTAAGTCTTCATTGAAATTGCATTTTGTTATTGCTTATTTATACAATAATATCTGGTGTAAGGGAATGAAAACACATTTAAGTGGCAATTTTTTTTGCTCAATGTACGAAATCTTTTCGAATTTTTTCTATAAATTCCGTAAATTGTCACTGAATACTCGCCTTAGCCGTGTGGGTGATTTTTGAAATTGTAGGAATGCTTTTTAATAAATAAAATTTTTTTACTGTACCTTTTGGGTTGTTTTTTTTCTTCGAATTGATATATTTTTTCACTTTTGAAAAATATGAAAGTTGTAACCTATTTTGGGTATAATTGAAGATTGAACCATTCGAGGAAATAATACGTTGATCGATTCCATCGATTATACTGTATTTATACGTATGGTAAATTTAGTTCACTTTGATAGTAGGTACCTAATTCTAATCAGATACCTACGATGATATGTATTCTTAAGTACTTACTACCTACCGTATCTACATCATTAGAGAGAATAAAAAAAAAAATTAATCTGTGTAAAAAAGAAACAAGCGAAAAAATAAGTTTATTTTATTACTGAAACTTGTGATCAAGAACATAATTTCAGTTTATTTTCAAAACTAACCCATAGGTACTGTACATTGATCTATGACACTAATCTAGAAATTTCGACGATTGCTTTCGTAACGCTTTTGGCATAACATTCGCATTTTATATTCGTACTTCGACAATTAATCGTAATGATTACTTTTTCTTTGATTCTTCTAGCCGAGATTGGTATAAAGACGATCCAAACGTTCAAAATTCCAAAAAGAAGAAGTCTAAATAAAACTATCGACGACGATGGGAAATTTTGTTCATTTTCATTGTTATTGTTATTAAGCTTTAAATTGTACGACCCACTGCTTCAAGTGTACAAAAATTTAAGTCTGTTTCCTCGTGTAAATAATGTTTGGAAAATAAACGTAATTTTTTTTTTTGTAAAGAATCTTTTTAGTCACGCTTTATAGTGAGTATTATAACTATGAAATTTTAACAAAGTCTGCAATTCTAGACGACGGTTATGCATTGAATTTTTAAAACATCACTACACTTCACTTCGTATTTACTGTATATATAAAGATTTTTTTTACATTTTTTATTTTTTTTTGGGCTTCGGCAACTTGGCTAATTCACCCAGCGTGTGGAGGATATGTTTAATGTTGTAATGTTTGGAGGGATATGGTCAGAATTCAATGGCCGATGGTCTACCAACATGCATTTTTCAATCACCTTATGGAGCACAAGTAAACCGTCGAACACACCGACATTTTGGCTCGAAAAATAGTTTCTGACAATAATCGGTTGACGCGTTCAACCATCAGAAGTATAATACGAACCTTATAATTTTTTTGCCGATCAGTTCCAGCAAACTCACGACTGGTTTCATTAAGAATATAATTTTAATCGAAAGTGATGATTTTATACTGATTTTTGCAATTTATTCTTTTCAATACAGTAAACTAATTTGAAAATTTAGAGTTGATGCAATACAATATGAATTAGAGAAGACTCCGGGATTCAAATTTGAAGGGGCTGTAATGGGGAGATAAGTGTGGTGGGTTGTTCGAAAAAAAAAAAGAGAGCCTGGATAAAACTCATTCTAACTGCTTTTGTTTAGACGCTAGTTCAGTACTGCACCAATTCTTGGACTGACCTTGAAAATATGTAGCCTATTAATGAGCAACAACATTCTTGGCGAGCAACCCATACTTTATTTTGGATTTGGGTTACTACAATTTCAGAACAAGTCGGTTCTGAAACCACATTGGAGACAAAATGAAATACTATATTTATCTAAACATCTGATACAAACACAGATTCGAACTTTTGCCAGCAGTTACCAAAAACAATAGTTGCCTATTCAATTGCATTAACGGATGATCAGTTTGTACTTTAAGGAAAAAAAATCTCGACGTTGAGAAGTGAAAAATGTCAGATTTTTGTGTCATGAATATATTCTATCTAAAACGAAAAAGTTTGATGAAAATCAACTTTGGGAAGGATTCGGGTTAAAAAAATTAGAGTCGAATGATATGAGCAAACTGCAGATGAGTTTACAAATTACAGCAAACGTAAGACATTCGAAATTCCAGCTGCGTCCAAAAATAAAAATACCATAATTCCATACGTTTATAGGTAGCCTACTAGCAATGATTGAAAATTTTTTTACGTCTTTACGTTGTTTTTGTTTGTTTTTTTGCCAACAGCAAGGACTGGTACAAGAATGATCCTCGCTTTAAAGATGTGTACAATGCTGATGGTACCATATATTTTGGAACGAAGAAAGTATTCGCAGAATAATGGGATATTGTCCATTTCCAAAACTCTCCAACGTGCCGAAATTAAATAAGTTATTTATACGTACATAATTATAAGATTGATGATTGATACGATCCAATTTTCGTGAGGATTTGTTACTTCAACTGGGAAATTGATTTTGAGTTTAAATTTTCATTCTAATCTACTTTCGTTTAGTCTAAGATTGTTTAAAATTTATGGTGAAAATAAATAAATAAATAATTAATTAAATAATTAAATAAATAAATAAAATAAGAAATAATATGCTAATGTAGGTACTATGCATTTGTATCTAATAGAAGAAGGTATACAGTCACATTAAAATTTATAATTTAATTTTTGTATTACTTCGTCGAAATTAAATACAACAAGAATGGATATTGGTGGGGATTTATTTCCTGGAGGCTTTGTCCCCAAAATCACTTCGTAGTAATTAATAGGAAACTACAGATATTGGTGGACCTTTTGAGAATATATGTTAGGTACGGAGGGCTGATTCTTGTATGCCTAGTAAATATTTCTATTTATACTTAGTTACTTTCAGACACAGACGTAGATGGCGTTTTCGAGGGTCGAAATTACTTATATCTACACGTATACATATAAGAACAAGATATCTCATTCTAGTGGGATTTATCTTGTAGATAAGCCGGTAACTCGTACAGCTTATAATATTTCCATTTTCGTTTATACTGGTCTAAACTCAGTCAGTTGTTAATCACGATACATACTGCTGTGTAATATTTTAAAGCTTGACTTCATACACTTTTCTCTCGCTGGTATATTTTATATACATGGTTATCGACTTTGTGTTAATTTCTTGAATAAATTCAGTGCAATTAAACTCGTCGATTTTATTCTTCGGTCTGTGACTCGCGATCTTATAAATTAACACTTTGGAGAAAAAAAAAAAATTAAAATGTCAACGCTTTCAGTAACTTTCTATTTCACATACGTATCTTCACCTGCAAACATAAAAAGCAGTATTCATGTGGTCAAAAGCATTCGATTGGGAACAGAATCGGAGACTTACTATTTTCCACCAGAAGCCCAACCTATTACACTACACAATGTGCTCTTGCGAGTACCTACTGTTGCAAGGAATATAGCAGCGATGAATAAACGTGGCCAATTCTGTAACTTGACGATTAAGCTGAGCGATGAATTGAAGAAAGTATATGTCGATGAAGAGGGCAACGTCCAATTCAAAGAATATTTTCTCCAGCTGGAAGAGCAATCAATCATTCAGGAGCAACATGCTGAAACTGTAACAGATCACAGAAAATCACTCCAATCGGTGACAAAGGACATGGTGTTGACAAAATACGCTAATGATAATCAAAATGCTGAAGTTTGGCTGAGGACCTTCAATAGGGAATGTGATCGTCTCAACATAATTGAAAACAGAAGAGCCTGAAAACATGTAATAATATATTTTAAGTGTGTGAATTTTTGTTTTCTTAGCATATACGACAAAACAAAATACTCACGCTTACATAGTGATAAGCTCTGCATCCTCTGTTCCAGTGAACTTACAAGTTCACTGTCTCTGAACAAGTCTAACGAGCGCCAGTCAGTGGGAATTGTTTAAAGTCGGGATATGTTATGAATTATAAAAACATTTTGTTCGTATATGTGAATATTTGTATTTTTTAAATTTTTTGTTTTTTATGTTAATTGTATTCTTACAGGGATTATACCTGATGTTAATGTTAGTTTAGAGGAGGTCAAAAGAACAATGTATCATATTAATAAGAAATTTTTAAATTTGGTTGCAAAAAAATGTAAAAGCATAAATAATAGACGTATGACGGATATTCCGATGTATAGAAGACAAAAGCTTATGCGAGAATCTAATTTGATTGTACAATTTGATAGAAATACGCGAAAAAAATGTATTCGTTTAACTCGAAAATCAATATCCGAATGTTGTACCGCGAAAAATTTAGAAAAAATTATCTCTGTATCTTGTAAATTTTATGGAAAAATTGGATTCTCCGGTTTTCCAGCTAAGGTGGGGGGATATAAGAACGAGACATCTCATTCTAGTGGGATTTATCTTGTAGATAAGCCGTAACTCGTACAGCTTATAATATTTCTGTTTTTGTTTGTACTGGTCTAAACTCAGTCAGTTGTTAATCGCGATACATACTGCTGTGTAATATTTTAAAGCTTGACTTCAAACACTTCTCTCTCGCTGATATATTTTATATATATGGTTATCGACTTTGTGTTAATTTCTTGAATAAATTCAGTGCAATTAAACTCGTCGATTTTATTTTTCGGTCTGTGACTCGCGATTTTATATACATACGTAGATATAAACATTTAAGTATAGTAATACATATGTATATATATATATACGAAAACACTCCATGATTGAAGAACGGAATTAGGAAAATCCGCCGCCATAACATATATTACACTCAAGGGCTCTTCTCCCCCCTACTTTGTTGTCTGATTTTATTTTACTCTCTAATTAGTTTATTATTAAGTACTTTTGTTTTCATGTGGACCAACTTATTTCGCGGACTCTCAGGGGTCCACACACCACAGATAAGAAAGCCCTAATATAGAATATCATAATATTATAATATTATTAATATTACCATCAGGTCACACCGTCAATTTCTCATTTTTATGTCAGAACCGACTGATAGATATTATATGAAGAAGCTATCAATGGACACAGCTTTAGGCATGTGTACTATGATGCTGGAATGCCATTAATATTTTCCAACATTGTTAGGTGGAATGAAAATTAAAGAAGAAAATTTTAGGAGCTGTAGAAATTCATTAATATTTCAGTTTAAGGTGTACATTTTTTTCGTCAGCAAATAGGATAAATATAGGCAACTGTCCATTGATTTAGATTTGTAACGTTTAGGGCATGTCTCTATTGATTTCACATTAATTCATTGTTTTTATTATTAGCCTATTATTATTATTATTATTATTATTATTATTATTATTTTTTTTTTACTTTAATTCATTTCCTTCTTGTACTCAGCGCCGAATAAGCTGAGCTCAGGTGGAGATAGGCAATATTACATACCACGTTTAATGGGCAATGAAGATTGCGTATTATATATGTTGAATGGCCAAGAAGAAACAATGTTGCATTAGTGTGTCTTGAAAATCAGAGCTCAACTTATATGGCACCCAGTATAAGGCTTTATAATGAATGGAGCTACCAATTATGGCTGCTAATCGCTGACTTGGACTTGATATTTTTCTGCCTTTAACTTCCTTATTTTGTTTTCATTCTTCTGGCTCTTCATGTTTGAGATGCCATGCATGGGTTATTATCTTCTGTTTCAACGTTGAAAAACTGTTTCAAGTTTCCAGAACAACCACCCGAAGCACTGCTAGGCAAAATTTGATATTGTTTTTCATTATTTATCACTATCATGAATTATAATGTCCGATAAAAATTGATAAATTACTGATTATTCTAATTTTTGTAAAATGTAAAGATCAGGTTCTCTCGATTGTTGAAAATTAGATGTGAACTTCTCACTAATGTGAAAATATGTTTGTCTGGAATTGGTTCTAATGTGTTTATTCTCCTCTTTTCTCCAACTAGATATACATACATATCGTTATTCCTGTGCATCATTAATTTTTGGCAACATCAAAGCCAGCTAACTAACATTTAAAAAATAGTCCCTTAACATGCATAACATTCAATACAGTTCCAGTTCTAGTTTGCAGATTATAACATACCTCATAATCATAGATAAATAATGCTCATAGTTGTAAAGGTGTCAATAAATAAATTTTTCAACGTAATCAAATTTTATCTTTGTGTCAACTACACAGGTAACCAGTAAATTCTATCAATGGAAAAATAGAAAAGTAAGCTGTGATGGTAGCACTGTTGGTGGTTTTTCTGTGTTTTATGAAGACATATAAAAAAAATGGAGAGATGCCTGTCTATTAATCAAGTAGTACTTTATCTATGATGTCAAGCTTTCAACATAGCTTCCTTTTTATATTGTAAAAATTATGTTTATTTTAGATTCTTTTCAACAATTGAAATTTATTTATTCTGTTTTCTCAATGATTTGAAGGTTTCCTTTACTTTATTCAATAGGTATAATTCTTTTTGAGATTAAAATTAAGTAAGAGTTATGTTGGCACTGCAGTTCATCACCTAATGTGTGTGGTTTCAACATTTAATTTCTATTGATGAATTCCTCCTTGTATTTAAGTGAAATATATGTATCATGTGCTCAATGTTCATCTGCTTGATTTCTTTCTTATACCTAACATACCTAATTATGACTAGTGACATGCCTTAATTTCATTTATTCTGATCAAGGAAGAAATATGTGTATAGGGGCGGATATTTTCTCAGTTTCCAATTTAATTTTGTTATTTTGGTCTCAAAATTGAGTGTGTGTCTGAGCCTAACCTGCATTTATTTGCTTTTCCATTTGATTTTACCTTGTAACTGTTTAAGCACTTTCAATTAGACTTTGGCACACTGCAGATTTAGATTTAGAAAATAATGAGTTACATAGGTAATTTTTCTTTAGACACAAGACGATTACTTGTGGTCTTGTTGATACAACTTGTCTAGCAAATTATGGATAATTCATAATTGAGTATAATTTTATGCAAAATGTATGATAATGTACACTTTATGTTTGAAAAGAGGGAAGGCCTCGCAGGAAGCAAGCATTATTATTCCTTTACATAGACTCTTGAGAACAAGGCCACAGAAGAAGTTCTTAGAGAATTCGTTAATATAGCCTACATGAATTTCTTCAATCCTTCGCCATACTTATCTATAGGCCTGTTTCTCTGTTAAGAATATTTGAATCGTCGACTTTTGTGTTGAAAGGCCAAAGCCATAGCCACTACACCACAAGGTTTGATTGAAAGAGAGGTGATAGTTTGCGCTTATATGTTCCCAATTTGCAAAAATATTTATGTTTCTTAATTTTTTCTTATTTTTTTTTTACTGTGAGGGGGTATTGCAAAAAATAGTGTATTGATACAAGTGTATATAATAGTTGATTGATACTCGTGTGATTTGCATCACTCACACTCGGATCAAAATCACCTACTTTATAAACTTGTATCACAAAAAACTATTTTTTTAATAAAATTTATTTATTCAGAATATGGCTGTATTGTACGGTAATTTTCAATGATTTTTACTTTCAGTTTTTATTATACGCTTTTATTACAGTTACTAATGCCACAAAATATGAGGTAGTTTGGTACCAGTCCACTAGGGTTATTGCTGTAGTCTGAGGTTTCAGTTGTGAGTGTGTGTGTGTTTTATTTTCACCTCTATTTTTTCACATTGTGTATGATTGTCACATTTGGCATTATGGTGAAGATATATTCTTATCTAGGCACCAATCATAAATTGAATTGACCTTTGATAGCGATTGATACTTCACTTAAAAAACAGGATATCAACTCTTATCAGTTATCAATTCAGTTCATAATCATAGCCCTGGGGTGACATTTTTTG
The DNA here is from genome assembly GCA_011428145.1 of Ericerus pela. NCBI lineage: Eukaryota > Metazoa > Arthropoda > Insecta > Hemiptera > Coccidae > Ericerus > Ericerus pela. Next base: position 2,109,781 of record WOFM01000187.1, on the reverse strand, counting down.
TAGTTTTGTCTTTTTTTTTTTTTTTTTAAGTGGGTATGTTTAAAAATGTATCTCTTAAAAACTCATTTTTAACATTAACTTATTTACATTAATTATTATTGGGCTTTGGCTTCATGGGCATTTTAACCAATATTGGAACATAATGTACCTATTTGATGTCAAAGTTGGAACTACTAATATGAATTTTTCAATCACATAGGTATTGGAGCACCAATAGAATCAAACCGAATAGGTGACGCTACCATATTTAGTTGGAAAGATGACGTCGGCTGGTCTCGAACTCATAACCTTTCAACTGCAAAGCAGAGCACCTGACCATTAATACCACTCAGAGTCCTGGGTTTTATTTAATGAAAATCTTTGATTCTTCAGTGCTAGTCTATTTCACAGAACCAGAAAAGTTGCGTTTCAAACACACACTAGGTATTCATCAGTTGTACTCTTAGGAGTAACTTGAAAAATCAATTCTAAGGCTCTTTTAAGCTCAGGCTTTTGTCTCTATCCCGCAGATAAATATTAAGTTCCACTTCATTTTCTGTTTTAAAGTAAAATGCAATACCTATATCTAATTATATATTCGAAAAATTTAAAATAAATGAGAGGAAACCAAACGTTGGCAAGCGAAGTAGCCAAATAGGTAATTCAATTTCTAAAATGAAGACAACATAATGATAAAGGTTTGAAAAGAATTCACGAGAATTCTGATCGCCTTTTATTGTAAAAAAAAAAAATATATCAAAAAGTATTGTGGGGACTCACTGTTATGAGGTAAAGGGGTTCGGACCCCTCGACGACAGTCGCCGCCCCAAAGGGCAGGCTAATTACTCGTCTATATGACGTTAAACGAAAACACAAAATACGTTTGATCGTAATTACCTGCAAGTACATGCAGGTAATGTACGAGTACCGAATCGTGACATCACCAAACAATGTCACAATCCGTACACGAACTGGCCGGCCATCTCTTATCACAATAGGGGATGATGCGACCTGGCCGCCCTCACCGACGTACGTATTACCTTACATACGTGTGTTTGTGTGCGTGTGAATAAGCCGTATATAAACCGCCCGAACTGGCTCTAAAATCGCCAGTGTTTGGTCTGGTTCTGGCTTACCCGTACTTACGTACGAAGTGGCTGAACACGCTTAAATTCTGTTGAATTTCCTTCTGGTGAGAATATCTCTCACGACAAGGTATTCCACAAGTATATTTCTAGATCAGTCGGTTAAATGACATAAAATCACTTATTTATTTATTTATTTATTTATTTTTGTTTAATAGCCTTGATAAACAATAAATTTTTGACCTAATTTGTTTTGTTTGTTTGTTTGTTTTTTTTTTATTAATTAATTATCTTTTTTGACCATTATCGAAATATTTGGTTATTTGTGTTCTAATTATGCGAAGATGGATAACTTATTTTTTTTTTTTTTTTAATATTGAATCATCAGTTTCGAATTAAATGACGATTCTACCAAATGTTGAAATTTATTTTACTTTTTGTCTTTGAAGTAATTAATTTCAGATTAAATTAGGTTGATTGATTTTTTTAAACTGAATAAATTTACTCATTTTGGAGCATATGTGCGTAAAATGTAATAAAATTGCACCGGAATTAACTATCAACATTAGTTTGGCAGGTTTGAAGGAGTTGGGTGTACAAAAAAAAAATGCTTAAACCCTCCGAACCTTAACAGTGAATAAGCACGGAAGGTGCGCCTTAAAATGATCAATAAATATGGATCCCGGTCGCAACGGTCAAGGAACTAGATATACCAAATGTATGACATTACCGAATTTACAGTGAAATTTTTATTTGATTAAATAAGCCATAGTAATTTTCATGACGAACAAAAATAGTCCTTTTCACTTTTTTCCTATATTGCACAACAAAGGTCACAAAGTTTAAGTTATTATACAAAAATCCAAATATTGCCCAATTTTTCAAACTGGTTGTGAAGATAATATAAAGGGAGAGGATCTTTTTCGTTCCTTGGGCGAGTACTTTTGGTCTACTTCGTCGAATAACAATTTTAAAATCAATTACTTTTAATGTCATGCTTCTATAGTAGCTATAACTAGTATATCTATAATATATCTATCTACCAAGATTCTTAACCGTTGAGAATAGTTTACATGTTTAAAATTTATAATTTAAAAGCTTCGTTTGTCAGACACTTCTTTTAGAAACTGCTAATAGCTATCAAGAACACAAAAGGAGTGATATCCAACAAATAAGCAATGCAATTATATGAGTGTTACCAAACTATACCAAGGTTTTCCAATTTAACTTAACTCTTGAAATACGTACATGTCTCTTTTTATTAACTCTTTCAAGGAAAAATTTAGTAATTGGTGCCAATGTTTAATCCCATTTCAAGAATCCTATTTTATAGGCTATAAAATATGTAGTGTAAATTCCACAATATCGAAGAAATCGCATGAATCATAGGTACGGTAACTGGATTATTACAGTAAATTAGACCAAAAATGTATTTACCATAATGTTTTTAATATACTTACTTACGTTGACTGGACTATTTACCTACACTCTTCCATTAGTTTATTAACAGGTTTTAGACTATTTATTCTTCAATTTCGGAGACGTTTAGAGCAAATAAATCATCCAAACTCCAGTCGTACGTTGGTTTCAAATAGTCATAGCCCTGGTTATAGAATAGGTTGATATAGAGAGTATCTATCTCGAAAATGATTCATCGTTAGTCACTTAATAATGGAATCTGGTCACTTTGAAACAACATTCGAAATAGTTGAGGGTAACGATGCAGTCCCAAGGCCGTCCATTCGATTATCGTCGCCGAGATGTAAAAATAGCGTCGAAATAAATTATTATTCCCGGAAATACGATTATTTGTTAGCTGCGGTTAGCTGATTGTCTGCTATAAAACTATAGGTACGCTCATTTTTCCATACAGCCTAGACTGCGCTGTAGATTTTGATTCAACGAATTCAGAGGATGAGCTAAGTACTGCACTTCTTTCAACACTCGTGAGGACACTAAATGGTCGACTAGTTAATTAATTTGAATTTCATAATTTCCACACCAAAATGCTATGAGCCGAAATGTTGTGAATTTGTCAATAACTTGTCTGAAAATAGATTAAAAGCCAGTCTTATAAAACACGTAAGCTTAATTTCGGCGTTCAAGCGTCTTATTTCTTCCTATCAAAAGGATAGAAATAGAAAGGTTTTCTGATATTTTTACTTAAACTGCCCAATAAATTCCTGTAGGTACACATGTGGGGTCATACTTACAGAATTTGTTTGAGTAAAGTGAATACTCGAAATATACGTAGGTAATATAATGACGAGTATAAGTACAATCATACTCTACAGTGACAATGGTGATCAACTACCATTGTATGTAATCAGGTAACGTAATGCAGCAATAAATTATGGTAGCTCCCCTATGGGATGACTCACGACCGCTCTCTCCGTTCATCTCAAATGAATACTGACTGAAACTCAGCATAAACTAGTGGCCATGAATCTTACCATTGCAATTTTTGGTATTTAAACGTGCCTCCTAATTCGGTGTCCGCTTTTAGTTCCAGGTTGGTACGTAAACTAGAATGGGTACGTGTAGCGGCACAGCATCAGGGAAGTCAAGGTAGGCATATTACCTACACAAATAAATTCTATACTTACAGCCAAAGGAGAAAAAAGAAAAAATGATTAAAAAAAACAATGAAAAAGAAACAGCGAGATTATCTCCACAATACTTTGTACCCTTTTAATACTGACTCCAAGAATGCACTCCTATTGAAATCTGCCTGACCTACTATTAGTAAAATCTTATAAGTAGACATTTTTAAAACTGTCTCCAACAAAATTATTTTCATGGGTAAAAAATTCAGTGTGCCCATATTTTTTTTGAAGTCCTTGCGTATGGTAGTAAACTAAAAAATGGTCATGAAACGTATCATCGTGATTGCGAGAGCTTGTCCCATTCAATTCCAATTAATTCATGGAACGAAACTTCAACTGTGTGTACAGTCACACACTCATTGTTTTTGTCCCAGATTGTCAAGGACATGGCAGACAATTTTGAAATTATTTCCATGTAGATAGTCAGAGCTCCAGGTGCATGTGGTGAATTGTTTATTTTCTATAACCTATATATATTGTACTAATATCAAAGAAATCTATCTACTATTAATTTTAAACATAGTATTGAATTAAACTTCGTTATTTTCGTAACTGATAACAATGAAATTAAAAAACATCAAAATCCTCAGTTTGTGACACTCCCATCAAAATAACCTAAACCAACTTTAGTTTACCAAGTAATTATTTAATGGCTCTTTGGAATGGGAAATCTATCTTTTATAATATTGAACTAAATTTCATTATTTTTATAATTTTTAATACCAAAATAATATAACATAAAAATCCTTAGTTTGTGACACTAATTGTTTAGATAGTAACAGTTATTGCACTAGTTTGCAACACTTTTGTTACAAAAACCTACGTCAATTTCACTTTATAAAATAAAAAGCTTTAATGGGAAATGTGGGGACATTACTCGTATGAGGTAATAGGGACTTGCACCCCTCGACAACAGTCGCCGCCCAAAGGCCGGCAATAATCGTCTCTATGACGTTAAAACATATACACACTTGTGCGTTTGTATGTTCGTACCTGTGCGTACATACAGGTAAGATACATTGCACGGGCCATGATCAATTACCTGATAACAATCTCGGTGATGTCACAGCCCAGTACCAAACGTGTTGCGTTGTTTCTTATCACTTCAACAGAGACAAGAAACGACATAACGCATGACATAATCACATACGTAAATATACGTATGTGTGTCTGTGCGTGTGTGCCAAATTCGGTATATAAACTCTTGAAACTGGCTACAAAATTGCCAGTGTTTGCCGAGGATTTGGCTCTCCCATACTTTACAGTATGAAGTGGCAGAACACGCAAACTCTATAGAAGACCTTCTTGTGTGAATATCTCTCACAACAAGGTATTCCACAGGAAATGTTGAAGGTTTGTTTTATCTAAAATGTAACAGACATTACAGTTCATATCTACGAGCCTAAAAATGGTTAAAACCTCACTGACTTTTTGTTCTTGCACTGGTTTGCAACAAAAATATTGCAAACTATTGAAACGACACATTTCAGGTATTGGTTAAGTTTACATCAAAATAATAAATGAAAAATTATTCCTATTTCAAATAAAATAAATGCTTTTATCCATCACTCAGGGTTGCTCTTTCTATAACAGAAATTTTTCAGTCATTCAAATCAGTTTCTGGACATTGATTTATCTTTTTTTGGGAAATCATCAACTGAGGTAGGCAGTTAGAATCAGTGATAATTTTTGACTCCTCAAAAAAGTGAATATTTAATATTTTTTTATACCTAGATGATGAATATTCTATATGTGTATGTGATGTTTTTAAAATATTGAAGATAGACTGCATTACCTATTACAGCAATTACCTTTCTTTTTTACATATTTAGGTGAAAAGTGTCGCAAACTTGTGCAGTGTTGCAAACTACTGCCTTCCTTCTACATTTTATAAAAACTATTTTCTCCGTGAAATGAAAGACATTGGTAAAAAACAACTTTGTTTTATTTTTCTTTTCTTGAACTTTTCTTAGGAACATTTCTAAGAATCTGCATATTGCGGAGTGTAGAACGATCGTGACTTTGGGAAAATTTTACAATATTTTTTCCGATCGTGTGCCAAGACCCCAAAATTATCCTCCACCCAAAAGTTTATTGGTAGGTATATGGGATATACCAAAATTGGTTAACAAGTTGAAAGAAGTAATTTTTTACAGATTGGAGCAAAATGTAATATGTAGGTGCTTTGGATTTATACCTTGGTCAAGTTTGAATCTGCTGATTAGTTTCAAAATGGTGGCTATTTGAATTTCAAATTTATAGACAATGGACGAAGGTTGTAATTCTTCGCAGATCGGAACAAAATTCTGCATGTGTATACATTGAGTTTATATGTATAGTAAAGTTCAAGGATGGGTAAAATGAACCCATTAGTTTTCAAACTACGACTTTTTCAAGTTTTCATTATAATACAAAATTTTTAAAACCTATGATAAAAGCATGGCGCAATACTCACAATTTGAAATTCTATCTATTCCAGAAAATCTACCTTTCCAACTGCGGCATGCCATCGTCATTTTTAAGTAGGTTTCTTTAGATAATCTGCTTATTATGCTAGGTGCGGTATTAGCTTCTAGGGTTGGGGTGGGTACATTTTTTGTTTTATGATTTCAGGAAAATTTTGTCGCAAATAACTCAAATTTATATTTATATATATGTAAGAATATGTATTCACATTCTTAAAATAACCACAGTTTCTGTCTGTGTTTCGCACTCGCTGATATAGTGAGTTGCAGAGATCTCTCATATATATATTAGATTTGTATTATATTCATCTATTGATGGATTTTAAGTATGGAAAGATGAAAGATGTGTCTACATGATTCTTCATTATTTTCTAAAGAGCTTACAAATCCATCAATACATGCCAAGCTAGTGGGATGATCTTGAGGAAGACGGAATGCTAATTAGTAAACGATCAGCTCAGTTCTTTCCCTAGTGTGGCTCCCCCTCGAAGAATGGGGATGTAAGAATATGTATTCACATTCTTAAAATAACCACAGTTTCTGTCTGTGTTTCGCACTCGCTGATATAGTGAGTTGCAGAGATCTCTCATATATATATTAGATTTGTATTATATTCATCTATTGATGGATTTTAAGTATGGAAAGATGAAAGATGTGTCTACATGATTCTTCATTATTTTCTAAAGAGCTTACATATATATAAAAAAGTCCATTTCTTGTTTCCAGGTTACAGGTAGAATTTTTGTCAGATAATCACCAAAATTGGTAGGAACATTTGTATCAAGCCAAGGACCAGACTATTGATTTTAATATTGATCGGCCGGACAGTTCTTCTGGTATCACCATTTTTAAGCAGGTTTTATTTAGAAAATCTACCTATTACTCTTGTTGCGGTATTAGCCTCTTGGGTCGGGGTAGTCATGTTTTTTATTTCATGATTTCATGAAAATTTTGGCACCAATAATTCAAATATAGATAGATGATAGATAGATAGACAGATAGATAGATGGGTGATGAATTCCCACGGTGCAGGTCACAAGTTTTGTCCGATAATCACGAAATTTGGTACGTACATTTATACTAAGCCAAGGATCAAACTTATTCGCTAGAAAACGTAGGTTTTCGAGAGAAAGAATTATAAATTTTGATGGTCACATTAATTGTCTGTTAGTTTATTTACGTTAATGGTATGTTATAATTGTATGAAATTTGTTGGCTGCTGACAAAATATTAGACTGTGTTAAATTTAAAAACTATACGTATTTTTTGAAATGAAAAATTAATTAAGATGATAAAGAATGGTAAAAAATCATATAATTTCAAATAAAATCAAAGAAATACAATAAAGTTATAAAATAAAAAAAAAAAGAAGAAAATATGAACATGTAGATAATTTTTGTAAAAAGAGAAATTCATGAAAATTGGAAAAAAAGCGGAAAACAAAAATCGTTAACAGAAGTACCATCCGGTCGATTAAAGAAAATCTGCTTAAAAGTAGAGATTCGTTCCATTCATCGAAGGTTGCATCCACAATGTTTTTGTTTACACCAATATTATTAGCTCGACGTTGCTGTGAAATTTGAAATGTGATTGTCTCTATGACGTCATGTCTTTCTTATTTGGAATAGACTAGAATTGGAAATTTTTCGGGAGACGAAACCTAATTCGATTGCGGACTGTGAAGGTAGATGTATGCGGGTGTAGTGATCGGATGATTTATTTAGCAGTTAGCCGAATATATAATGTAAAATAAGTTAAAAGGAGAAAAAAAAAAAGAAAAAAAAACTGGATGAAGTATAAGTACTCGAAACGTTGACGCCGTTTATAATTAGGTATCATTCAACTTTTATAATTTTTAATTTTATTTTTATCGGTTTTTCCAATTTCGTTTATTTTTTATTTAGGTATTTATTCATTTATTTTTATTGTTTTTTGTATTCTTCTCAACCAAATGGTCATATTGTTATGGTCGAAGATGATAAAGATGATACGACGACGAAGGTTAATACCATACATTGGTAGGTTTAGGTATGGCTTTTGTTAATATTCTCGTCTGGCAAGAATTAGCCGAAGGCACTGCGGTAATTACTGCTCTCGCCGTGGAAGTTATCGTTGGGCCGGTTCTACGCGTAAGCTGCTGCTGCTGCTGCTGCTGCTGCTGCTGCTGCTGCTACTACGTGAGAATAAATTGTGGATACAAGATAATATAGTCTCTTCTTCTTTTCTTTCTTTTACTTCTGCTTCTGCTTCTATGTACTTCTGGCTTCTTCTTTTTCTTCTTCTTCTTCTTCTTCTTCTTCTTCTTCTTCATCGTCTTTTTTTTTTGTAACCTCTCTTTTAAATTTTTATATGGTGCGCATTTGAGTTGAACGCATACAACTATACACACCGCAGAGACTATCTGGTGCTCAATGTGTGACCGCATCATAACCCGATAATAATCAAACAATAGAAGCTGCGCGATGAAATTTTTAAACACGTTTCGTGGACAATGCTCTCGCCAAATTGTATTCTCGTTGATGGTTTATAATTTCGTACAAGGTAAGCGAAATTACGTACCTATACATAATATTATACCGTAATCTTTTGTACTACCAACAGCCAGGTACCGAATAGTTTCTTACACCTATTAATACTCAGAATCGACGTTCTGTTTTATTTTCATTCTTTTCTATTTAACTAAATTTTAATGTCACTGCGATGTACCTACGCGCACTTACCATGCCAGTCACTTAAATTGCAAAAAGCAAACAAAACAAGGAAACAGGCGTCGAGCTGGCTCGTCTTTTCTACCCTGCAAAACTGAACGCATCAGGATGAATCACGCACGCGTGACCACTTTTTTAAATTCCAAAACTTTTTCCACTTTATCTGGATGAAATACCTTCTTTTTTTTTTTCTCTCTTTTCCTGATTCCAGAACACATCGTGGAAATTGTTTCCCTGGTAAAGAACCAACCCTCATTTTCTTCGTCCAGATTTTCTGTTCGTCAGTCTGTCGCGACAAAAACAACTATTTAATCCTTTTTTCTTTGGATGCTGTCAGATATTTATATTGTTTTTTTAAAAGGCAATATTGATAAAGATCCGAGTGGCTTCGAAAAACATAAAATTAATTTTCGTCGAAAACAAAAATTTTCGTCGAGTAGTGGTTATAATTTAAGGGAGGTTCCACAATCGAGGTCAGGCAAATTGTGAATTTCATTTTTGGAAATCCATTCAGCCCTACCTCGGTTGCGGAAAACTAATGTTATCATATACCAAATAATCAATGAAGTTCACGTTAATAAAATGTTTCAACATTGCATAATGGACGTGTATTAACATCTGTCTTTTTAATTGGCGAAGGTATTTGTTATGTGCGATTTGATAATTTTTGTGTCATTTTTATGTTTTGATGAGTACCTAGATGAATAAAAAACATGTGAAATTTCTCGACAGGGCCCCTTGATCATCTGCTGGGGTTTGAAAGATGGACATGTCCCTAATGAAACTAATTTCCAATAAGTAAAATAATACGATGTTATATTTTTAGGAGGTAGAGGAAGGTCAGGGTAGGTATCGAATTTAAATTCTGAATTAATTTCACGCGTGTTGGATTCCTTTTCAGCATCAAGGGTGTATATATTTCGATAGTAAGAGGGGGTCCACATCTTCATAATCGTCCCTTCCAACTCCTCACTCTAAAACAATACAACTTTCACCAAAAAATATACACTTTTTAAATTTTTTTTAGAGTTAATGTGGTCCATACCCCCAAGATACCTCTATATACATGCTACATACCCTAAAAAAGAAGATGTAGTTTACTGGAGTTTAACTTCTTATCGACGTGTATGCTTTCTCAAAGAATTTAACGTATGGCGAACCACAAATAAATCACTCGGCGATGATATTTAAATGAACTTTGATTTTCAAGTTAGACCTCCTTATTATACACACTCTTATGATGGACCTTGACTTTGTTTTAGAAGACTTTCTTCAAATAATAAATTCAAATACATTTTATAGTACCTACATAAAATATTAAAAATCAAGTCGATACAACGCAACACAGCACTAGTAAAGTTCGTGAAGTTATTGGAGAATGAGGAAAACAAACATCGTGTCTATTATGCGCAATCGTATTCATATCTTCATTTCGGGATTTAGTGCATAAATTATGGTAGAATAAAATTTACTACGATTAGTTGCTGAAAATGAACAAGGAAAGTTGCCATCTATTTTTTATGGAAGGATAATTTAAGGAGTTATGAACGCGTGTGTGTATATTATAATTGGGTCAAAAACCATTATTTTATTTTCAAATAGATTTTGTTCATCGAATGTTAACGGTAAATTACTGTTAGATTTTATTTCAAAGAAGAAGAAGTGAATGGAGTGTGCTAATTTAGGAATTAAACGAGAATAATATTACGACTGTGTCGAATATAGTCATCCAGATAAAATATGGCCGTCTGTATTCGTTACAGTCTGTTTTTTTTTCATTACAATAACTTTTCATACCTACGACAGCATTTTATAATAAAAATATGAGAATTTGAACAAATTTTGGGAGTAAAAGAAATTAATTAATGTTGATAAAATTTGTTAGATTTCGAGTAACAAGATAGTAAATTACGTGAAATTAAGGTGACATTTGCCTCGATTACCAGACCATACGTGATAATATATTGTGAAGCCATGTCATTGCTATTTACAGTTCTTCGTCAAAATATGTACCTAATCGTGAAAATAAATTTGATGTTTTCTCGAACGCGTTATTGATTATAGAACTTTTTCAATACTGCCTTGCCTATACCTTTCATTCGATGAAGATTTTACTTCCATAGAAGGATTTTCGTACGAATAACTTGTCAAATGGATTTTGGAAATTGTATTTTATTGTTTTTGTAATTATGCATATCTCTGTTCAAATGAATAAGCAATAGAAAACAAATATTATCGGGAATATTGAATGGGTGCTGGCAGTTGGATCAATTTTCTACCGCAAGTTTTTGTCATCTTGTCGAAAGACATATTGCTACATTTGTCATTCGTTTAGGCCAACTATTATTCTTTGTGATTTTTCATCTGTCCATTTAATTGAGATAGATGGTTTCACGACTACATTTGATTGTATTTCAGATCCAAATAAATTATTAATGCTAAAAGTCGTTTATTTCGACTCTCTATTTTACTGGGAAAAGAATCAATTTCTGTGGTCAAAAACGAAAAAAAAATTCTTCCTGCAAAATACTGAAAAATTGTCTCTGAATAAAAAAAATCAAAAATCCCTTCAAACTTACCTATAAATTGGTAAAATGAACGAAATTTGGTGTAGGAGAGTGATCAGGCGATTCATTTTCACTTGGATTAGAAAGTTTTACTCGCATTCGGGGGGGTTAAGATGGATGTTTGTTTGTTTTCAAATATGAAGCCATATCTTTTAACATACCTATCCCTTTATTGTATCGAAAAATGAATCTCGCTAGCTTATTTTGGTGGACTAAAACACCCCAAAAAAGTATAACTCACCTTCTTGTGAAATGTCAGTAGTACCGTCGACTTTAATTCTCCTCATTGGATGGACGTTTTCGACAGAAAACTTTTCATTCCTTCGACAACTTCTCTCAGTTTTAATATTGAAATTCATTTCACACTCATCTTTGGCACGAATTTGGTTCTTCGTAAGAGAGAATGAAAGAAAGAGAGAGAGAGAGAAAAACTTATGATTTGAAACGGCGACACCGGTTGACCTTCCATTCGCATAAAACATAACAACGCCGTCAAAAGTTATTTATCACTTTTTGCTTCCTCCATGCACTCTTGCACTCTCTGTCTCTGTCTTTTTGACAGCGTGTCGTCTGAGACATTCCAGTTGGTCTACCGATAAGAATGAAGCCGATAAAGAAGAAGTAAAATAAATAAAGTTTGATAGGTGTACCTATACTTACGTTTAGTACCCCGTTTCATCGAATTAAATTAAATACGCTGATCTCGTATTGTTGCTCTATGCTTTTCGATGGTGGACATTTTTTGTATTCGAGCCATTTATTCGTGTGGGTCAAGAACCTGGGCTGTGATGTGGTGTTGTGTGGTGTGGTGTTGCATTGAAAAGCGAATCTCCTGTGCTCCACAGCAGATAGATATCTTGTCGTCGTCGTATCACGCGGATCAAAAACATTAATATATTCTCTACTCCTTCTGCTTTTTTTTTTTTTTTTTTTTTCATTTTCTTAATTGCGTGACCATCGATATGCCATAATATGAAATTCGACACACACTCTTCTGCATGACTAACAAGCTGGCGATTGGTATCTATACTTATTGGTAGGTATGTGACGAAAAATATTGTGAAATTCGATTGGAATGGACATGTCGCTTTTTTGAAAAAAGGCTCATCATCGTTGGAGTTGTTTCAAGTGCATTTTAGGCAACACAACTTTGCTCATTGACGATGTTGACATCGGTGATCCTAATTAGCGAGAGCTCTAACCAATCGATTCGAATTAATATTTCCCTACAAGACTGCCGGTTTACGGTGTATCAACGTATTTTCGATAGTGTGTGAAAGATTAATCTTTTCGCGAACAAATCGAATTGTTCACTAAATATAATACTAATTGGAATGTAGATAGGAAAATACCCAAGGACGAATACTAGAACCACACTTGAGTGCTAGCGTTAGCATAAGAACTTTTTATTATATTAAGTAATTCTTATTGGTAGATGGAATATAAGACAATATACTCTAACTGTCGATAATTCTGACCACTATATACTCGAGTATTTCTCATTTCTTACATTTTTAGGGTGGGTAAGGTTTTTTTATATCTACCGTTACAAAAAAGGTGGCCTACTCGAAAATTGCTCAAGTTTCAAGTATTTTTCTTGCATTTGGCCCTCGGGATGGGATTACCCAACAAACTATCTTGATTATCGATAGAAAAATCAACTAGAATTTCGCAAAAGTGATACCAATTCTGTGTAAACTTGAAAAAGGATCAGAAAATTACAGTGAATAGGTCTGAAACAGTCATAATTTTGACAACAATTTTTAGTTCAAAAACATTGGATTTTTGCACTTTTTTTTTTATGCATTCTACTGTAGTCTGTTATTTCCAGCACAAGATGTGTGCCTCAGAGTCAAAGCTGCGAAAAAGTGTCAGTTTGCCACAAAGTTGAAACTGTGAAAAACTGTCATTTTATTGTCCTCAAGGCTTCAGAGAGGGACGGGGAAAAAGTATAAAAGATATCTGGCCTTAACTTTTTCAGAGGGCTTGATAGGGCCAAAATTTTGAAATAAATATCAACTTTTAAGCTAATGTTTAAAGAAAGCATCTGAGCTGATCCAAGGGGTGTTTTTGGGGGTTAAATCCCCCAAGGCTTAAAGAAAAAAAACCTTGAAAATTTTTTTCACTAGCTTTTTCTCCGTTTATAACCCCGTCCCATAGATAAATCCTGCAGCTGGCACTAAGAGGGTCCATCAGGTTATTTCTTCTGAGCCAAAATTTCTCTCCGAGACACTGCATAAATTTGAAACTAACTGTGAAAAAGTGTTATTTTCTCGTGGAATTTCAGGCATTAGGTATACTGATCGCATCGGTTTTCAGTTTATGCTGCTGTTGAGATCTTCCAACTTTCCTTTTTTTTAATAACCGATTTTCAATTAAAAATGTTGCAAATTATTGAGATTAGCAAGGGATACCCCGTATTTATGACGTATTTTTAATCTCGAGTAGATAAGTGTCTCTCCTTATGGACCTCTTAACGTCGAATGGCAAAATAATGGAGAGAAAGGCATGGGTATCGTTAGAATTTGTTCCAGAGGGTTATAAAATAAAGAAAAAAAACATTTTAAAAACAAAGAACTGCTATCAAGAACCCTTCTTGATGCCTTCTAATGACATCCAAGCGAGAAACAGAGTATTGATTGATTTGAAAATTGTATTCGATATCCACTTAACAGAAGCTGATCGTATAAAGCATCAAAGTTTATTGAAAAGATCGATCTGTTTTGGTTTTTTTTTATCGATAAGAGTCGTATGATGAAAATTAATTTTGATGAATTGAGTTAATCAGTTGAACAAATTAAGAGCTCAAGATTTTTTCAGCTAAATAGATGGACAAATTGGGGTGCTGCTATTTTTCTTTTTTACAAACCTGCAGATTTACTGTGGATAATTGTTTGAATACGGTGAGTTATTTAGTTGATTAGTTAGGTCTTTTCCAATTGAATGAGAACCCGCGATGTTTATTCTACTACTAGGTACCGAACTCGTAACATTTTGCAATGACAAAATATGGAGCTAACCACAGTCATGTTTGAATTGGGTGTCAGCACCATATAAATTCATGGGTGGAATAGGATTTTTAAGTCAAATTGTATTTTATATTTGGTAAATAGCATTTATTTTGATTTTAGGTATATTGTATGTTGAAAATAAACGTAATGAAATACATTTATACCTACAAAACAAAATTCTTTTTGTTCAAAAATAAAAATGTGATATTATTAGATATCTAGAATAGTAGGTATAAACATCTCCCATGAGAATTAAAAAACAACGATTCATACATATTTTCTTTTTCTTAAGTACCTACACATCTTATCTTCGAATAAAAACACAAAGTTACGAGTAAAACATTTTTCGGAATGGTTTTTTATTCAATCTTTGGTTTCATAAAAAATTTTTTCTTCCGATTAAAAAATTCTAGAAAATTTACTCACGAATTATATAGGTACCTGTTTAGGCTATGTTCTAAAATAATATTTAAAAAAAAAACGATGTACCTACAGCTACCAGAATACTATTCAGTGTTAACAGTCACTATTCGTAATTAAACAGCTAATTCTTTTAAAGTATTCATCATAATAGCTTATAGGTATCTGTAAATTCTGACCACGCCCGTGGTACCGTATGTTGCAAAATTTATCGGAATGAATTTTTTTTTTTTTTTGAACGACGACACTTGGTTGAAATCTGAAAAATACTGTTCGTTCTCGTGTTCACAGTTATTTAAAATTGGTTCCCCATAGTTAACGAGTTGAGTTCAAACTGGTTATTCAATATTTGAAACACAAACATAGAAATTTTCACGAGGTGATAGAAAAAAGAGAGAGAAAAAAGAAAAAAAAATGACGGCTAACGGTTATTCCATAACGTATTTAAACTACGCGGTAATCGGTATGACGAAATTCATTAAATAATTATAAATTCAGGTAGGTATTCTAGTATTTTCGATTATTATCACAGTACGACTCATCTGTGATATTGGAGGTTCGAAAATCATTATCATTTGTTAACCGAATCGCTTATTGCGAATGATATTTCGGTTGGTTAATTTGTACGACATGAAGTCTATCACGAAGTTGTAGGCGCACACAACGCATTCGCAGACCGTCCAGATTACAATATTATTGGCGCCTTACGAACTCTAGATTTGTTATACCCGCCTAATGAGGAAACTCACGTTCTTCGAATAGATGCTTTTTTAACTCTTTCTTCATATAGGTACTAAGATCAAGTAGCAAAATTTAACTCGAGTTCTCAATATTCATGTTTCTAATGAAAAAAGTAATATTGACGAAAAAATAATAACTTGTGATGCAATTACAAATGAAGTAGCAATCACCTACTTCGCACGAGTGTCACATTCTTACTATTTTTTGCAACACTCAATCGAAAAAAACGTTTTTCAATGTTCCTTAACTTAATAAGAAGTAGAAAATTTTAATACGACGCGAAAAAACAGCGTTGAGCGCATATACACTTTTGAGTTGACTTTCTCGCACGGCTCACTTTCTCAATATTTTGTTTTTTCTGAGGAAAATTATTAAGATAGTTGTTTGGTCCAAAAAAAATTTTTATTTGGAGACACTTTTTCTGGGGTTGGGAGTGAGAGGAGTTCGGTGATTTTTTTGTTAAAAAAAGTAAAATAAATTATTATTTGGCTTAGAACAAACTTTTCCTTTTGTTTTGTGTGGAAGGAGGGATATTGTTGCAAAAAAATAGTGTTAACACGCGTGCGAATTAGGTGATTCATACTCATGTGATATGCAGCACTCGTCTTTGGCTCGTGTTGAAAATTTCACCCTCGTATCAAAACCACTTACTTTTTGCCCTTAACAAATAACCATTTTTAAAATGTATTTATACAATACAAAAAGAAAAAATTTTCCTTTGAGTTACGTTTTTTGTTCGTTTATTTTCAAGTAGTTAACGATAAATAAAACCTTTGAGGGAATACAAATTTAATAAATTTTCTTCCCTTTCCAGCAATACCAACCTCAGCTTTATAACTTAAATAGTGGCTGAGGAATTATTGATTGAAAAAAGGAGGTCTCAAAATTCCAAAATTGGTAAATTTTTTGTTTTTTTTTGTTTGTTTATTTTTATACAGCTAAAAATGATTTGACAATTAAATGAGAAGCAAATTCGATAAAATTTCTTCTTCTCTCTAGAAATATCAACCCTATAGCTATCTAGCTTAAATAGTGTCTGAGAAATTATTGAGTGAATGAAGAGAAGTTTCTAGACGCCAAAAACCGGAAAATTTTATATTAATTAGCGTTCTTTCGTTTGTTTATTTTCAAACAGTTAAAGATAATTAAAAAATGATATGAAAAATTTGTGGACTTTATCTTCTTTCTGACAACACCAACTTCAACTCTCTGGCTTAAACAGAAACTGAGGAATTATTAAGTGAAATAAAAGGGTTTGTTTCAAAGCTGAAATATTGTGTTCAATAAAATTGAAGTGGCAACTTGACCATCAGTTTTTCACGAAATCCGGATGTGTAGAAATTTCATGTTTTATAAGACATAATGCGCATGCGCAACCAAAAAAAGTGATTTCATAATCTCGGTAATTACCGAACTGCGCAGGCCGGAAATTTTACTTTTCGACGTTGGGGTAAAATCTTCTATTTCACATACCCATAGTTACACGAAAACCTCTGTTCGTAAAGTGGATGTGGCAGAAATATTAGGTACTTATGTTCTACGGTCATACTGTGTAATAAAGAAAGTGAGACGAAGGAGTCAAATTTTAAAGTTTAAAATGTAATTTTATTCTAAGATAACGTCGACAGAAGGCTAATCCTTGAACAAAAAAATACTGGTAAATTTCGTGGAAAGTATGCACGGAGGATTATCTCCTCCCTTGCAGCACTATGGTATAAAGCCAGCTTAATCATGATGTTTGTGAAATAAGATGGAAAATTTGTAACTAGTGTCTGAATGAACCTTTGCATAAACTTCATGACATAGTTAAATCAAAGTTGATTGGAAGGGTGCAAAACTCGATCAATATTTCATTCCAAGTCAATTTGTAGAGTACAGTGCCTTTACCTACCATAATACGGTATAATACAATCTTTAGGTCTTAATAATTACCTTCCAAGGTCTTGAAACATGATATTTCTACGTAAAGAAAGTTGCATATCGATGAATAGAAGGCGTTAGGACTGATTTAAATTCTTTCATTTTTATAACGATTCTTGCCCTTATTTCCATTCCCACAACGCTTAACCTATCTTATTTAGTCGTTTATTTGATTTCCATTTGGTTACTTTTGTTTCTTTTCTTAGTGATAATTGTGTAATTACATTAATTTACCTTCGTCTAGATGCGTTTCTCCATTAATGTTCTCTGCATTTTTTGTTGTAGTCTTGTTCGCTCAAGAGTTCAAATGTCCAAAGAAAAACGGTTTCTATCCGGATCCCGTCCAATGCGATCTCTATTATCATTGTTACGATGGCGAACCTGAAGAAAAACTTTGTCCGGATGGACTGGTTTTCGACGACTCGAGTCTGAGTCACGAAAGATGCGATATTCCTGTGAACGTTGACTGTGGGGATAGAAAAGAATTACGTAAGTGCGACTGAACTACGTCTCAAACTTTTTCTCCTGAAACTCATTCTTTCCTTAGAGCCTTATCTTCAGTGTCCGAAAGTATGTATTCATTCGCACAAACAGAGGACAAATGACTCGCTAGATTCTTCAGAATGATCTAGGTTTTTGAGCTAAAATAAGAGAGAGCCAAAATTTTGGTCTTTAGTCAAAAATCAGATAGCCTCGCGGATTCCCATTGGAATTTTTAATTGGCATTATTCACTTGTATCATTTACTCATTCAGGTTTTCCCTGCAGGATTTTCAACTATTATGAATAGAAATTCCCATAATGAGGGGAGATAAATCTCTAAAATTCTAAATGCTACCAAAAAATTCTTATATTCTCAATACGCAAGTCAAATATATTTATGTAAATACAGTAGAACCCACTTATTAAACTCGCAGATAAAGGACTCAGAAACCCGTTGAATTCAAATTTGCTTCGGATGGATGCGCCATACCTAAATGAATTTGAAAAAAACTGGGTTATTGGACTGACAATTTACTTCATGTACTCAAATTTTTTGCAGAAACTTGAAAAAACCTGAAATCAGTTATTTGAAAAGTCTAAAAAAATGTAAAAGTTTATAAATTTCCTCACATAATAAGTACTGTATATTAAAATAAAAATTTTTTATGGTAGTTTTGTTTAAATAATTATTCCATAAAATATTATAATTATGTATGTGGATACTGTAGCCAGTACCTACATATTTCTATAAACTTCTATTTAAAATTTAATTTATATTTAATATTTTTACTTTTTCGCCTAGTGGACTCATTCAGAAATGCGACTCACTTTGCCTTGGTTCCAAAGTTAGTTTAATAAGTGGGTACTACAGTACTATAAAGTCGGTAATAAAATTAGAATAAAATTCTTCTGTGAGGAAATTTTAGATTTACATAACTCGAATATGACAAAATTATTTGGCCAACATTAGGTAGGGTTATATTATGGCCATGGTCGATACGTGTTCCGTGATGATACTCACCATTTTAGCTCCTCATTATTGGAGAAAATTCAGGGAAATTTATATGGCAGTTAAAATATGTTATTGAACATACTTAGCAAATCCAATTGGCAACTTCGCATAGTTATTTTAGGTGTTCAGGCGGCACGGGGATTCAAACCCGTACTGGCCAAACACCTAAAATCCCCCTTGTTCACCGCCACCAAAAGCCAGCACCGTATACACTCGGCCACGATGCCGGGTGACAGTGTCCGAGGGAGAAACGGTAATTAGCCGATGTAGTGTGGTTGCCGCCACACCACTCCTTATCAGTATAGTGGAGAGTAATACGACAACCAGTACGGAGGTGCCTTGCAGGTAGGTATGTACACCGGTGCGTGGTGATGCCCCCCTCATCACCACACCGTGGCGCACACCCTACAGCGCTGTCACATACCAGCATAGGTGGTGTGACGTACCACCACGGCTACCGGTTTTGTACGTGTCTGAGAGATGGCGTGCATTACCATCTCCCAGATCACATCGGGGTCACCACTTTAGGTGTTCAGGTGGCACGGGGATTCGAACCCGTACCGGCCGAACACCTAAAATCCCCCTCGTTCACCGCCACCAAAAGCCAGCACCGTATACACTCGGCCACGATGCCGGGTGACAGTGTCCGAGGGAGAAACGGTAATTAGCCGATGTAGTGTGTTTGCCGCCACAGTTATATTTAAAATAAACTGACAAAACTTGATTTCCATGTGCTGGTTGGGTGAAAATGAAATTTTGAATTTTTTTGTTCAGAGGCGTAATTTTAACAAAATGTCAGATATTTTGGTATTAAACAACTCGGTATACTCTCAAGAATTGAATCATATATTGATTTATGCCCATTGACGATGATTTGGTATAATTCTAATGAAGTAAGTAAAAACAATTAGGTAGGTACCCATGTCGCTGGATGATACAAAAATTATGTTCTAGGTTTACACATAAATTTCTATCATTCTGATTCATATTTTTGGAATGATATTTTCAAAAAATTAAAAACAATGTCATATACAATCAAAACGATGAAAAATAGCCATCTAAATAGATATATTTACAAAATTAGAATTTTTAAAGAAAAATTTCTGAAGATAATAAATTTACATATTAGATGTCAAAAATTTTTGAAGTGTTCTTCTGACTAAGGTATATAAATTATTAATTTTCAGAAGATTTGCATCTTAGAATTAAGTTTTGACAATTTTGTATTTGAAACAAAATCTGATTCCAGATTTTTTGGCGTTATTTAGCATGTGTCAATCTGAGACACCACCTGTGTCAACCAGTGCACTCCATGTCTCATATTTACCCAAAAAGATGGTCCTAAATTCTTCCTTCGAGAGCTAAGGGGACTAAAATTTTGGATTATGAAATCTCATTTTAGGTGCAAGGATATGAGCGTCACAATGAGCTTTCATTTGCCAAAATTGGTTGAAAAATCGATGCTAAGTGACAGAAAAAACGATTTTTGGGTCAACTTGGGAGATGTCACCCTACTGTACACTGTGTTTGACTTCAAGTAACAATCTGTTCCGAGTACAAATTAACGTAATGGACTCGACTATTGAGCTTCTTAAAAAGTGATTCTCCAAAATTATAAAACACTACAATGTCGTTTCAGAAAATGGAAATAGGATTAATGCAATGCATTTAAAGTAAGTTACACGAATTAACAATGCGACGTGGTTCAACGGATGAGGTGAACTGATAACACGTACAAAATAGTTACTTTTTAGAATATGGCTAAAAAGTGTGTTCGATTTACGTATTAATTTTGAATCAACTGTTACCTTATTTTCTAGAAAGAAATGGCTATAAGCGGATGAAATGATACTATGAGTTTGTGAGAGAGATCAGTGGTAATGAGAAGAGTGAGTGAGATGGATAGTACTTATACCAATTTTCATTCGCATAAATAATCCCAGTTAGAATTCCTCATTTCGACTACACTAGTACCTATCTAGGCATATTAATATTATACTGTATTGTTCAATATTTTCTAACGCAGAGGAAGCAAAACCAACCAAAGGCTGTCCACGAGCGAACGGCATCTATCGCCACTGGGACGTTCAAGTGTGTGACAAATTTGTGAATTGTGTCGATGGCAAAGCGAACGAATTGCCATGTCCTCCAAGCCTCGTTTACGACGACTCTAAAAGTAATTGCGCCTGGCCAACGGACAGCTTGAGGAAAGACTGCACAAATACCAAACGAGGTACCTATTATACTTATTATGTGCAATAGTTATGCACGATCGTGTTAGTCTACACTGTCCATAGGACTGCACCAGGCTATCGTAAAACACTGCTGTTCAATTTTTGGTCGTATAATTGTATTTTTCTATTCCAAAGCTGTGGTTGATTTAAAATGGCGAATTCGAAAAGTCTTCGACCTTTTTTTTATCACCCTTCGCAGTTTACGTGGGCCTAAATTCATACCATTGGATTTTTGGTTTTTAATCACCCTCTAGGTGCGCTTACATTCATACAAGCTTCAATCTTTGAATATAATTGGGGCCAATATTTTCTCTTTTTGAAACATTAAATGGGTACTTAGATTAAATAAGATTGTCGATTTCAAGGACCCAGTCATGGGAGCAAAGTGAGGGCGATTTCCCCCATTTGTTTGCTGGTCAGTTTTCAAATTTGAAAAAAATTTAGTAATAAATATTCGACAGTGGGTTTCATAAATGCTAAATTTTTCAGATTTTCTAAATTGTCAAAAGTGACGAGCAAAAAAATAAGTTATCAAATTATTTTGGCATCCCTTGACGAAATCCTATGCCCCTGGTCGATTTCATACGATATGTTTGGGTCGAACGTTCTAACATTTTATCGATTTGACGAATGTTTTAGAGGTTCTTGATGACGGATTCTCTTGTCCTGTGGGCGATGTGATTGGCCCCAACGGAAGAGTGCTGCCTCACCCAACGTTCCCACACAGTGAGGACTGTCAAAAATTCTACATTTGCCGAAACGGAGTCACTCCGCAGTATGGCAGCTGCTCTGCAAATTCGGTTTACAATGATGCCACATTCCAGTGCGACGAACCAGAAAACGTTCCTGGATGGTATGTTCTTTGCTTTCCTCATTTTTACGAAAAGACAGATTGTTTCTATTCACCATGTAGGTACGTGCAGAATGAATTCTTTACATTTGGCTGATTATCCACACGTTGCTATAAATTTCGACGTGATTTGTCCGTGAGAACTGAATGAAGTATTTAGAGTTCTCTGGAGCAGAACCGTGTTTGAGGATACGAAAATTTAATCGACCGAATCTCAGAATGTTTACATTCGCTAAATATTCTATAAATCATTTAAGTCATATACTGTATAAGCTTACGTCACACATGTATCAAGAATATGCTGAAGAACGCAGCTAAAATTAAGCTAATTGCTTCACGTTTTCCACATTTTTTCATTTGGTTCTCCATCTTTAAATCATTCTTTTACTTTTAGAAGAAAGAAATTGCTGAACCCTCATCCTCCCCCGTGGATTCTCTATAGTTTATATTTTTATGATTTTACCTAATGTACTGATAAATCTATCATAATTTCAACTAAAAATCCGTATATTTGTTAATGTTTGAAAAATTGGGTGAAAAGTTGGGATAAACAATAATGGATACGATTTTGTTTTTCCATGTAAAAACAGAAAATCTTCACAAATAAGTAGACAGTTGCAGAAAAAAACGAGAAAATCTGATCTAAGGGTTATATGTATAGCCTGTATAAAGAATTTCAAATACTGAAAATTGCGGAAGCAATGAAATTCAATTTTCCCCATCTGTCAAGAAAACAGCTTTACATTTTAATAATTTCTTGTTTACTTTATTTTCATCGTTTCCTTTATGTCTCTCAAATCCCACTTAAAATTATACTGGAACGATTTTATGTAATATCAATAATTCTAATTGGATTCATTTGTGTTTCAGCGAGCATTGGTTCGATAGTGAAGATAAAAAGAATGAAACGAAGAAACCATAAAATAACCAAACTTTGAGCATTTTTATTTTTTGTAAATTACTTTCATATTACATCTCATTTTTCTAATGTACAAGCGTTCTTTTTAGAGTGTGTTGTTGAGTATTGAATTAAATATAAATTTGAGAATGTACAAGAGTGAACTGGTGAAAATTGGTGAGTAAACTCTTAGATTAGAGTCAACTTACTATAGTGCACCCCACCCTATTTGTGAAGTAAGCTGCACAAAAAAATTAATACCTACGTAATTGATGATCAAGGCCACAAACTGCTTCCAGGATAATGAGATTTTATTCCAGTCAGCTCAGGTAACAATTTAAAGTTTTACACACTTCATTAGCAAAGGATAATAACTAGGAAAAACTGACAGTTATTTTGTGTTAGACAGTATTACTATTCTACGACACTCTTGAATCGAATAGATAAAAGGGTTGTTTCCAGGAGGACGTCAGTCACTTTGCCTTGATCGTCCAAAACAATTTTTGAAAATATTTTTAATCACGTTTGTGCGTGGATGTGAATACCAATATTTTTTCCCTACTAAGGCCAACCATAAACAAATCCTGGAACTACTGCAGTGTGATAATCAACTTAAAGGAATCTAACCATTTTTTTAGACTTAATCATATAGTCCTTCAAAAATATCTTTCAAGAATATTTTGTTTTTAACATAGTGAATTTAATTCCGTTTTTTAGCAATTTTTGAAGAATGTTTCTTTTCAACAGTACCTATTTTTTTACGAATTTAAATTAAGACACTAAACAGAAATTTATTCCATACACATTATTTCTTTCTTCTCCTCAAAGAACATTTTCAAGGGTGGTAATTATTTCCCCCCAAAAAGAAAATATGTATATGTGATTGGTACCGTAGACTATACATCAACTGTAATTTTAGTTTTTCAACAGTAATATCAAATAGGTATAGTCTTCTATAAGTTCCTAATTGAAAAAAAAATTTCATCAACCAAGTATCAGAAATTTTCTGTTTTAGTTTTTTTAGTTTCAATTCTCACGTACTTAATATGAGGAAAACTCAAGACAGAGCCAACTTGAGACAAAATTCCACGCTGAAAAATGTTTGCAAGATTCTTTTCAGTTTCATTTTTATTCAAGTGCCAAGGATAACCCCTCATTCATAAAAAAAAGTCATATTTACTCCAAAAATCTAAACTTATTAACACAAATTTTCAATTGAGATCAGTGACCTAACTAGTTTTTTAATTTATTTCATAAGGATAGAGCTACCAACAGCTAACTAACAATTGGTAGACTAAGAGAAAATTTAAAAAAAGTTCTCAAAACAAATTTGTTATTTGTGATGCTAGCGACGAGTGTTGAAAATCACGCTATGGTAGCAATACCCTACTTTGCACATCACACTCTATTTTTCAGAATAACCATCTGAAAGAAGCCGAATTGAATTGGGAAACAAACAAAAAAAAACCAAAATATAGCCAACTGTTTTGCAGCGAGTACAAGATGTGTGAAAAGTAGTGCTGAAAGTATACGAAATCAAAAATGCGCGCTTAAAGCGTGAAAAATATGAGCATATTCTTACATTTTGGCATAGTACAGAAATTCACCCCTTTACACACACTTCAGACTTTTTTGTGCATCTTAAGTGGCTGATAAGAAATCAATTTCAGCCCAACGTGCCAAAAGTAAGAATTTGCGCATGTGCAGTGGCAAATTCATTCACTTTTTGAGCAGCCTTCTTTGCTGGAAATGCGCACGTTCAATGTAGCTCACTTTTTGTATAAAGTATAATTAAGTACTTTTTACACATCTCTCTCCCAACTTTATTTTTCTTTCTTTCTTTCTCCCTCCAAATAACTTCTTTCGGTGGGTATTTAAAAAAATTGTGGGTGATCCGCCTGAAAAGTAGGAGATTTGCTATTTGTGCGATTTGCATCACTCGCATTTGGTTTCTGCTGCAATCATCCGACTTCTACTTTGTGCAGTTGTAGGTATCATAAATAGCTATTATGTAAAAGGTATATGGAACACACAATTTTTGAGCAACGTGTAGCGCAAATAAAGCAACTAATTCTGAAGCAATATACAGAAATAACTTTATCACATACTGCACATGCGTAGTCTGCTAACATTTATTCTGCTTCATATTGAACTTGTTCTTTTGTCGAAAAAAAAACGGAGTATAACAAAGGCAAAAAAGCAGTTCCCACTTCCAAGAAGTTTACTGCAAACTTCATATTCCTCGTAGAATCGCCTACTCTCTACTCTTCTTACTCAATAATCAATGAGTATATATTATTTCTCGGGTACTTAAGTAATGAAATTTCTTTCTTATTCATAAATAGGAAGTTTCAAATTCGAATAAGTAAGAATTGTGTAAAGAATCAGAACTTTGTTTCGCCCGTCTAAATTATATAAATAAGGAGCTGAGACATTTTCTGATGGGTGTTAATGACCCCCTTCTGGTTCGAACTTCGATACCCGCGCCGCTACTCGTTAGAATATAGCAATATTTTATTATTCGGGTAACACTTTGAACTATGCATTTCTGCATGTTACAATTCTTAGAAAGTTAGGTAAGTTAGATACTTTACGATATTTTTATTCAAGTTATGATTTCTCAGACACAACTTTTCGTGATACAATACTCCATTAAATTTAGCATTTGCAATATTTTACTGGAGAATTTGATTTTAAAAAAATGACTTACTGATTAGTAATTTTTAATTCCTTCGATTTTCCCAAACAGTAATAAAAATAGTAAATTCATTGTGTCGGAAAATATTGAATCTTACACTTGGAGTAAGACCAGCGTAAGCTAAATTACCATTTCCTCCTTGACTTGAAATTGGAGATAATTGTGGCGAGTGAAATGGAATTTTCTTACTTAGTCTATTTTGGCATGAAGTTTAAGGACAAATACATACGAGGAAGGTGTGTCACGCTTGTTAACCATGATTTCGTATATTGTAGACTGTACAATGTAGAAGAACACCATTTCAGTTTGTATATTTCGTATATTCCATATTTTTAAGCGATGGACTCGTTGACATAAGTTAGGTAATTTTCATAATTATAAAGTAAACAAGGTGAATTTTGGCTTTTTTCCAAAAAATATTTGCACGTTTTCAATTTATAGAATTACAGACGAACACGCATTAGTGTTTTTCGTTCAAACAAATAACCTACCTGGAGCGAAAAGTATTTCGGTACTTCTGATGTCATATTCTTTATTAGTAACACAAATTAACGTGAATTTATGAAAATGGAAAGCAAGATCGAGTCGTATACCATACTCATGACTTCTTGCTCAAACACTGCATACCTACTCGCACTTGGAAGTGCATAAAATTTTCTCAATGGAGAACTTTTCTTCTGTTTGTTTTACAAACCGTGTTTAAATAAATAAAATAAATACAGACATTTGCAAAAAAAATGTTTGTCAGTATGTACGTCAGGTAAAATAACTACCTCCACGACTCGGAAAATATGTGCACAGTCCTTTTGTCAGTGGTTAAAGACGTTTCAGTACACAGCTATTTGGTAAGCCAGTTTAATAGGACTTCGCCGACAGTTTTGTACAATTATCGCTTTTCAGCCAAGCATACATACAAGATTTCTACACTATAAACACAATATGGGTAAATATAGCATTTAGTGGCCAGAAAAATTGTTTTTAGCATCTCGACCACAGAAGCCAAGACCAGGATTAAGATTCGACAATGCGAAACCAAGAGAAAACGTAAAACTTGAGAAAAAATACGAATAAAATAATTGTGCTAACTGTAATAGTATATTACACACCTAGGTTTGAAAGTGAGGAATTACCTACATGCGAGGGCAAGTTTGTAAACTGAGTGTAGCGAGAGAGCAATTCCTGAGTCATGTAAACTCACTTTCAAACCTTGTTGAGGAAGATATTTTTTATAATTAACGATCAGAAAGCAATGAAATAATTAATAAGCAACCTTAATGAGAAAAAAATAATCAAAATAAACGGATATAGTCATACTGACGGCCACTCTTCAACTAGCTTGTGCAGCTTAGTGGTTAAAAAGTCAGCTTTCAAACGTGGAGGTTGCAGGTTTGAGTGCCACCCAGCATTGGTGGCAGACTTTTCTAGAAAATTATGATTCTAAATTAGGAGAAATCGCATTACTTTGAAGGTAGTATAAATTCACGAATGACAAGGGCCACTTTTTTCACCCACAAAATACTTTGTAAACATGGTCTTTCTGATCGTGAATTATAAAAAATATATTAATAGGTGTTTAATTTCTTCATTTCCCTTCATTTGGACAATTATAAAGTAACTAGCCGATTAACAACCTAACCTGGCTTTCATAGATAAATAAGTAATATACTTCATATAGATATAGATGAGTAACTTGTACCTTTTTTACATTTCCCATTTTATCAGTGATTATGTTACTAACCATCACTAGAAGGATTCTAGCGCTAGTTTCAATTTATTATTTCGTAATTTCGGGATTTAAGCATGACTCATCCAGGTTCGAAGGTGTGAACTCGGCCACTCGGCCATCATAACTTATAAATAAAATATAGGAGCTTGATGGGGGATATGGGGGATACACATTTCTGTGATAAATGTTTAATACGTTATGAAGTTTGTTTACAAATTACAATGATATACAGCGCTCAAAAATTTGCTGGGATGGTTAGCACAACTAGAAATAGGAAACGTCAAAAAGTAGTAAGTGAACATCCCACACCAGCTTCGCCCACGATAAGAAGAAAAATATTACCTATTTAAAGTTTGACAGAAATAACGACATAGCCAACGATATCTGTGAAACTGGTCATGTGATAAGCATTACAGACAAGTGGCTTTTATATATAAGATTCTTACGATACCTAATGGTAAATTTTAGAATGACACGAATGGTGATGAGTTAATTTAGATAATTATCAATAATAGTAAAAATGTTGTAAAGGCAGTAACTACCTAGTAGGCAGCATGATTTTCTCGAGAAAGACCAAGACCTAAATCAAAATTAAGAGGATTGATGTCAGAATAAGACCAGTCCAATACCAAGACCACTAGATTATGGTTTTGTCTTACTTTTGTTTGTCGCTTATTGCTTTAGTTTAGAGAGTTGAGGAGTTTATCAAATTAATCGCTCAAAATGACTCTATTTAAGTATGGATGTTAGACAGCTTTTAAAAATGTTAACCTGAAAATCGCTGAGACATTAAGAACAATCCCTTATAGATAACTTTTCAATCTTATACGCATTCGTTTTGTGAGACCAAGACAACTGGAGAAGTCTAGTACTTCGCTTTGTATATAATTTTTTATGCTGAAAACTACAATGCGGTTGGAAAAAAATGAGAAAAGAAGAAACAAGGGGTTGCTCTTTGCCATTTGGATCAAATTAAACATTGAAGATAGGTGTTTAAGACACCGATAAAAGTACTGTTGGAATAACAATATGGACGCCATGTACGTTGTTGGAATATTCTCATTTGTTTTGTTCAGAGAAAAAGAACTGCGATGAAGAAAGAAAAGAGGTCGTATAGTGGGTTATCGCCAGATTGTTGCTTAAGATGATGTCAATAAACAGGATTGCCTAGCTTTAAGGCGCAATTGAAAGCATCTCCTTTGTTACTTTCAAAATTAATTATTTTCATCACTACCTTTGTGTGAAAATACATTGGAAAAACGGATGTACCGACGTAACTTACAGTTTTCAAAATGATTTAGTTCTTATGAATTAGTCAAATAATATGAAAATTGACAGTTTCTAATCTAGATAAAACATCTGTAGACCAAAAAATTATTAAAGAAAAGTTTTTTAGTACGAGTTTTATTTGAATTTCTTACTATTGATGAAGCGAGTCGCAAAATAGAAAGAAGGTTAAAAAATGTTTTGTTTCCACTAGTAAAGTTCAAAAAGTTATGCTACCCTCAAGAAATATTTTATAAAATTTTATATTTTCAAGTAAGTAAATTTAATAATTTCAAATTTTCGAAGGTTCAAGTATTAAATTCTGCTGATCAAATATGATGAAAATTAAGTTCGTCGAAAATGCTGATGAAAAAAAAAATTAAAATTTTTCCTAAGATTTTACTTGTCCTAGCTTCTATTAATTTTGAGGAGTTTCCAATTCATTTTTCCATTCTACAATGCTAAATATTACCCACAGTTAATATTATATTCACAATGAAAAAAATTATTACTCATAATATTTGGTCGTGTTTTCAGTGATGAATATTTTATTGAATTGTTAGGTAGGCTTAAGTACAATTAATGTTTATATAAGAAATATTGAAGCTAGATAGCATCATTAATTCTAGTAAAATTTGTGAAGTGAATTGACTACAAAAAAACTCAATAACTTTATTTTTTCAATACTAATTGGTAACTGAAGGCAGTCTTTATTCTTTACTAATATACAAATTTTAATTTTCAAAACAATAATTATGATCGCACATAGTTTTGATCGATTCGATTTTTCTTTGGACCATCATGAATAATTTGAATGATCAATGAAAATCAAATGATCGAGATTGAGTTCATCATTTGAAAATTAATTTCTTAGGAATTCTAATCTTCGTATCAATGTTGGAAATTTGATACTTTTCCTAAAAACACAAAATAAAAAACTGTACCTAACTAAGTGAGAATATATAGGTATTCAAAAACTGTTACAATAGCAAGAAAAAATTCACAGAGGAATTGTAAATTATTCTGACATGACTCCAATTGGGATAGACCTCCTCAGAGGAGTCGATGGATTTCAAAAATGGAAGAATGAAAAAAGTATACTTTTCCAATACACAATGGCACTGTTTTTTTGATAAGATTTATGTTATGCCAGTTTCATATATGAATCCAAATTACACCAAAACCATTAAATTGTGCCTCGTTTGTGTAAGTTTCCCCTCAATTCCTCAAGAAGTTAGCTAAAATGCACCAATTTGCAACAGTTCAAGGGAAATTTTGAATTTGAAGTGGCATAATTCATTGTAGAAGGAAGGAATTTATTGTGTGAATGCTTCGTTACAAGAATTATTGTCTCTAGATTAATACTTCCTTTTTAAATTTTTATTATATTGCTCTGAATATTATTTTTTTATTACTTTTATGCGAAAATACCATTAGCCCCAGTTGGCAACACTGCAGCTTTAGTTGGAAAAATTTATATTCCAGTTTGCAACACACAAATAATATAAAAACAAAATAAGAGAAAAAACTTATATTTTATTTCATAAACTGGTAATATCAATCAAAAATTTCAATTTTCTCCTTCCATAAGATTGGGGGGACTTGACAAAGCTTTTATTGTATGAAAATGAAGCTGATCAACATCCTCCAATTGGTACTGGAACATGAGTGTTGCACAACTGGGGCATAAGTGTTGTAAACTGGGGCAAATGATATAAAACAAAAATTCTTTTAAAAATTTAATATTTGAAAAAATAATATGAATTCAGAGATGGTAATTCATGTTATTACACAGAAACGATTAAAATAATTTGAATTTTTAAACAGTGCCTGTTGCAAATTGGTGCGATGATTTTTCCTCTACTATGCCAGTTTGCAATAGATTTTTGCAAACTGGAAATATTGACATTCAATGAACCATTTTACAACAGGTGAATAATACTAATAATTTTAGCTGAATTAATCTAAAACACTGATTTTCATCAATATCGAAGTAAACTTACGATCTTGGTATACTAAAATATTCGTATTATATCAATTATTCCCATTTAACTGAGCATTATTTATCACCTATTGTGCAGATTTCTTTTAAGAAAAACAACTTTTTGCATTTTTTACAGCAGTTGGAATTTTCTTTGGTTAATCGTTTCATCTATGTCGCAAATGAAGTATTGAAAATAGAAGGGAATCAAAGAGTAGGTATGCTTTAATATTTGTGATAAAAGTACTTGCAACTAATAAATCTACTTATTCTTCTTATTTTTATTCTTTAAACTTTAAACTGTTGCAAACTGGTATAGTGTTACAAACTGGTGCATCTATCCTATTTGTAGAGAAAGAAAAGTCGGTCAGTGAGGAACCAAGATATACACAGTCTCTATAGAAAAATCATTTGACTTCATTGTAAATCAATCACTTACCATTCTTAACACTAACACTCCACCTTATCAACCTGTGGGGATTAGTCACTACTCTCGTTTGAGGTTATAGGTTCGGCCTATCGACGACAGTTGTCACCTTTGGTGACAAATAATAGTGCATCGCACTTTGAACAAAATGTATGTTTGTTTGTACTTGCCTATCTTTGCAAATAGGCAAGCTACAAATCTTGGTTTGTGACAATTCAAGAGATAAGGATCTCCGTGATGTGACAAGCTGGTACAGAGATGCATTCTCCGTACTTTACCATTGCCATGGCAACTGTAAAGTACAATTATCTACACAGTAGCCTATACAAATAATACATAGGTGTGTATGTGTGTGTGTAGGGAGCTGGGTGTATAATACCAAAAAATCTTAGGTTAAATTGCCAGTGTTTGCCGAGGTCTTGGCTCCCTCGTACATGCTTAGGTATTTAGCTATAAACATGCAAATTGTTCTGTTGAACACCTTCTGTTGTTGGTTTAATTTCCACGACGACGTAAGGTATTCCACAACTGTCTATGTAAAAGAATTTATGCGTGAGGGGGTGCAAATTGAAATTAATGATTCTATATTGCTCAAAATTGTGTCTACTAATCGTTCGGGCTTTACAAAAATGTAATCATCAAGGTATCTTCTGCCCCCAAGGGGAGTTTATTTGAAAGACAACAGAAAATAGGTCAGTAAGATGCTGGTGACATCGACATATTCTACTTACATTCGTAACTTGAACAAATAAAGGGTCGATAATGAGAAACTATACGGCATATTCCACCACTTTCCAGGAAAAATATTCTGATTCAACCTACAGAAGACCTAAATATTTTGAAAATGAATGCGAATTCGCATCAAATCGAGATTTTCCAGCCACAACGTTAGAAGTTTAACCACATTTTCTTCCTTAATTGACTTATTTTAATGATTTATTCCGAGATTAGCTCTCACATTATTTACACGGACTTTCGCTTGCAAAATTCTATCAATTACTTATCAAACTGCTTTAAATTCTGTTTCCATCCGACACTTCGAGTATCTACTTATTTGCAGTCACAATATTAAAATAGCCATAGGTACCTAATTTATTTTTTATCATCACCCATCGCCACCAATAATATTTGGTATAGGCGAGTGAAAGTCTTGAAAATACATTAAATTTTATTTTATTTTATTTACTTATTTTTTCCCTTCAAATAATAAAAATTATTTTTACGACTGCGGTGAAAGCGAACCATTAATTAATAATTTTCAACGTTTCGGTAGCCCTCACAGCAGCGTTCTTAATTATATAAAAACCATAAATAGTTTTTGGGAAATAACTCTTTTGGTGGCCATAAAAAGGGGGCCACGTCGCCAACAATCGAAATCTTTCAGTTTGGTTACTAAAAATCGATACATGGTCATTAGAAGAGAAGACATTAAAACGTATCTAAAGGAAGAAGCGAAAAATTCACTAAGTACCAAAGGAAATAGTAAATGTGAGAGTATAAAGTGTGGAAGTGGAAAAACAGATATGTATTTTCTTAAACACTATCAAAAATTATCGTTTCTTCTTATTTTTGTTTCAAAATTGTTAATTTAAAGAATTCGACTATGCGGCAAACAAATCTGGCTGATTCGTAGCAACTTTCAGTACTGAAGTATACCGACCAGTAATGACCCAAAATAAGACTATAGGACCAAAACCATGGTAGTCGTAGTCTTAGTCTTGTCCAGTCGTGGGGTTGGTCTCAGATCCAACGTAACCTTCAAGATTTTTACAATTTATTAATGATGGCTACATTAAATTTACGATCCAAAATATAAGTACAAAAATATAAACACAGGTAATTAACTGCTATAAAAATAGTAGTAGTTCTAAATAATCAAGTAGCAAGCAAATAAAAAAAATAGTGTGTAGTGAGACACTCCGTGGAAGTGAAACTTGTTACAATGAAATTTGTATTTTGAAGAATGAATGTTTTGTTGGTAACATGACTTTTGTTTTTTGTTTTGCATAAAAATTAAAATGTAGAAAACGTCATATAAATCAAAACATTTTTTTTCAACAATTGGGAAGCACTTCGACGTCAAAATTGAATCCCGCAACTTTTATTCCACTGATGAGAAAACAAAGAATCAAAATGTATTGAGAAGGCGAAGAGGGAAATCAATCAAATAGAGTTGAACGGGCCTAACTTTCATAAGGAGGGTCCGAGATAAATTATAACCATTTTGTTTATTTCATTTTACAGGCTTCGTTGCATTACTGTTTTGAGTTTACTACCCAGTGCAAGGAACTTTTGCTTCAAAAATCAAACTCAATATTTCAGCCAACCCGTCATTTAAATAGTAATATTGTGAACAATTACAGTGTGTTCACATGCTTTTCAAGCTTTGCCTTTGGTCTTAGTTGTGCACATTCCGTTTTTGTCTTGCATAGATGGTTTTGGTCTTGGTCTCAGTTTTGCAGAATGTGTAGCTACAAGGTGAATGCAAAGACTAGAATTTACTGGGGGCACTTACAACGGATAAGTCTATAAAAAAGTGATTTAAAAGGCTAGGGCGACTAAAATTGGAACGCTCATTGGGCCATATTCTTAAACCTTTTATTTCTCTAAGTGAAAGTTATTAAATAACCTTTTCCCTGTACTTAGGTACTGAATGCACAGACAAAAAATCACCTGTGTTTTTTTTTTTTTACTGAGGGATTAACTTAGAATATGGTCATTTAAACTGAAGCAAAAAGTGCCTGTTGCAAACTTGTGTCATGATTTTTTCTCCACTATGCCAGTTAGCAACAGTCAATGAAACATTCGCAACAGATGTATAATGTTAATAGTAATTTTATTTAAATCAATCCAAAATGCTTGTTTTCATAAAATTCGAAATCTACTTACCACCTTGGAAAACAAAAATATTCATACCATCTATACCGGTTATTCCCATTTAATTGACCCTAATTCATCACCTATTGTTCAGATTTGTTTTATGAAAAAGCCTTTTTTGAATTTTTCATAGCAGTTGGAATTTTCTTTGACTTATAGTTTCTTTTATCCCACAAATGAAATATTGAAAATACTGTAGATGGGAATCAAAGAGTACGCTTTGATATTTGTGATAAAAATACTTCCAACTGATAAATTTACTTATTCTTCTTACTTCTAAGCCTTAAACTTCGAACTGTTGCGAACTGGTACAGTGCTGCAAAAATGGTGCATCAACCCACGTCACCAACCTCAACCACTGAACCACATAAAATGATATTTTAGTTTCACCATTTTGTTGCTGTCAAAATCATAAAGGTTCATTCATGATTTCATGAAAATTAATTTTTGGATTTGTCTTAACTTATAGTTTAAGTCATGGAATGAGTTACATTTTATCATATTCTCAAACGCTTTCCTGTGGCTTTTTAGTCCTCAAATGTTTTTTTTTTTTTTAGCGTTTTTATTAGAGTTAAATTTGAAGACTTCTTCAAAAATCTATTATGTAATTATTTTCACCAACTAAGGAAAGCAAAGATTAGGCGGAGTTCTGGAGGGTTGGACTCTCTAAATAGCAACAAAAGAAAAAGGTTCGACATGTATAAATAAGGTGTTTATGCAGGTTTTAGTGATTTGTGTGGAGGTGGAGGGTCAGATGAGACTATTCAGAATGTTTGGACTTCCCGTTACAATTGAGCTATCTACTCCCCTTGCCAAATAGACAAAGTTTAAAAAGTTATTAAATTTTAATGGGTATAAATATTCATAATCAATATGTCAACAACTTGAAATATTGAATTTTTATAATAGGTATGTATGACTGAAATTTTTTTAATTACCTCTTGGATCTTCAGAAGTGGTTTAAGGGTTGATCTTTCACAGATTGACTATTATTCAAACAAATTATCGAATGGTTTACTTGCTTCATTCAAGTTGAATTATTATAGGTTTAGAAAAAAGATAGACAGTAGACACACCCACACTAAAATCGATTATTTTTCTTATTTTCTGGTATGTGTTGTCGGAAGATTTGAGGAAAGACAAAATTAAGGGGTGCATAGGAGGCTAAGCTCCCTCAAAACCAAGTGAAATCTCCCAAAAAAAAAATCAAAAAAATTATTTTTAAAAGAAACAAAAAAACTAATTTTATTTATTTTCGTTTGAATAAAAAATGAGAGCATTGAGCCCCCTTGGAATTTATCGTAATATCACCTCTGGAGAAGAATAGAAATGCATCGAAAAAATGATTGGAACCTTGGTTCATTTACCATTTCCTCTCAATTTGACCGACCAATTCCACTTAAAACGCTTGTAAGGTCAGCTTTTTACAATTATTGAAATGCTGTCAAACTCAACTGACGAGTAACCATAATTCTGTTTCAGCCAAATCCGAGCAGACGATGTGAAGTGAAATGCTAGGAAAAGAAATCGATATTGTTTCGTAAATTAGGCTCACCTAGAAACCCTACGAATGACAATCTATTCGACGACATCTTCCCAGACCACTGAACTCCAACAATTTATTCGCCACCTCTACCTCGACGAACCAGACTCCATCACTAGCGAACCTTTTATTTACAAAATCGTATAAATACGTAAAAAACCATTTGAATCGTACCATCTTCAGTCATATTCGTACTTTGGTCTCTTCGACGAAGTGCTCAGTTGCAAAAAATTTGCCACTAAGCGTTGGTACAATGTTTTAGCAGGTTGTTTCTAAAAAACTGGATTCACTAAACGGTCACAAAAAAAAAAAAAAAAAAAAAAAAAACCAATCTGACGAGTCAAATCAGAAATTTATGTTTCTATAACACATTTATACGAACACATATATACACACACACATACACACACGTAACTCTTAATTTGGTAACGAGTATAAGAGAAAATAGAGAAAAAAAAAATCAAAGAGAAAAAAAAGGTAGGTGATATATAATTGCGATATTGCGGTAGGGAAGGCCAAGTACTATGGCCCAGTTTCCTCTACTGCATATCAAACAAATACAAACTGGTCTCCAAAGCAATTACTTCTATACGATTGTAGAAGAGATTTTTTTTTTTTTTTTTTTTTTTTTTAATGCTAGTGTGTGAGTTTTTTCTTTCTCTCATCTTTAATTATTAATTTGTAACACCCAGCGAGTTTTTTCGTCGAGAAAAATTTTTCAGTACGTTTTGAAAGTGCCATACAAAAGTGTTTCGGTGCGTTTTCGAAAAAAAAAAGTATACTTGTACAGTCGGTCGCCATCATGTTCGCAATAATTTTGATTTCGTCAGCTTGCTTCGTGCTGCAAGGTGAGAAATTTGTTTTATAACGAATGTAGGTACTACTCGTTACCACGCGCACACGTAGGTAAGAATATTTTCAAGAGCCGAGACCTCAGTAGCTGAAGAAGATGTTGAGAAATTTAATTAAATTGAGAAGGAACAAAAGTTACAATTTGTGCAGTTTGCAATATTGCTTTGCTCCATTGTTTGAGAAACAATGGTCTTCTTCTTCTTTTCTTTTTTTTTTCCCTACTCGTTTGTTTGTCTTCCATCTTTTTGATGATATGCGATCGCGTGTCCGCTGGGCCACGTTTTGTTCCAGTCGTGCATGGAAAATGCGATCAAACAGAGCGAACTGGATGCTTATCCAGAAGAACATCTTTTTTTTTTGCGTCCTGTTTTGTATACACCTTCAGGATTTATATTGGGTTCGACATATAGCTGTTGGCCGCACACTATAAAAATAAGTTTTTTTAATAGACTTATTGTATCAATGCTAATGTAATGTACCACCCAGTGATACTAAGAAGCGACCGGTGCGAAATCGTTTCAACGAATTACTTACTTTATAAAAGTACTTTTTTAATTAATTTTCATTTTTCGTTTTTTGGTAAAATCCAGTTTTTCTTGCTGTCTCTAGGACTGTTATAAAAATGTACATTATTCGCTAACGTAATTTTTAATCCAAAGCTTTCATGAAAATAAATCAAAGATTCGAGGATTGCACAAAGTCCCATAGCGTATCTATTCAACATAATATAATATAATATAATCTTCTTTCGTAATAAACTGGAACTGTTCGAACATACGAGCTGGATTGTGTTATGAAAAAATCTATTTATACAATAATAAATACAGTTTCCGTATTCATAAAATATTTAACGTATAATAGGAATGTGACCTTAATTTTTTTAAGTATTTCGCAGGACCCATGGAACCGAGTGTTTTATTATTTGTCTTCTAACTGTAGCTACTTACCTTATTTTCTGACTAAGTATCAAAATATAAAAAAACTAGCTTTCATAAAATATTCTTGGATTTTTGTTACTGTTACAGGAATTATAATATTTAAAAATATACTTCGGCGACTGATATGCAAGTATATATTCGGTGTTCAGAATCACAATCCCATTAGTTAGTTGAAGTTGTGCAGGAAATTTTTCTTTTTTCTAACCTCAAAATGTTATATGTGCACTGATAGATTTTTCAAATATTTTTCATTATGAATGGATGAAGTGTGTTTCTTTTGCGCATATCTTTATCTTCCCCCCAATGAGATGAATTTTAGTACCTATCAAAAATGTCCATCAAATTAACAAAGAAAATGTTGAAGAATAACACATAAATGATCAAAATGAGACAAATATTGAAAAATGGCAGAATTTTCTGAGAACAGAAAAACAGATGGGAACATTATTTGGTAAAGGAATTCTGTTAAAATACTAGATAAATAGTTAGGCGAAACAGTTAGGTAGGAGAGTTTTTAACTATAAAATGCGAGTATTCGAGGGTGAATTTACTTATTATATTATCCGAAGAAATAAAATGATTTAATATGATGGATTAAAATCACATTTTCTTAATGAAGGTACGACAACTTATTTAAAAAGAAAGGAAGATTGCGTGAGTAGGCTAATTTCAAAGTATAAATAATGCCACGAAAGTAAAGTTGATTGTCTGCTAAGAAATTTAAATGACAAATGCTTTTTCTTTCTTTTTTTGAGACTATGACCAATCGATTGATATGTAAGGTGGTCCATTTATTTCACACATCTCCTTTATTTCTTTTGTTATTGAGGATAGAAAAAAGTTGTCCAGTGAAAGTCCCCTTAGTTTTTGGTCTACCTATATTTTTAATTTATCCCGAGAATTTATTTGAAACCCTTGGAAATCCCAAAAACTGAGGCTTATTTTGTTTTCTAAAAGTAAGAACCTCCATTTTTCTATTGAGAGTTTAAAATTAGAGGAAATGTCATGAAGATTTGACTGGTTAAATATCAAAATCAACTGAGTATTGACGAATATGGTTTGAATCAGACAGTTTGTATAAAACGAATGCCACAGAAGCAGTGGAAACAACAACCTAAGGTAAATGATGCTGCCCGCACCCCCAATTAATGTGGATCAGCAATTTACGGTCCTTTACTTCAGTCAGCGGCCATGAGCGTCAACTTTGGTTTTTTTAATTCCTTCTCCAGACAAATAATTTTATAAATTTAAATATACATAATATTATATTGGTAGACTAACGTATATAAGAACGTTTTTTTGCATCGAATAATTACAAACTCAAGGTCTAAGTTCAACAGAAACTGAGATTTTCACATTCTGTCTTCGGTTCCCAAAATAATTTCATAAAATTATCAAATGAATTTATGGACGTAAAACCACGTCTATTTTGAAGTGGTATAACATCTCGCAGACTGGTATGTGGGAGTAACTTTCGATTCACTGACAAACGAGAAGCGATGTATCACAAGTAGTAGCAACATAGGTACCAAAATTGGCACCAAATACCATTCCCAATATAAAGGTCGTCGTCCTTCGTTACAGTTTGAGGCTTATGTAGGACCATGTCCACCTTGTTGTTTTTCTTCAAACATTAATCGATTTTCCAAGTTTACATAGGTAGCCTATCATTTGAGTACCTCTAACTTTACATTTTATTTCCTTTCAATTTCTCTCTAATGTTCTGCATTA
Organism: Ericerus pela; assembly: GCA_011428145.1. NCBI lineage: Eukaryota > Metazoa > Arthropoda > Insecta > Hemiptera > Coccidae > Ericerus > Ericerus pela. The sequence continues at coordinate 2,070,764 of WOFM01000187.1, read as the reverse complement.
AAAATTAGAAAATTCGAAGCTATCGTGTCCTAGTTCCATTCAGAACTTAAGAACCTTCATATCGATGACGCAATTTTTACCGGTGCTATGCGCTAAATAGACGATTTTAATAAAAAAAAAATTAATACCTATATTTTAATATTCTAAAATTGGTAAAAATGATTACGTAATGAATGGCGAATATATTAGTAGAAGGGGAAAAAAATTATTTCATTTGAGGACACGGTTATCTAATGGTTCGTAACGAGTTTTCAAATACAAATTTTGTGAACAGTCTGAGAGGAAGTGTCGACTACATGCTGCGTAACGAAAATTTTCGTACGTAGGTAGTAAGTAATTTAGCGTGAATTTATGGCATCGGAAATGAAAAAGATTACAAATTATTGGTGTTTTCCAAGAACTTTTCACCATTCACTGATTTCAACCGATATTGAAGATGGCATTCGTTCGTGAATAACTTAGGTAATTCTAATTTACATGGGGAAATACTGAACTAAAGAAAGGAAAAAGAGATTTTGTTTGGATTTGAACGATCACACGACATTCGTTGACTCGGAATGTTTTTATTGTTTGGTGGCGACAAAAATACCAAAGTATCAAATCAAAATGAATTTCGGAATCATTTAGATGAATTTAAATTAAAATGATAAGAATCAAAGGAAAATCCAATTTATCTCATGGTATAAGTGTACTGAAGATATAATTTCAGTTCGACCAGAATCTAGTAAAAGGATCAACGTAGAAGGTTAAATGATTTTGAGAAAAACGCAAAATTTGGTACCGACTACCTACTGAATTTGGTCAGAAATATCAATTTTATAATTTCAGTTATAGTGATAGACAAAAACAAAACCATGGTGGTCTTGATCGCACAGAGACCAGTTTTTGTTTTAGTTTTGGTTTTATGGTCCGATGTTGCTTAGTGATTAGAATTCATATATTTCCAAAAAATACGAGAATTTCAACTTATGACAGACACAGTAGGCTAAATGATAAAATAGGGAGAAAAACTAAAATTAAACATCAGGCTAAGTAGATACTGATTGAAATTTATTCAACTGGCACGATCGCAAACATTGTACCGTGCGTTTATTTTATATTTCTTCAAGCTTTTAGCAAATTTGGTTTCGATTTTGAGTCGTCCAGTCATCATCTCTGTCTTGCATAGACGGTCTTGCACCTGTATTCTCGAACGTTTCTTATGGCTAAGTTAGACTTAAGTACTCGTTTAACCAGTTTTATCCTATACTTATACATGTCGGAGTTACAGATGGAACATTGCTTAAATAGCGAATCTGTACTTAGGTATCGTTTTAGAATACGAATGCTAATCTTGTAAATAATGCAAATCATAAACTTAGACAGATTTTGTTCATCATTAATTTTTAAGTAGGTACCCATTTTTCAGTGGCAAGACTAATTTTTTGGTGAGGGTAAAACCCTTCGGTCATCAGCTGAATCTCGCCAATGTTAATCGAACCTGCCATTATTAAAAATCCTAAAATAGACAGAGATTTTCTGGACGTACCAGCAGGTATTTTTTTATTTGTTGGTCCTGTGAATCTAAAGCTATCTGAAGACTTTGCTGTGAAACCTGGTAAATCTAGTGAATTCTAAACTCAGTTTAAAAAAAAAAAAAAAAAAAAAAACAGACGCAAACTGATAAACTGCTTCATTTATATTTCAGTCAAGTAATTCCTTGTTTAGTCTAGAGCTTGGGCCCTTGGCTTCTCGAATGCGAGCGAACGTGCAACTAACCTTCTGCTGGTTGATCTCTAACTACGGACCTTTTTCTATACTCTAAATATTTTCCTTTGAAATAAGATTGCAGATGTATGAGCACTAGGTCACCTCAAACACTAATTTATTTTCAATTCTTCTTCTGTACAAAGCCGACGCGTAGGCATATTTAATGCATGTATGATGAGTTGCGATATTGTGTGCCTTCTCACTAAACGAATTTCATATAGCGAGTAATTGCTTCATTTATAATATTTTCAGAGAAATTGTATTCTTACTTGACCAAAAATAGGCATTTTTGTAATGTATCTGAGTTTTCATACTGAAAAAAAAAAATTATTGATCAATTTAACATAATTATGTCGCCTATATAGCTTGAGAATTTTTTGAAAAACCCCTAAATTACATCCGGTTAACCTGGCTTACATAATTGCAAGACAGTTTACGTGAATTTGATCATTTTATTTGTCTGTATGACTTATACTTGAGTTTAATCCGAACAAAAACGAAGAAAAAAATGGTTGTGCCTCCTCGTATAAGTTTTTTTTTTATTTTTGTGGTGGACTTGAAAAATGTACTTTTCTGAACACTCTATTACAACCCTACCTGAAAAAATTATTACATAAATTTAACTTTTTTCAACGGAAATTATAGATCACCGTGAGTTGACCAATTAATTGTTGAAGACTAGTTAAGGTACAGCTATTGTACATACCCTCGTCAAACTTAATACTTGTAATATGACAGATGAATATAATAAATGTTCTTTAGATTAGTTTTGAAAAACCCGTAGTAGGCATGTTGAATTAAGGTAAGAAAATTTAAATTCAAATGAAAATTGAGCGCAATCCAAAAGCTGTAGTTCATTATGGTGAAATTAGTGATGTTTGCAAGAATTAACTGGGTGGAGCCTTTTATCGCAGCTTTTTCGCAAATATCAATAATACTACTCCTCTAAAACCTGCACCCGATTGATTCGAATAAAAGTTTATTATATATATTCTACATCATTTGCACGGTGCACCGCCGAAAATTATAAATTAAAAAAAAGGAAAAAGGAAAGAAATATTAAAAAAAAAAATTTTAAAATTAAACAAAAATCGAGTTCATAGCAATACTACGTTAGAAAACCCAGTTTGTTAATTTTCGTCTACAATTCAAAACAAAAACCTATAATCTAATTTAATACAATGCAGAAACGAAGTTCGTAACCACTTGCGCCTTAAATACGAAAAAGATACTTCAAGCAACACAGGAGGTTTGTTTTTCTCCCGCAACTTTCATCTTTTTTTATATTTTTCTCTAAAACTATTGAATCAATAGTACCAAACTCCTGTCAGACTGGTCCGACATAAGAGCTACATTTCATGAAAATTTCAATCTTATCTTTGTTAGAGTTTCTTCAAAATCTTGGAAAAACCACTTTTTCAATAGGTAATTGTTTGTTCCCTAGTTTTCTCAGAAACTACTGAACCAATAGGAATTAAACTCCTATCAGACCAAATCCTACATAAGGAATATCTTCCATGAAAATTTTAACTCTACATCTTTCCTAATTTTTTTAAAACTGTGAACACAAAATTTTTTCAGTAATTTTTTATTTTCCAGTTTTCTCAAAAACGACTGAACGGATAAGCACCAAAATTCGATGAAATTTTATACAAAATTATATAACAACAGTGTATCGTGAAAATTTCAGCCCAATCATTATCGTAGTTTCCTCAAAATTTTGGAAAAAAGACTTTTCATTTAATCTTTTGTTTTTCAGTTTTCTTGGACACTACTGAACCAATACGCAACAAATTCTTATCAGACCTGGTCCTATATTATGACCTCCGAGCAGTGGCAGTAACTTAGATTTTTCTCGTGTGTTGCAGACTTTGCTCATTCGGAAAAAGGAAACTTAGAATTTAGAAAATACATCTCATTTTCATTTTCAGATTCGGTCAATTTAAGAAAATTCCGTGTACTGCATATGCAACATATACAACACGACAGTTTCCGCCACTGACACAGAGTATTAAATAATTATGTACAACAGAGGGAGCACGCTCATTTGAGTATTATTACGAAAAATGGCACAACTTTCGAAGATATTGTCCCCACTCCTTTGCAACCAAAATCGAATTTGCTTGCCACTTATTCGGGCCCATGGGCAATAATCAGAATTTTTTTTCTCAAACAATTTAATTTAATAAATGAGAACATATAATTATTAATTCTCGGATGATAGTTTACTTCCATTGTTGAGGACACCATGTACGAATAAAAATGAAATATGATATTGTATATTCACTACATATTGATGGGAAATCTTGGTATACTGATTTTTTCAGATATATTTATGGCCATGTTCATCTTCAATTTTATAATAATACGAGAATAATTAATATTATTGATTTTTTTCGGAAAAATACATAATTTTTCACCACACTCTACCTTGACTTCTATGAAAGTTCTTTGAAACTTTGTTTTCAAAATCTATCTGATTCATTTTTAACCGAATTATTTTTATTATGTACCGAATGCTTATTGTTATTGAATAAAATTGAAAAACTAAAAGTACTCTCACCGTTGATCAGCTTATCCCACAGTGCATGGGATTTAAGCATTTTTGTAATTCATGCAGGATCCTACTCCAGCATAAAAACCTTTCGTATCTATTAACTCCATTTCAACCCCATATTTAACATTATTTTATTGAATTTAAATTACAGCTAAAATAGAATGACCAAAAGGTGACAACTGACGGGAGCAGAAAAACGAGTTGGTTGTCGTTAAAGTAGGCGGCTAATGGGCATAGTTTATAGTTGCTGGCTCAATGCAGGGTATCCTCCTTCTTACTATAAATTCCAAGATACTTGTAAACAGACATAAGTATACTGTAGACTTCCATACGCGTGATTCAACCTTATCGGAAGACGAGGAACTTTCCGTGAAAGGGAAGAATCCAGTCTAAAAGAATTATCTTGGTATGAAAACTGTGTGTACCTAGGTACCTATAATTAAAGCGAACCAATCGTCCAATCGTTTCATTTAAAATAATGATGGCGGCGGTGGTGGCGTCAGCGGTGGAGGTGCAGCCCATTTGAAATTATTTCTAATCACCGTTATGAAATGCGCCTTTAACCGGCCGCTTTACAGCCACGATATTTTATTGTCAGTATACCACTTTCACTTCCCGTGGAATACATAATACCAAGCCTACATTTATTATACCTAAACGTGTACCTACGTATATATGCCTATAATACTATACTCGAGCGTTTATTGTGCGTTACATATTATTAATTTATTACGCTAGGGCGTACAAGTCGCCGCCGTTCATATTTAGTCTACTCGTGTGCTCGTATTTCAGACGATCGACGTTTATTATTATGACATTAAAATGCCATCGGCTAATCGTGTTCACACAATATATTCGATAGCCTATCAGCGAATATGTACGTAAGAAAAAAAATCAACCATCCTAAAAATTCTTTTCATCATTGGTCTGACCATTTAATGCGTGTCCAAGAAATGCTGGCATACTGGTATCAGGGCACAGACGACGTAACCTAATTTCATTGTGGAATTTCAGGAGTTAACCACGTTCGAAGTCAAATTTAGCCAATTATATTAACAAGTTAACCCTCGATACAAATTAAAAAAAAAATATATTTCTTGGATAATTAGGCTAAGATAGCAATTCTGAAAATATTGTGCACCTGTAGAACAAAGAAAGAAAGAAAGAGAGAGAGTGAGTGAGAGAAAGCGAGAGAGACAGAGACAGAAAGAGAGAAATAGAGAAAGAAAGATTCACATCCCCACAAGCGAATGACATTATTTGTAATTATTATTGCTCTAATAGATAGGTTTTGGAATAATTTTGGAGACAAAATTTCGTGATGTTTCGGCGACGTTCGCGACACAACGTTGTAATATTAATGCGTTAATTTTTTTCAGTGCAGAGTCAGCAGTTTCTTCAGTCAAATAGCTGTCCGGAACAATATGGCGAACAGACATACGCTCATCCGGAAGCGTGTGATCAGTTTGTATTGTGCGTAAATGGTACGCTGTCGGTGGAACAGTGTGAAAATGGCCTACTCTACGATGGCAAAGGAAACGTCCACAATCACTGCAACTATTATCACGACGTCGATTGTGGTCACAGGAAGGCTAAAAGTGCGTACATGAATTGTTCTCTCGGACCTTTAGCTTTTAAGGGTCTACGATAGTTATTACGTTGTTATCATGGGATACGTAGAATTGGAACAATCTCAAACCAGGAAATCACATAATCACGTGGTACAGCACAGTTTAAAATACAATTCGATGCTGCTCAGTATTTGGTACTCGGAGAGAAACCAATATATTAGAAAGTGTGCTGCGTCAAATGCTTTTGAGCAGGAAATAAACAGTGTTGAGTAGTGCAGTGTGATATACAATTCGAAGTACCTAGTTTGCCTACATAGTACCTATTGCTGCGTGGAGTGGCGTATGAACTACTTAGTGCTCTCACTATATAGTACTGGACGAGCAAAGCTCCATAAGACCAATGTAATTTTTAATGTCGAGACATGCCAGCGAAAAAGTAGGCAACCATAGCGTACCTTCTGTATATTTTTGATAATTTGCTTGAGTTCACCAAGTTAGAATACATCTGATAAAGACATCCCTTAAATTCACAAGGATAGCGAACATAAACAGAAAGCAAAATACGTCAAAAGGTACGCTCAGGTTGTCTATTTAGCGCCGGCATGTCTAACCAGAAATCATCTTTCTTTACTGGTCCATACTATACATATGGTCAAAGACTGAGTGTTAAGCATTGTTGTATTGACATAGTTGAGGGAGGTCAAACCCAATTCCGTCGAAAAGAAGTATATTACTGTGTAAAGACCACAAGTAAAATTAACGAATTAGGTAGGTACCTACCTTAGTATTGGAGTTTTTTTGTTGTATTGTTTTGTTGCTCGTTGAAAACCTCACCAAGAATCTTGAGTTATCGGTGCCCCTGGTGCTAAGTAAAGCCCACAAATATGAGTTCGGCATACGCCATTTTGAATTCCAAAGCCCGAAAGTTGATTCACGGTAACTGGTATTTTTGCGAAATTATAATAATATTAGATGATTTCATTAGTAGCGGATCTAGAATGTAATTTTGAATGGAGCAATGAAAGAATTCTTGGGGGTTCTACTTTTTTTTTGGGGGCTCTTCAACTAATTTTTTTACTGTTTTTATCTCAATTCTGCAGTCATATTTCATTTTTTCTCTTCATATTTTGTTTTTGAAATTTGGTTGAAAATACCCCATTTCTTCCCCTGGATCCGCCACTGAAGGATTTTATCAATTATTGTGGCAACTTCTAATCGGTGGTAGACGCGTGTGCTTCGCATTCGCCAATCAGTTGTGTGACCAGTTCCCACATAATTATGTGGGAGCAAACAATCTTTTGGCACATGGGCGACTATTCTACATTAGTCGTCTAATTTTAATGCTGGCTAACGCCGTACATATGAGCTCGATGTTTGTAGTTATACGCCTGTACGTCCTACAATTATATCGAGCTTTTTCATTTTTAAACTTGTAATCGACTCTCTTCTGACCGATTTAAAGCCGAAATAAGTAAGCCTCTCATCATAAACAATCTTATCGTAAAGTTATCGAATGCAGTTTAGAGAGAAGGATTGTTTATAAATAGTCGAAATTTTGTGGAAACATTGATACAGGTATGTTAACTAAAAATTCTGAAAAAATTTTGCCGAAGTCGTATATTTGGTTCTCGAGACATCGTGGAGGTTTTGTTCGGGTGCCGCACTTGGGCTAAGTCGTTTGTATAGGCATTGCTATGGGGTGGGTAGTGCAAACTGTAGCACGTCGGTAATACATAATCACATACCTACTATGGTACAGTAGAGGGCTGCCCTAAGTTGTGTATACATTTATTTAATTTTGAAAACACTTGGACGACTAATTCATTCAGAAAACTATTTACAGTGACTAGCAACTGTTGGAAAATGCAGCATGTGATTGTATATTATTTACGTCACGTAACTTATCTCCTAATACCTACGATAGTTGCACAAATTGGTTTCTCAATATTTCACCTAAGAATAAGATTGCACAGTGATACGCAGTGGAGGCTTACGGAGTACATACTACAGCAGTCAATGATGTCATTCAGGTATTGCAACCACCGACACAGATGAAAATGACTGGTGCAATAAACACATCATCTGTGCTTACGTTAGTGAGTGCAGTATTGGCGTAGCACTACCTTTGCTTTCCTGACTGAGAAGAGGTCAGATTTTTGGGTTCGGGGCTTGGAGTTCGGGGTTTACTTTACAAATTTACTATCAAAAGTCATGTGTGACACTGAATGGTAGAACTATAAATTACAACATCAACGATATTCTTCCGATTTGGGTTTTTATTTCTGCTACTTGATTCCAGTCGAACCAATTAGCTCGCCCGGGTGTGAATTCAGATTTGGTATCTACTCAGAGAGCAACGGATGCAGCACCAAATACGTAAAATGCGCTGACGGTTATCCAAATCTCCTGGATTGCGAACCTGGACTGGCCTATGACGACCGAATCCGAAAATGCAACTGGCCTGATCAGCTGTTGGACATCTGTAAACCAGAAGGTAGGTACCTAAGTAACAGCATATTCATTAAACAATAACGTTCCCAGCTGTAGACAGAGCTAAATCCGACGGTCTCTGGTCCCATGAAGAGGTGCTTCACACAATGTCACTGGAAGGTAATTTATGTCTGGCTTGGAAAGCACGAGCCGAAAAGCAAGTAATACGTATAGTCCGAGCCTTTGTGTGTAATCAAATTCATATTCACTAAAAATTGAGAAATTTTTTGACAGATACCATAATATTTCATTCTCACCGTTCAATTTTAAAATTATTTTCTTCCAAAATTTATTCAGTCACGAGCTGTTTTTAAATCCCAATCCCCTTTCCCTTTGACGACGGACTGCTTTTGTTGCAAAATCAAAAGACCAAACTTTGCTATATTTCTCGGTTTCAGAGGTCGTTGGATTCACGTGTCCCGACAAAGTGGACCCAGATTCACCACAAGCTAAATTCTGGCCATATCCACGATACTCGATACCTAACGACTGCGAACGTCTGATCACTTGCGTCGATGGTCATCCACGTCTGATTAGTTGTGGCGAAGGTAAACTTTTCAATGACGAAACTCTTACCTGCGCGGAACCAGAAGAAGTTCCAAAATGGTAAGCCTTTCATCACCGACTGATTATTGTAGGTATAGGCCTACGCAATGAGAAGCGTAGACTAGATTTTTTGTTGTTCAAGTTGGGTGAGATTTAATGAAACAGCATTCCGCTGGTGCCTATTCTAAAGTAACTCGGATTATAGTTTTTGGAAAATGATTCGCAATTTTCGTGTAGGTAGCTACGTAAGTTGGTTAATTTGTAGAGTAGCCAGATCGTACTCCTGATTCTCTTTTTATAGGTCTTGTTCAAACGATTTGAACGATAGTTCAAACTAGAAATTAATTCTGTGGAATGTAATTCAGTTTAAAGAAGGCATTTATCAGGTGCGCATTTTCGTCAATATCTATACTCGAAGATAAGAATTATTTAAGAGGAAGGGTTCCAAAAAATTAATTTCATTTATCAGTATTTCTGCCTTAGGCAGTACAGAATTTAAGTTGATGCTAAAATAGCCGTAGCTTCAAACTTCGAATTTTGAGACAACATACAAAATAAATACGTGAGTAGGTAATTAATTTTCGGAATACAGAAGTGTTTATAATGTATTACATTTGCTGAGTGCTATCGGCTACGAATACATCCTCTTTCTTAATTTAGAAGTTTGGCCCTAAATAAAAATTCCGCAAATCTACACAGCTCCATACAGAGTGAAGCAATCATTGCTCCGGATTTTTTTTAAGTACCTTACTGCCTATTTCTGCATCTTCATATATCTCAGAAAAATGAAAAACTGATTCACCTTGTATTTCACAATCTTCAAATTGTAGTTTACATTTTAAACACTTTTTGCTCATCTGCTAATGTGTACTCGTGTTATGTTCCAGTTCTCATTACCGCCCTCAAAAATAGACTGCCTCGAAATAAACGGACAAATAGCGAACACCATCCGTCTCGTCGTGTGGCTTTCAATTACTCAAATAAATAAAAATTACTAAAAAATATCGTATATTTATTCGTGTAATAACTTATCGCTGTAAATATTTACGTATGAGTAAAAAAAAAAAAAAAAAAAAACAAACACTTAACCTATAAATGAGTAGATTACGATCTATTTCTAAGAGGTGGAGCGAACGTTTGTTGAGATATTTGCTGCTGTGGGAACTGCTGCGAAGGTATTTGAGACTGTTGTTGTTGTGGCTGCAGCTGTTGCTGCAACTGATATTGTTGTTGTTGTTGTTGTTGTTGCTGCTGCTGCTGTTGCTGTTGATGATGATGCTGTTGTTGCTGTTGCTGCTGTTGTAACGGCAGCTGGAATTGTTGGGGTCGTTGGGGTTGCAGCTGTGGTCGAGCGGACGGTTGGGAGGACTGACGCGACGACTGACTGATTTGGTTTGGTCTTTGTGGCACGTTTTGGTCGTCGTCGTCGGCTGCCTCTTGGAGTTCGTCGGGACTGGGAGCTGGAGTGGTGGGCACTTCGCAGTCTTCGGTCGGTGGCACGACGCACCGCAGAGAACGTTTGTCGAACACCAGCATGGCTGGGCAGCGCTGTAGTCGAGGATAACCACCCTGGCACTGCCAGTATCTGTTGCACGATTTGCCCAGTGGAACGTTACCGTTCGGATCTTCATTGCAGAGTGCTGGAAGAAGAGAGCGGATGAAAATATTGTGGGCAGGTATAGGGGTGAAAAGTAGTTTGGAGTAGAATTAAAACCATTTTTTTTTTTCTTAACGTAGAATACGTCTGACGTTTCAAGAGCGGGTACCTCCAATAAAACTTGATTTCCTGAAAAGGTGTAAGCATATACCGTACTTCCTAATCCGTCTGTAAAAATAAAACTCAACGTACGTGTAGGTATTTGGTTGTCAATAACTTCAGAACCACTTGGCAGATCAAGATGAAATTTTGAGTATTTATTCGTGTTATTCCGGAGGCTTTTTTGAAGCCGTCGTCGAAATCTTTAGCCCCTTTGAAGGCAAAGTTATCCATTTTCACCCAAGTTCGTCATTAACAATACAAATACAAATGAAAAGGAATAAAAGAGAATGAAGGGCGGGTGCAGCTCACGCGAGGCTGCGGGTAACGTACCTAGTCTTCCAATAATTCAAAAATGATCATAGTTAGGGAATAAAAGAGTTTTTTTAATACTTTATTTTTGATTTTTGTGATCCGCCAAACTTTGTTCATATATGAAATATATTTTCCAGCTACAGTTGGTGGTGGAATAACTGTGCGGTCAAGTTCACCGCTTTTGGCTGGCTAATAATATGTAGGATGCCAGTCCGAATCCCCAAGCTGACAGTCATAGTTTAAACTTTTATCCATCCATCTCAAAAGATCGAAAACGTGTACACTGAATGCTCTAATTATAACACAAATTAAGACTAATCAGTATTCCTTTTCTATTGAGTGGCTCCTGTCAGAGGTATAATATGTCAACTTAAGTGAAGGCTACATTGTGAGTAACAAGAGCAAATTTTGGAGAATATTAAACGGCGGTTCTGTTTTATTGGTGCTCCAGTATGCACAATGCTGGATTTTCCATTAGCTTTCAAAGGCTTTGCCTACACGCCGCAGATTTTGGGGTTAGAAAATTTTTCAATTTTTTTTTTTAAATCCTCCCAAAAAATCATTAATTTCTGCATTACCGTTTTACTGATGTTTAAGTTCGGGGTTGGCAAAATTTGTAGAACCTACATGTGGCAAATACTCAAATCTGGCTCTGAGTATCCGATTGAAAATTTCATGCTGGTAGCCTACTGACCATCAAAACTTGAAAATCCATGTCACATCGACGGTGAAATATTATATTCTTCAAAATTAGGTAAGATAGTCTGGCAGCTGAAGCCGAATTTAATATCGGTTATTTTAAATAACTTTTAGCGTTGCCACACAAGACTACGGTTTCTTTTTGATTCTGCGACGAATAATTAAATTGGCTGACTTCAATATCATTCCTGGAACTTCAAGTGTTGCGGAGACGAAGAAAAGCGTAAATGTTCCCTGGAAGGGCTAAAATTATTTAGATCGTATTCATTTTGAATGATAACGACGTACCAGATGTGAATAAAAAAATTTATTTAGACCAGTAACTGTTGAAAATATTGGAAATTTGAAAATTTTAGCGAACCGTATTTTTGGAACAGAAGAATTTGTAAATGTGTTGCATAGGTAAGTGGAACTTTTTTCAGTGTTTGGCCTCGTGACCTACTTTCGGAAGTCATTTCCGAATGCGAGTAAAATGGACCTTTTTTTGAATGATCACACATAAAATTGTTATGGTTAAAACTTTTTCTACTAATGGAGATCGCATTAAAATATTTGTATTTAATGTTTTTGTTGTTAAAAATTTTAAACTATTAAATTTTGTCAATTAACAAATCAGGCGATATGGCAAAAGTTGTTCTCCGATTAGTCGGTGGCTATAATAATAAAGTTAGGTACTCATTCAGATTTGTTCAATTTCTTTATAAACATCTAGAACATAACCATCGCAGATATTAAAAAGTTATTATACAATAGGATCTAAGGAAAATTTCAGTTTTGCATAAATAACTGACAGTATGTAACAAAATACAGATTACGTGTACTTTTAAATACTATTCACAATGGTGCGAAAATTGGAAGAAGTTGATTCGATTTTAATTTAAATTTGATTTCAAGAGGCAAGAGGATTTTGTTTTTTGGGCCATCTTTCCTAATAAGCCTCTTGTTGTCAGCATCGGTTAACTCGATTACGTCGATATAAATTTGATCAAAAATAATAATTACGTAGTCTATAGGTACTTTTTGGAATAGCACACGTGGTCAACCATGAATTATCTCATCAAAAATTCCACATGTACTTCTTCCAAAAAATTAGGTATTCACTAATGTCAAGGCTACTGAAAGTTATACATGATTCGCATTCATGTTACAAAATTTATTTGAAGAATCCGCCACGACGGCCGCATGCGAAAGAAGTTACCAAATTTTTGGACGAAAATCGAGACGTGGACGATAATTTTTGTCAAATACAAGGCTAAGTGCTCATAAATATAACAACTTTTATTTAAAAATTAAAAATAATTTCGTAAATCAGCACCTACGCTCTCGGTATTGACGTGAACTCTTGGACAAGACTATACAGAAGAGTCTGAATGACGATAAGGAGGTCTTTATTTAAATATGTACTTAGGTATACAAATTATTCGGTAAGTACGAGTGGTGAAAAATCTGTAGATGAGGCCAGGTTTGACTTGAAACGAAAAAATTAGCGTATAACAGCTTAAATTTTAGAAAAATTTTTCGACGAATTTTGAAAAATGCTAAAATCGATGAGTAAAATGGTAGAATTTAACTGAAAAGAAATTTCAAAAAGATTTCGATATATGTAAAAAAAAAGTGAGAGTGCTGCTTTTAAACGTACAAATTGAGATGTTTGATTAAATTAGTATTCATTGAAAGCATTAAAAAAAAATCACGATTGAGAGTAAGAAATGAACAGGAAATCAAAAAATTTTGAGTAGCCTACTTATAGTCTTTTCTGATTGTAAATGAATGTGAAAATATACTACGACTATGACTTAGGTGATGATTAGTAGATCTGTAAAATTTTCTTGATATAAATAAATTTCCGTTGATATTTATTTGCACGTTGAACATAATTGGCGACCAGCTATCAGGGGTGTCAGTCAGATTTTTTTTCCCTTATTGAGTCGTAATTTCACTCAAATTGCTCAAATTGACTCGACTGCGGAGTGTAGAAGTATCTACAGAATTAAGTATCGAGAAACGAAGCTATAAAACTGATTGTTCAACGTGTAGGCTAACCAATAAGGAGTAGGAACTTGATCTATTATAAAAATTGTATTATATTTTTGAAGAAGTATTTGTTGGTGCATCAAATAAAATTTTAAAAATTTGCTACCCAGTCTGGTAAAATAGACTACTTTACGAATTAAGATTCGAGGAAAAAAAAACGTAGTTACAGGAAAAAGACAAAAATTATAACTGCTTAGGCCTGAAAAATTTCTACCTGAATTGAGAGTGTGGGTTTTAAAAATGAATTTCAGTTTATGTCGGAAACAGGGGGTGAGCTGGAAACAAAATTACTGCCTAAAATTTTTAATTTATGAAGCCAACTTCAACGTAGCTAATATGTAGTAAGTACTGCGTAAGTTACAAAATTTTCTTTAATGCCATTGTCAAAAACAGAATTTTGCAGCCAAAAACGCCCCTTGTGCGTTTTTCTTTCTATTTTGGCATAAATCTGAACAGTATTAGAAAACAATCTGCAATAATTTGATAGCCTATAGAGGCCTTCACGAGGTTTAATCAGACACATCAACATAAAGTTTTTAATGTCTGGTAATTTGGGAAATTCTGAATTCCTCTGTCATCACACAAAATTAAATTTTGACAAAAATACGTACGATGTTTTTGGCAGCCTTCTACATTATCAGGCCAGTCACAAGACCTCATGTGTTCGTTGTAGAGTAAACCACCAATACACAACTGCTCGGTGGCGGTTCCATTCCAGCATGTCCAATATCTGGTGCAACTGGTCTCGTGTCCGAAGATACCATACAACCAATCGCAGTGCTCCGTCGAGATGGGACCGTCTGTGGAGAAACAAAGTCGACATTCGATGTTTTATTGCAGTCGATACACGGTCAACGGTGACAGGATCTTCACGCACTTTCCATTTACCCTCCAGAAGGCTAATTAAGATTTACTCACTGGCTAATTGCTTATCTTCGCAGTACTTCGCTCTCCACGGATAGTCACAGCCTTCGGTTACGCCTCGGTGCTTGCCAGCGAACACCAACCCATTGGGGCAGTCGTACAGCTCTGGTTGGCCATCGACACACTCCCAGTAGCGATCGCAATACGTAGCGTCGGCCACGATTTTGGTTTTTGACTTACAAGGGTCCTCTTGATTAGTGCCCTGCTTCAGTTGCTGCGCATTTGCTGTGAACAGTTAAGGCAGCATCAAGTGCGATTAGTCCAACGTTTTATATGGTAGTTAATCTTAGAACTAATCTTAGAAATGGTTTATGGTGAGCTAAAATCTTGGTATCGAATCAGTGTGTGTGAGTAAACCAAACACACATACACACTTCCAAATTGGTGTGCAACTCAACCATGAAAAACCAGAAATTCTGTTTGTTAATCGGCGACCATTTACTAATTTTATAAAACTTAGTTCCCATAAAACTAATCTGAACATAGGCGGATACAACTTTTCTAAAGTGAGGGGGCAAATTTGGTTGGAAAAAATCTGAGTCTGGGGTGGCACGATGAGTGTCAAGGAGCAAAAAAGGTCTTCAACTAATTTTTTTGTAAGGAATGGGGAGATCACCCTGTTCACCTTTCCCTTGTGTCCGCCTATGAATTTGAATTAAAATTCAACTGTGGTATTACCCCACAAAGTATTTTTGAGAGGGTTTTCTTGTAAGTAAACAAATCAATTTGAACATTAATGAAACAAATATATCGTTGTAAGTATTACAATCGGCCAATGACACTGATGGAACAATTTTCATAGAGGTTACATGGCTGGGAATCCATTTTTAAAAAACATAAGTGTATTTCTCCCGTAACATACTCATCTTGTTTTTCCTTTCATTGTATGTTCTGTAGTATGCTTGATGTTTCTGTCCGGTCATCTGACAAAAACCTATTATATGGTGAGTTTTCACCAGATTTTGTACATTTTTCAAATGTTGATAAATTTCTTCTCTTTCTTATATCAATAAGAAACAAGGCAAATTTATCAACAGGCTAATTTTCCCTACATTCAAATAAGTTACAGCTTGCTCTGACTTACTTGAACATTATTGAAATTACTCTTCATCTTACTGCGTTCGATGTATGTTCCTTTTTACAAAGTTTGTTAATGTCTTGATGTTTATTTGACATATATGGTTTTGAATTCACAATACCAACTTCCTAACTTCTTCTTCAACTTATTGGCTTTATTCTCATATTCTATGGTTTATTTAAATATTATAATTTTATGTGTAATACACACTGGTTTTTAATTTCAAACATGATGTGTTTTATTTCCATCATGTCTAGCTTTGAAGGTATTGAAGGCAACCTTCAGGGGAAAATCATGATCCTTTTAGGACTGTAGTTTTGATGATGAGGTAAGTCATTTAAACAGATAGCAGCTGTTTCTGGTATTAATTTCTAACTTCAAAAATAAGGTAAAAAATATAGAGGTTTTGGTGATATGAATCTGACCTCATGGCTGGCTATCCATCATTGTAATCTGAATTAAATTGGACTCGGGTATGTTATTTCTTTGTCACTGTATGTTTTACTTATGGTAAGTTTTGAGTGTGATTTTGTGTTTTGTCTCTTGGATTTGGTTGTGGTGATAAGAGGTCACCCCATTTGGCATACCACAGTTCATTTAATGGATACTTTGAAAAACACTTCACTGATTGCCATCGATGGTGTTTCCAAGAGAGTATCTGAAGTCAATTTCAGTTGAAATGTTTACTGTTTAAAGTTCATGGAAAATGATCGAACTACAAGTGGGAGTACTGAGCCTAATATCAAGGATCAATTTTTATTCAATGCCTTAAACGATCAACTTCTAACGTGAGACAATTATTTTCTCAAAATTATCGAAACATAAACTTATGTTTAGGTGGATACTTACTGTACACAATAAGGATGCTTTCTGATTAGTATTATTTTTTTAAAGGAAGTACCTAATCCCAGTTTTTTCTGGATACATCTCTCTGTTCTATTGAAAAAAATCATTCAAATTTTGGGCTTGATAAAGGAGTCAACAATGACTCTTTTTAGATTTTATTTTCACGCTGTATGTGTAGATGCCAAAGGCATTGTGGTCATTGTTGACATCACCCCTATTGGTATTGATCGTGCATACAAATTGTCATTGTGTTTGCTAGTAGTGGGTAGCTGGCAAACAATTGGCTCTTAAAGAACGAGTAAGTGGGTACCTATGTATTGACAAACAAAAAAGTAACATTGTTGAAGTCTATATTCTTATTGCAAACATCTGTTCCCAGAAAACTTAGAACTACTTACGAGACATGAGTTGGTGTCAGTTATGGTTTTTGTTCGGTTCGATTTAGAGGATAAAAAAATTAATTGTGTGATAGCTACGTTGTAGTTTTGTTAATCGATTATCCAGTTGGATAGTTAACCATTCATATACATATACAGGCGTCAATGAACATAATAATTGAATAAAAATGAATGGTTTAGTATACCGAACGATTAATTTTACCGAAGACTAAAATATAAATATTCAAAATTAATCGTTTTAGCTGATTACTTCAGGAGTACTTAGTCATTTAGACGGCACGTCGTCAACATTCTGTTCATGCGAAATGAGAAAAACAACGAGGAGCAGATTGAAAAAACGGGTTTCTGAACAGAGCAAGAGCAAGGAGAGCGAAATTCTCAGGCGGATAGATTGGCAAATCATCAATTAAAGTCAGATGAATTTAGCTGTAAAATTATTTGCATGTGACTAGATTAATACTTTTAATAGCTGGGGATTTTTTAGAGATTTATATTTTTTTACGACACCCCTGCGTCAATGATTTCTCGAGCAATTTTACGGAATCGTAGTTTTTCAGCTTAACACCTACAAACCCGATGTGAAAACTGCATCCAATAGCTGATATTCTTTATAAGATAACTTAATCGAGCAAATTGCTATATTCATGGATGCTAAGAGTATAGTCTTGCAAAATAGTCTTATTTTATAATAGTTTCATACTCAACTGTTTGGTTAATATTGATTAATTTGAGTAATTTAACAATTTTTTATGGAGTAATTTTAGTTGATGTACAGCAAAGGCTGTTATGTACCAGTAGGGCTAGACATTCAATTTTCAGTTTTTGCAATTACCTTTTACTTTAATTTTTTAAGTAGGTTCTTAATTTTCTAAGCTCAAGTTTCGTCGAATATAATTATTGTTTACCTTAAAAAAGTCGTTGGTAATCCTACATCGGATATATTTATCCAATTGATGAATCAACTTTTTAATTTTTAGGCTTCTTCATTTGGTGTTACTGCAAAATTTACCTATAGCTGTATTTGCAGAAGTGTCGAAACACTCACATTTATAAGTAGGCTAAGCTACGCTCATAACGAAGATTAATGTATAAATTAATGTAAACTCGTAAGTTATTTAATTTCCGCTATTTATGCAATGAAAAAAGTGCTATAATGAGAAGCAGAAGGTCGTAATTTCATAAAAATTTGAAACTAGATAATGCATCAACGCTCAATGACGTCGACAAAAAAAAGAAAAGATCAAGAGCAGAAAAGAAAAATTAGCCAAGAACTAAAAAAAAAAAAAAAAAAATAATAATAATAATAAAAGATACAGATAATTTGTTAGTATTTGAAAAAAAAAAGGTAAATTATTGGAGAGGCTGAGGCTGTGTTCCAGTTGATTTTTTCAAAGATCTGGAAGTAGTCTGTCAATTCTCCATTGTTGGCGTTCATTGGATTTTGAAGAGTTTTGAATTTCAACTCAGGTTTTAGGGAGGTTTTAACTTGAAATTGCAGAACATACACTTTTAGGAAATAATTCGATGGTTTTCTTTTACGCAGTAATGAAAATTGTGGATTATATAATAAAAAAACACTTATATGAGAAAAATATATTCCTCATTTGCAAAACGAAGTGTAGTGCAGTTGTCTGCGTTCTGTTTCAAGTAAATTTGCAGGATTTTTGGCCTTGAAATTTCTAAAAGTCGGTGTATTCAGAAAAATTTCTTTAATTTCAGTCAAATATATCGATTTGTTTGATTGTAGAAAATCCATGTTAGAATTATTAATTATTTTTTTGTTTTGTTTTTTTGTTTGTTTTTTTTTTTTTTTTTACTGCTCTTTAGAGGTAAAAATATAAAATGTTCAACAACTATCGATTAATTTACAGTGATGTTATGTTTCTGGATGCAGTCTAGATACTCAGTAGGTTTGGTTTGGTCCGAATTTCATTTTGGGTTTTTTATTTAACATTTCTTTAACGACATTTTCCTAGCACTGTTCTGGAATTGGAGCATGTCTCGAACTTTTCTATGTTTTTATGCTAAAATTTTAATTCTCTTTCTCACCAAAATGGATTGTTTTAATTTTTTTTGCTTTTATTCGATTAATATTGGTGATTTGATGACTCCTATGTATAAGTACTTAATGCTAAGAATGGATTTATTTTGTTGCGGTTATACTCACTTTGCAGGGAAAGCATGATTCAAAATCGATCCGACATAAGAATGAGTCTTTTTTACACGCGCAGTCATATAATGAAATATCAAAAAAGGTGAAAATAAATTTTTTACTGGTATAATAAATTATAGCTTTTATTCTCCATTATAGATGACAGAAAAACGAGAAAATGTCAAGAATGACAATCACAAAAGAGAAATAGAAAAAGTTCGTCGGAATGAAACCTAAAATCCATTTTTCAACATACCTATACACTTAATAGACAAATCAAAACCAAATTAAAAAAATATACATAAATATAAAACTATAGCTTGCATGTACATTGAAGGTGGTCGACACAAAATTAGTGTTTTTTTTCTCAATAGGTACAAACGGAGAGAGAGTCTCTGGAGAAATTCAAGATCAACCTGGTGTATTCACTTATAACGGTATATTACAACTAAAATCTCGTTAAAGGAGTACACTATTAGCGAGTATGAGAAAAAAATAGTACTAAGTAAGTATGCTGTAAATTGAAAGGTAGTTTTCACATTCAAATGTCGTTTATAAATAAAAAATAGAGATTACAGTAGAGTCATTAATGAGAAATAAATTAGTTTATAGCCTTGTTTTATTCGAACTTATCTCATTTCAGTCTAACGATTAAAATACGAACAAATAATTTAGCAGTGTCACCATCCGTCATTAAAGAATCTAAGTACCTAGTAAATATAATTTTCGAAGAGTATCATAAAATAGGTATATCGTAATACTGGTTTGTTGACAAAAATTTGAATTTGAATTTAATACATACACGTTTTCATAATAATTATATATAATTCAAAATTAACGTATAACTAATGAACTTCGAGATGAACTTAAATCAGATTCATTTTTAGTGTGTTTTTTTTTTGTATTAGTAACGTGTATAATATGACTAGCAATAAAAAAAGGTACCCTACTTAATTAGAGTTTTAGAGAAGACTCGCTAAGATAGGAATGCAAAAATGATGTTTTATTATCTAAAACGTTTTACCCTTCATGCCCGTTCTGCAGAGAACAGACATCAATGAACTACGAAGAGCAAACTTATTTGGCTAAAATAGTTACAAAGGTACAATTTTCAATTGTTAAATTCACCTAACACTTTCTAATGAGTTGCAAACTTCAATTTAATAAAATATTTACCTAATTATCTCGCATTAAATGTAAGGATTGCGGTCATTGAAAATGTCTGAAAAAATCAGCCAAACTGTTTGAATAGATAAGCTTCTTCATTTGCCCATAAAACAAAAGAATAAGTAGGTACCTAATGTTTCAAATATATGGCACCGCCGCAAGACGCAGAAGGTACCAAAAAGATGCACCAATTTTTTCTTGCCATGTATTGCGAGTAGTATCTTTCCACATGTTTTAGGCGAAAAGGTACCCTGATCCAATACCCTGCACTGCGGGATGTATTATTAGGTGTATTTACGGCGCACGGATTACGATGACCGGTTATCCAGTTTATGTGAATTTTATTGATTTCTGCTATTATTTAAATTATTTAAAGGAATGGAGTACGTTTCTAGAAACCAAATTATAGCTAAGGTGGGCACGGTCGAGAGAAATCTTTGTTCAAAGACTGGGTCAGGATAAGTCATTACAATTAATAATAATAACGATAATGATATGAGTTGTTTAAAGACTGAAGAAATGATATGAAATTTTTCAAATCAGAGGATATTATGTTATATCAAAATGTTCTGGTAGAGAGTTTGGGAAGGGTAAATTTTATGGCAGTTAAATATATATTACCGAATTGTTAAGTAGACGAATAACAGCTAAAATAGATACAGATTGTAATCGCCATTGGCTGGATCTCGATGATGAACGTATCATTTTCGTGAAAAATACCAGCTATTTTGGACACGATCGATGGATAGAAAATAATTAAATAATGTTTTTGTTTTTGTTTTTGTTTTTGTTTTTTTTTTTTTTGTTAAAAATATATCATTTTGACAATATGTTGCACGTTAGTCGTCTAGTTTTTCCGAGAAGACCTTAGCATTTTAGGAATGCTGTTAGTATCTGCGGTCACACCCCAGAACTTCACTATAATGTATAACTAATTCGCAAAAATAATTTAAAAATGTTTAGCGCAGCAAGCCGCGCTAGAAAATGTAGATTTTCTCAACCACAACAAATAAAAAAACATCGATACAATAAAAAATTAAAATATCAAAAGTATTTGGCACAATGCTCGGCAAAAATTACGTTTAAAACGAGTTGTCGTGGCAATTGGTCATGAATTGTATACAGATTGTGATGTTATAAAATATACATACGTAACTACGCAAGTTACTATAAATGATTATTTGACAAATAAAATAACGGCAATGCCTGCTTTCGACCCAGCTTCTTCGTTTCATCTGGAATTATCTACTTTTTTTTTTGCAATAATTGAACATTTTTTCAAGTCATTTCTACGCATGAACTATTATGTAGATTAAAACGAAATTTTGTACAATTTTAGATTATCATATATTCAATATCTGTCCAAATTTCGTAATTATTAATCGAAAATTACGAATTTTAAAATTATCGAAGTTCCAAAAATACAACATACCGTCCGGTCAATGTGGACCAAAACAATAAGGTTCGTTCATGTCTAGATACAAATAAGTGTACCAAATTTCATCATTAACGGAAAAAAATTGCGACCTGTACCGTGTTTGATAGAAATGAATGTACTTATACTGTACATATACATGCATTATATAACTATACATGTTGCAGTCAGTCACGTAACTCACGTTTTCACAATAATTACGAGACAAAAAGGAAAAAGCCAGCAAAAAGACTTGATGTTCTTCATTTACTTACACGAGTTTCACGTCAATGGCCATACAAAATCAGTCAAAACTAAATTTTTTTCTTAAATTAGGGAATTATGGAAATATGTTTTTGAGTAGTTTTTGCTTATTTATTTAAATATAAATAACTTCGGAAAAAACGTGAATGAATAAATATTGAAAATGACTTAATTTACAAAATTAACTAGGAAAAATCGAAAATAACTTGCGAATGGACATTTTTTTGAATGTTATTATTTTTGACTGAAAAGAATTAAGTATCGATAATATCTAACTGAGCAATTCTAGTCATTTTTGTAAATTCCTACCAAGTGAAAAACAAAAATAACGGGTATGCTCCTTAGGCAATTATATATTATAGTAAATGTCTAATCAAAAACGTAAATGATGAAAAATGTAAACATTTGTAAAATTTCTAACTTCTCCCTACCTTATAAGGCGTTGAGGCACAACTAAAATCTTTTTTCTAAAACCAAATAATCCGTTTGACTCGTCCTCTCAGAATATTTAAAGGCTCAAGCAGTTAATTTTATGAATTGTGTTAAACTATTTATATTTGCCGGTTTTTACGTATTTGCCTAGGAATTAATGTAAAAGGTAGTAGGTACTGATATTAACTGATTATCGATTTTGATTGCAGGGTCAGTTCCAGGGAAAAACGTTAAATCGATAAATGACTGGAAAACAAAAAAATTTACATTTCTGACTGAAATTAGTCAGGCAAATATATGAAATGGGGACATCACGAGGTATTTTTGTCAGCGTTTTCTGTTCTGACTTAAAATTCACAAATTTTCTTGATTTTTGATTTTGACTGCGACATATAGATACATACATATAATTATAATTATACAAGGTTTGTCAATTTATCTAACAGCGTAGAAAAATCTTATTTTCTGGCTGTTAATATGATTCTGTAAGCTCGATACTTGTATTTTCACTACGTTAGGTAAGTCATCTTAACATGCAGCATATATTTTTCCAGTTTTCTCCACAATGAGTGGAGTTAATAAGAAAATAATACAGTAGGTAATGAAATATTTTTTATAAAATTTTCTACAAAAAAGATTTCGACCAAAATTTATTTCAGTGGCATAATTAAGGTGCTACAGGCCCGCAAAATTTTGGTGTGTGTTCTGTTAACGGTACCTACCTATGGTATTTTCAAATTTCATATTTTTGTGAAAAACACGAATAGAACATAATTAAATAACTTTTGCGAGCGTGTAGCACCTCAATTATACGAGTGAAATAAATTTTGGTTGAAACCTTATTTGTTGAAAATTTTATGAAAAATATTTCTTTTTTCTATTATTTTCTTTGCAACTCCACCCATTTTTGAGGAAACTGAAAAAAACTGAATTGCACCTACTCGCCATATTTTGCATATAAAGATGACTCCGGAAAATGCATGTATTGAACCCGCTTGGTCATATTAATTCACAGAAAATGGGATTTTCCTACGCTGAATGATCAACTAATTAATCGCCATATATTTACATGAATATCAGCCAATAGTGCCAAAAATTTCCTGGGATATTGAGTCGAAAAACGAAGCCACCCTCAAACACGTGTCTTAATACAACATCAACTTTAATATGTGGATTTTGTTCGAAAACCTGCATAAAAATAAGTAGGTAGGTAAGTAATTCGAATAAAATGAAAAAATACCTTCAATACATAATATTATAACGACGAGTCGACGACGATATAAATAACTGTCGTTATTGCGACGGTAATAAAAATAATATTTGAAGAAGGCGACCACTTTCACTTTCGTATCCCATGTCAGCTATAGAATTGTGGTCAAGTTGAGACGAGGAAGCATACGAGACGAGCCTATATGCAGCATACAGTCCATATAATAATAATATAAGGTGACAGATACATCATAAGGCCGAGTATGCGTATGGTTCGTTGTCCTACCTCCTACCTTTGGAGAAAGTATAATGCGATCTTTATTTTCATCTCTTTTGCGTCGACAATCAGGCGACATTTTCCATGCGCAAAAATTACATCGAAATCGTCCCCATCGAAGCGATGTCGAAGGTATATTTAAAAACGTCCGTTAATTATCATATAATTTTCACGAATCAAGGTTACCATCGAAGAAGTCGAATGAATCTATCGAAGACGTGTTTTTCGTTGGTTCACCAGTTTTTTGTTTTTAGTTGTTTTTCTTCACACATCAACCGTTAAATTTCGCGACCAGAGGATAATTTTTTGGCTGGTCGCTGATCTCTCAACAAACTGAGTTGAACTTCGTTTCTAATATTTAGCAGGTTAATACGAAATTTCGAATCGGTAAACAGAAATAGGCACCGAGGAAAAAAAAAAAAAAAAATAATCGCATTGCTTAAGTCGATTTTCCGCGAATTTTACAAAAATATTTGCTGTTTTTTTCTGTCTCGATTGTAGCGATAGAGTGAAAACGATTAAAAATTCGTAATAAAAACCACAAAACCGTTTTCTTCAGGTTTTCACTGAAATATCTCCTATTTTCTCTTACCTCTTCTAAAAAAAAAAAAAAAAAAACAAATGTCCTAATGTCAAGATGAAAATCTCCAACCAGAACAGCAAATTATTCAAATTAAACATTCTAAACAAAAAAATAAATAAATAAATAAATAAAAAACATTAAGAGTTATTTGTTTAATTTTAAACAGAGTGGGTTAACATCGAACGTAACAGTTTTCGTAATAAGAGAAATTGACGACGAAGAGTCGTAAATCACAAGAAGTTCAGCTGTAAATTAACGTGAAATAGTCGTGTAATAAAATAATAAATTGAAATTGCATTAAAATTTCTCGGAAAGAAAGAGGCAACAATTGTTAGAACACTCGAATATTCGTACGACTACCAGTTTTCTCCAATGTCTACTAATTTATGTCAGGATCTGTCATCTTTTGTTTATAGCCATGGATGCTGGCCTCATCTTTGAAAGAAACAGAGAAAAAAAAACCCATCAAGTATAGTTAAATATTCTATGCATGAAATAGTAGGTGACATGGAATAACATTTATGAAAACTAGTGATTTCGTCTTCAGAGTAATATTGTTTTCGATGATGTAAAATATTATTATTTATATAATTTAAGAATAAAATATTAGTTCGTGATTCTAAAAATTTCGTTATAAATAATTTTATTTATATTATTGATTTTTTTTTGTTCTTTTTTTTATTTTTAATTAAAAATTTTTTTTTATTTTGTTTTTGTTTCTAATAATTTTTTTTTAAGTTTTTATTTTTTGTTGATATATATGGTTTGTTTTTTGTTTTGTTCTTTTATTTCTTTAATTTTAATTTTTTATTATTTTTTCTAGTCGGTTAATAAGGAGTAAAAGTGAAAACTTATACGAATATTGAAAAACGTAATGAAGGAAAGATAATATTAATAGGTAGGTACATATATTAATAAAAACATATCTGGCCTCTATGACACAAAAGACGAACATTTAAAAAAAAATTGTTTTATTATAAACAATTGGTTAATTCGTCATTCATTGGATATAACTGTAAGTTAACTTATTAGGGAGTCGATTTCCTTTAATAATATTTGAATAAGATAAAGAGTAGTTCGTCTTCAGATTCGGCCCCTATATTGAGTAGGTACCTATTCATTTAAAAAAACACGAACGGGTAATGAAAACATTTGATAGCCTTATACGAGTGTGTTAAATCAAGAGCACGCAAAAAATAAAATCACAAAACTTTTCACCACCAGGTAGGTATCGTCAAAATTTCACTTCAACCCTTTTTGGAGGTCTATGTCTCTAGAAAATGTAAAATAAAGGACTTTGTGTGCCTTGTAGTAGCCTTTGTAAGTTTTGGGAGATGGAGTGGGTCTGTCATATTGCATCGATAATTATGAAAAATTGCACATCTTCAACACGGTGATTATTATAGGTAGGTACATCCGTATATCTAGACTTTTATACATAGCCTAAATGTGAAATTGTGAATTTTTTTTCCATACCATTAGTATCTTTTGGAAATACGGCGAACTTCTACGATATTTATTTTTTTCGAGAAAAAAAAAAAAGATGAAGGTTTTGTGCCTTGGGTTGGGCTGTTCCCTAAAAGTTATTTGGGACAGAACTATAAGTATGAATTCGAATAATTATTATCTCTAAAGTTGATACTACCCATCCCATAGGGAGATTTTTCTCAAATTTCTTGGAGTACAAGAGAAAAACTTTTTTGACCCGCTCTCAATATTTTGATTTGATGAAATTTCTGGAGAGAACAACAAGAATTTTTCCGCTCAAGGCACTCGTAATTTAACTTAGATAATATGATTTAATAACAGCTTAATTAATTTGATGAATGAAAGGGTAAACCAAAAGTGAACAAGTAAAAAAGGAAAATTAGCCCTATGAGTAATAAGAAAGTTATCGGAAGAGCCAAAGTAAACTTTAGGATCAAGTTGTGAAGTGAAAATTGCAATGTCGCAGAAATTGATATCCGAGGATCCAATTTTAGAAAAACAAGAGTTTTAGGGTTGATTTTTAAATTTCTTATTTACTAAAATGTAATTCGTCATAAATTTGTGATCGTTTTCGTCATTTTTTCTTACGTTATGATTGAATTAGTGCTAAAATAGTGAGGATGGCATCTGTGTTGAGGAACCAGTTTTCATTTTACTTCATGACGCGATAAGAAAAGTTGGCGTTGGAAGAACTAATCAGTAATCATTCAATAACATTCGGCTCATCTTATTTGTCATATGGAGTCAAAACTAAGGGATACTATTCAACTCTAACGAAATAAATGCCCAAATTGAAGAGTGAAAACAATTCAAATGTTGCGGATTAGCTTCCCATGGTCTCACCCGGTGTACTTTTTGAGGGAAAATAAAACAAACCCTTAGTTGGATATTCAGGTATGTAACATTTGTGTAATTATTTCAGTTCTTTAAGGACCACGCAGCATAGAGAACTCCGTGGAAAATGAGGAAGGAAGACATGAGAATTTTTTTTTCTAACTTTCTCAGGAGGACAAGACGTATTCACAGGGGTGTATTGCAACCCTTGCACCCCTCAAAATCTGTATATTAACCGCCAACATATTTTAAATCATATTTCTTAGTATTTTCCAGATTTTCTCAACAAAGGGTCGATCCTAAGTGAAAAGTTCTCATAAGCTCAATAGTTTTAAAGTTGAAAGCTGTCGAAGATAATTATTGCTTTACAAAGTTAGGCTCACAAGAAGTGTGGAAATGAGCTCATAAACGTTGGTCATGAAAATACTTCAATTGTACATTTTTCTTTTTCAGATTTTCATATTTTAATGTACATCGTTGGATTGTCCATCTATGCGCAATTATTCTAAGTACCAAATTGACACTAACATTGCTTTTTTAAATGGGAACTTATGCTTTTTTAATTGCACATCGCCAAATATTACTTACTTACCTAAAAATAAATGCAGGTATGATTTAATAGCGGAATTTTCACTAGTTCTTTAAAAGTTGTGTGTAAAAAAACTGAATGTAAATAAGCAAAAGCTGATTGCTTACAATCGAGGATATAATATAAACTAAAAGTTCAGGACCATTCAACTTTTTTATTATAAAATCTCTTTTAAGGCTGATTGTGACTAAGCTGTATGCAAACATATAAAATCACAAGTGAAGATTGTATTTTAGCATGATTGATGATCCTATTCTAATAATTATATTCATATACCTGTAGTGGTTCTTCTAGATGATGATGGAAATTTACCTCGAATGTGATGGTATATCAGCAAATCTGGTACACTTTTCTGAAGGTTACTGACAAGTACAGTGCGTGTCTGGAGTATAGGAGTGAGTGAAAGTGATAAGAGTATGATGCAATTGCATTCCTGTGTGGCGCCTGGGTAATGTCCATATAACTTGATGAAATGTGTTAGGCAAGGTGGGTGACAATTTATTGGTGTGACAATATATGAATATGAGAGTAATAAAATAAAAATATATCGTTATAGAGTCTTTGGAGTAAATTTTTTATAAAAATAGTTATTAATTGAGATTTTTTTTATTTTTCTGTTAACTGTCTTTAAAACACCTTCTTTGGGCCATCTTAAATATTCCCCAAAATAAATTCCAGTAATTGATCACACAGCACTCAACGTCCTCTCACACCTGGAGTGCAATTATGAACTGAGTTATTAATTGTTAAGAGTTGCTATGGATTGTTTATCATTTTTTCAACACAATCGTGAAAGTTTGTTAACTTGATAATTTGATTGATATGGATTGCTAGCTATCAATTCCTCTTCACCAGTTGTTAGAGTTTGATACTTTTGATAATCATCTAACGTTCTTTCATTATCACCAATTTTATTTTGGTTGTATTATCACAACAATATTCATGATTGAATTTTTTTGTTTTTAATCAATTGATAAATTCGAGAATTCAACTCAACAATTTTATCAAAGTGTTCATTATTGCACTCCTGGTTAAGATTAGAGTCAGTGATGTTCCCATCATTTTTCTTTTGTGAGGGTATACTGAGCCGTCGATTGCCTGATTATGGCCTGAGTATTCTATATTTTTCTCATGGTAATAAAGGGGATGGAAGAGGAGGTTTAAATTAACAATAACTAACAGAATTGAAATAAAATTTTTGTTTATGTTTCTTTTACAAAATAAACAAAAACTCGTCTGACAAGAATAAAAATCAATTAATGTAATAAATTTGTTAGCAATTTTTTTTTCACCGAGATTGCTGGAGAGAATACCTATTTGCCCAGGATTTTTCAATAGAATCATAAGCGTGTTAGGAGTTTACCCTATAGTACACCACTGGATATAGTTTAAAATATTGACCATAATTTCAACCTCGAAAAGATTTCAATTCCAAATAAAACTACGAAAACTAGACCAAAATATCCCAAGCTCGAAATGGAAAATTATGCAAGGTTTTTCATCGAATTTTTAAACATTGGCTTCTCCAGTTCAGAAAACAGGCAAAAATTTACACAATTTGAATTTATTGCACAGTTGAGGATACATTGTAAATAATTTTTAAGATTTTCTATTGAAAATCTACTTATAACTCTTGGTATTACAGAACAATCTGGGGGGAGGCATTTCATAACGCAAGAAAAATTTTGGCACTAATAACTCAAATTTGTATATACATATTTTAGGTATTCAGGCGGCATGGGGATTCTAATACCCACACCGACGGAATATCCAAAACTCACCCTTGCTACCGTCACCTAAAATGCAGCACTGTTGTTCACTCAGCCATGGTGCTGGGTGACGGTGAATGAAAGAGAAGGAATGTCTAGCTGATGATGTGTGGTAGCTGCCAAACATATAAAAAGCCAATTTCTTATTATCATGATTCATGTTGCTATTTTTATCCGATAGTCATGAAATTTGAAATAGGGATGGAAAAACTATCGATAGTTATCAATAGTTATCGACAAGAGCCCTATCGGTAAGCTATCAACAACAGAAAAATTATTTATAAAAAAAATTTTAAAATAAATTTGTTACTGGTATAATAAATTATGGCTTTTCACCTACTGCGTCAGAAGGAGGTACTGTGTTTGACTGTTTTCCTGGCAATCTAACAAAATTTTGTGCCACTTTATAGCATTCAATATTTATCATACAAATATGAAATAGGTCTCCAAAAATTCGTATTTTCAAGGTGAGTAACACTAGCCAAAAAAATTGAAAAATTCCCCATACCAGACCCACAATTTTCATTCAAAATTTGGGAATTTTTTCAACACAAAAGCAACATAATCAATCACAATCCAAGATTCAACATATAAGAAAATAACGCATGCTGATTGGGTCTCCCAAAAGTTTTTAAAGTTATATAAATATTTCAAATGTCACCACTTCTCCCAGTAAGATATTAGCACCAGTAGATGTATTATGTAGGATTTGCTCATTTAAAGTCTGCTGATATCTGCTTAATAATAGTTATAATGAAAAATAATATCAGGAAGGCATTAGTTGGAAAAAACTGTGATTGACTCATTTAAAGTCTGTTGATATATCACCTTCAAAATAATAATTATAAGAAAAAACGAAAATGCCACGTTTCCAGAATTCCCTTCAACCAACCAATCAGAAAGCAGTACTGAAAAATGAACTGTGATTGGCTCATTTAAAATCCGTTGATATATCTGATTCAAATTAATGTTTATAAGGAAAAATAAAAATACCCTGTTTTTGGAATTCCCTCAAACTGACCAATCAGGAAGGTGTCCTGAAAAATGAACTGTGATTGGCTCACTTATGGTTGTTAATTGAACACTTATATATAATTATATTTCATATTCCATCATAGTTATCAGTTAGCTTTTTATTTCTCGGTGTCCAAGGCCTATATTATGACGGACTGTGTGAGGAGGTATTATACTTACCAAACTGATGCAAAAGTGCTGAATAAATACACAATAATTAAATAAAAAAAAAAAAAAAAAAACTGACTGCGTTTAGGAACATAAAACATAGAACTAAAATGTTGAAAACAAGTTTTCTAGGTTTTGTAATAATATTTTTTATAAAATTGATTTACAATTAACGCAGTTGCTGGCACAAATAACTTTCAAGTTACATACATACATACATACATACATATATGTGTGCGTATATATATAAAATGCAAAATTTTTAAATGAAGCAATTAGATTTCATTTTATAACATTTTTCTCTGATGCAATTTGTGGTAAATTTAACATAGATTTGACAATATTCTAGTACACAGCATTACTACATTTATTTAAAACATTAGAACCAATTGTTAAGAATGTTTAAATTACTTATGTTGAAAACTCTCCACTCACCTATTGATTTCAATCCAGTATTAATCTTCATATTAATATCAAAAGCTATTTGTGCCAGCGACTGCGTCAGTTGTAAATCAATTTTATAAAAAATTACTATTACAAACCTAAAAAACTTGTTTTCAACATTTTAGTTCTGTTTTATGTTGCTAAATGCAATTGGTTTAATTTTTTTATCAAAAATTTAATTATTTTCATTTTTGTTTCAGATATAAAATTTTCAATTTTTGACCAATAGCATCGAAATTTGAAACATATTCACTATGTTATATTATAACTTGCTATGAATTTTGGTGTGGATTGGCCATATGGTACTTACACTATGACTATTTTTGTTTTTGTTTTAGCTATAAAATTTTCAGTTTTTGACCAATAGCTACAAAATTTGAAACAAACATTAATTATGATCTATTATAAATTGCTATAAATTTTGGTGCGGATTAGTCATACAAACACTATTTTTGTTTTTATTTTTGTTATAAAATGCCTAATTTTGGACTAATAAGAATGTAATTTGAAACAAATATTTATCACGAGCTATTAATAACTTTTTAGTGACTACCTACCTAATTTTATAATTTTTTAAAATCTACTTTTTCCAACAGAGCTGCTGCTGCGTTAGGGTTTTGTGGGGATAATACTTGTATGAGATAAAGGAGCTCACACCCCTTGATGACAGTTGCCACTGAAAGGCTGGCTATTATTTGTCTCTATGACGTTAAACAAATTAACATACATACGTTTGTATGTTCTTACCTCTACATACACAAGTAAGATACATTGTTTGAGCTGTGACAAATCACATGATAAGGATCTAGGTGATGTCACAGCTCAGTGCCAAACACACTGTGTCGTTCCTTATCGTCACGTAATTTCTTATCGTCACGTGAAAGAGGGAACAATGTAATATGTCATAATTCCGTATGTATATATACATAAGTGTGTCTATGTGTGTGCCAATTTCCCTAAATAAACTCAGGAAACTGGCCACAAAATTGCCAGTGTTTGTCTAGGATTTGGCTCTCCTATATATTTGTGTATGATGTGGCAGAACATAAAAAACTGTTGATTACCTTCTATGGGCGAGAATACTTCTCACAACAAAGTATTCCACAGGTTTTTTGTGTGTTTAATTTTTATTTTTTCAAATAAACAGTACTCATTTCATTTTTCATACAAAGGTAACACTGTTAAATTCTCATTTTTCCTATTAGGGTAACACTGCTAAATTTGTTGAGTCAGGGAATCAACAAATTCAGTTTTGTGTTAGTGTGCGTGTGTTGAATTATGAATGTAATCAAGTACACACGCACACTAACAAAACAATCATGGTTTTTTCATTTTTCCTTTTTCATAGCACATAACGTCATCTTTTTACCATGTACTACAGGTTAAACATTTCCAATGTTAAAACTGATATTCGAAGTCCTTATTTGTTGTCCTTTAACACAGAAAAAAAAATTTTAAAGATATGTGGCGAATATTTTGTGAATTTGAAAAAAAAATTCACTGTAAGGTTTCTCCGCCTTGATACGTCCAATTACTGGGGCAATTAGCCCCCCAAAAAATTTGAAATTAGTTAAAGTTGGAAAATTTGACGGGTACTGCTTACTATCTAATAATACACGTTAGGTATTTAGTGCCCTCGGACACGTCTAAAATAAAATGAAAATTTGCCTAACACCCTCGAGTGTTATAATACTAATAAATTGACATTTTCCCCGCATCCTCGGGTGCTTAATAAACTAAAATTTATATTCCCAGTGACCGAAGTCACGTAATAATAATAATAAAATAAAATAAAATAAAACCCCACAAATAATAATTTTAGCCGTGAGCGTTGTGGTTAGGCTAACATCTTAGCCTCGACCAATCACAACAAAAACATATTTTTTCCCTTCATTTTAACTTCTCTCACCATTTTATAAACCTTCCCCTTACCTTACCTCGGACTGACACTCTCTTGTACGGTTAATAATAATAGAATCCGTGTGCCTCTGTACCATCTCTTTTAATTTTTAAATCTGTATTTTCCCACCATTGTAATTTTTTCACCGAGCAGCCAAATGATATGATCTACCTACCTGTAACTTATTTCTGATGCTCGGTTTTAACCAGCATTCGTCTTTCTTACAGACAACACCTTTTTTCTAGTCGTTAATATTTTATTTTTTCATGTTTGCACATTTTTTTCTAATATTATATACGATGGTTTTTCACACCATGGCTTAATTCTCTCGTGGTAATGGGCTAAACTCTCGGTAATTCACTGTAATGTTTGTCAGTCCCTAGTTTCCCCAGATGGCAGTTTCTCAGAAACATTCAGCCTCTTTGGTAATTTTAATAATTTGCAATATGCATGGCTAAAATCGTGGTGTTGAGAACTCCTGACGCCATCAGATATAGTTGATGGTGACACTCGAGGTGTAGGTTTGTTTTACGGTGATGAATTAACTTTGTGGAGTGTTTTCCCCCAGGATATGTCCCCCTGGGGTCGCATACCACAAATTTATTTCTGATTTTATAGTGGTTTTAACAAGTGAAAAAGTTTTCATCGATATTTAGTCTACCTGCACAAAAAAAAACAATTTCGGTTTGCTACGGCCCTGACCCACTGCAGGTTTATTTTCCCACTCACTGACTAACAGCTTGTCTAGGATAGATATGGTAAGATGCGTTTACTCGCTAGAAAATACGAAACTGGTGGTTCAGTCTCCCAAGCGTTCTAGAGCATGAAATTGAAATTATGTCAAAATTAATTTCAAAATGATGTTATACCTATTCGTAAGTAAATATACGATGATAAATATGCCGCTAAAACTTATTTGTTATTGAATGACATGAGAATAATGACTTAATAAGTGTTTCTCATCCGTACTGCTGTTGGTGCCATACATAATTGGCTCCTTTACATTTTTTTCCCCTTCATTTTATAAAAATAAATTAAGTACCTATTCGTCAAAAAAGTATGTACAACGTTCTCCCACCAGTATAGTCCCTCTACATAGTAAGTAAGAAGGTATATTGTTTTTTAGATGCTAATTCTGGGAATTAAATCCGGTTTACTACTGGTTGTCGATTATCGTCCGAAATAATTTTTTGTTTACGTAATTTTCAAAAGCGAGAAAGGAGGAGAAAGAGAGAGAGAGAGACAGAGACAGAGACAGAGACAAAGAGAGAGAAAAGCCAAATTAACGTAATACCGAGAGAAATATATTGCTGCCTTATTCCTTTTCCGTTAAAATACGAATACACGTCTACAAGTCTGCAGTACTAACTACCTGAAGGTGTGTATCTGTAGGTATCTGTATCTGTGTGTGTTTTTGTGCTCGAGTTTTAACATCGAAGTGAACTTTCAACTATTAGATACTAGAAAGTAATATGCACGAGATTATAGTCGAGGTGTACAGAGACCGTCTCTGTACATATCCGAATGAGAGAGTAAAATTGTGGTCGTACCTTTTCCAAATGGGCAACAGTGTAGGTACTAAAATAAGGAGCAAACTATCAAATAGATGTGCATACAAAAAATATGCACATACGTTGAAGCAGAAAAAGGAAATGTAAAAAATATGCGAAACTAATTATTTAACCTTTAAGATAAATCATTTGGCCAGACTTTTGCTCGATATAAAAATAATGAAAGAAATTTTTTTAAATTAGAAACGAGAATGATACACTTATCAATTCACAAGTGTGAAAATTAATGTTAACAGTAATCTTGAAAAAACCTGCTAAAAAGTGGGATGGGTTATGGAGAAAGGTTTTGGCATGTGTTTTGTTTTGCATCGCTTGTGCTACAATTTTTTTCAAAGGTACCTAATATTTTTTCGTCTCCGAAGGTTAATTCGATTTCGACGAACTATGAAATTTCAATTCATAGGAATGAGAGCTACAGAGCGTGTTTCGTTGATCCGATGATTTTCTTTCATTTATTATATTTTGTAAGCTTACGGAAGGGTTCTGCATTTGGAAAATTCCAATTAGGAGACAAAATAGATTTAATTTCTCTGTTTTCATGCGAATTATGGTGACGACTCATAACACAATTTGAATCGATTTTCAGTCAATGTTTTTTCATTTCCCCTCCCCTTACCTCCAAAGAGGTAGTGAAATTAGGCGTTTTATTTAGGATCAACTGCTCAGGACGAAGGCTATGGTCCATTGCTCAATTATTTCTTACATCTTTCGCCATAGGTATTACTGACATCATGTTCAATAGTCTACTCCAAATAAGAGAAACATGACATCATATAAGTAGAGATTCACCCTATTTAACGAAGGCACCATCCAAAATGGTTTTGTTTACACCAATATTTTAAGCTTGACGTAGCTGTGAAATGTTATTGTCTCTGTGACGTCATGTATTTCTTATGAGGAACAGACTAGATATCCCACTTGGTTTGTTCTGTTTGCCAAATATTAGAGTTAGGGCAGGTGTAACATTAAACGCCAGGTCAACACCGCAGATTTTTCACAGGTTACCCCAAAGAACACAAAGATGTCGAAAAAGTATTGGTTGAAAATGAATACCATAAGTAACACACTAATCATGGGGTGTTCAATTAGCACTTATTTTCGTTTTATATTTTAGTTGCAAGCACCATTCCAACAAACAGTGAGAACTGCATGTCTTCACAAATATATGTTTGAAACAGATGTAACCAACATATATATTCGTGTTAATCACTCTCGTTTTATCAATTGTGGGTGGCCTGTTGTTTGAGAATACAGACGAGAAATTCGTAAGCTATTACTTGTTTTTATTCGTTCCTTGGAAATAACGTTTTTTTTTCGCCCCAATACCTGTTCAGTGGTATTTGAGTGCGTAAAATCTCAAGATTTTCCATTAGCTCATCACTGATCGAAATTAACACCATTTATACCAAACTGACCTAATAGCTGATAATAAGATTTTCATCAACGTATCCAACTTTTTATCAACCAGAAAAAAACTAACCCTGCGTCATTTCTTACGCACCTACTCTCCTTGCAAGTGTAGGATTTGCTGTCCTGGTGTTACCCTGGTTTTACCCTGTGATGTTCAAAAAGAACGCCGGGCTGATAACCTCCTGTGTCGTTTTGGTACCATAAAATAAACATGCAACTATTGATTTAGGGTTAACATTGGTGTTGAAAGTATTTATTTTTGATGCCAATAGAACAAACATAAGGTGCCAATTATGGAACTTCATAGCCTGTTTTATAAAAATTTTCTTCTCACCCACTGATTAACAAGGTGTTAATTACAACCTTTGGGAATACGTTAATTATTTTTTGGAGGGCTGCTTATCTTTGTTCCCTTCTTCAACTATATAGTGTTTTCAGGGAACAAAATCATGTAAAATGTATATCCGTTCATATATTGGTATATTTATATTTATATTATATTATGTTAGTACTAAGTCCAAAATTGTACCAACTTAGTACTGTACAGCAATTTTATCCAACCCTAAGATAGTATAAAGCATTTTGTATCGAGTCCAAAAAGGGGAAAATGAAATCACTGGTATATGAAGGGTAATCAACAGACCTTCTGTTCAAGTTTTTGTGACAAGAAATCATTGTTCCTTCTTGCATTTTATTTTAAAGTCAATCGTATGTTTGACGATAAGCTTAAAAATAATTAACTTGAATTTTGATGCTAGTTATTGTGGGAATGAATTGTCCTAATTCCTCCAATAATTTATGAAATAAATAGCAAATTTTGTGTCAATTTTGGTAGCATTTAATTCTGCTGATTTGACTGTCATTACTAAATTTAAAGAACGTGAAAT
Organism: Ericerus pela; assembly: GCA_011428145.1. Taxonomy (NCBI): domain Eukaryota; kingdom Metazoa; phylum Arthropoda; class Insecta; order Hemiptera; family Coccidae; genus Ericerus; species Ericerus pela. Next base: position 2,034,229 of record WOFM01000187.1, on the reverse strand, counting down.
AATAAAAAATTCAAATCAGCTAATATGGAGGACATTCATAGTGGCTAAGATACTACACCAATACTGGAATTACTCATTGTAGAATGATATTTAATTGATTAAAGTTAACGAATAATTAAATACTATTTCCTTTTTATTTCTAGTCAAATTTTAGGGAAATACGTTGAAAAAACATATTGTGATTTCAAGGATTGAAGAATATCTTTAAAAAACAATTCAAATTGATTATTGTTTCTATTTTCAAAACCCAAGAAAAAAGGATACTACGTAGTTGTTCTTTAATTTTAATAGATTTTTTCCAGAAATTTTAACAATTTTAGATTTGAATTTTTTGTTTTAAAATACACGCAAATTTCCATGATCCATCTTAACCGACACTATCCGGCATCTTACCCACCTAATCAGGTAAGATGGCCAAAATTAGAGTTTTTGTATTTTTTTTATTACTTGTTTATTTTTGAATAAACATTTGATTGAATGGTAGTAAATAAAGGATAAGGCTTCCAAGTGCATATGTGACAAATCTTTTTGTCTCTCCTATCTAAACCTATTTCAGTTATTCAAAAGGTGCGGCATCTTCGCCTCCTTTAACCTCATTTGTTCGCCTGTTGGCCTAATACTTAATCCTTTTCAGTGATAAATGGATGTTTCCGAGTATTCGTACAAAAACACTGTTCCATATCTACAACCATAGGCAAGCCTACATCCGGATGAGTGTAATTGCAGCTTGTTGCTTCATTTTGTTCGTCAGTGCAGTTATATTTTTTGTACAGTTAGAAACTGTTTGGCGAATTGAATGTGTCTTCTGTGCGCCATAACAATGCAACGCACCTCTTAGCTGGTGCGAAATTAGGACGACAAAATATATGTTACCAAATCGTTGTTCACAAATAATGAAGGTCGTTTTCTCAGCCAGGGCAGTTATACTGAGTCACTATCGATAATATTGTACACGATCGTAATCGTGTAAACGAAAGTCAGCCAGTTTGGTACTGATCCTATTTCTGGTTTGTAAACTGCAATCTGAGAAAGTCTTGGAGACCGACAACTGGGAAGGAGGGAGGGGGAAGGGACCCATTTGGCTGTTTACTCGTGGAATTGCAAAACGCACGATTTGATTTAGTTTTTTTTTACTCGACATCCAGCACATGTGCACGTAGGCACGTGTAAAAACTGCGAGCACGCTTGATGTGGGTATAATGTCAAAAAAAGAGCGTAACTGAAAGGTGAGAAGTGTATTGTGGTCTGAAGGAGACGATGGATTGACAGTGTGCAAACTGATTCACATAAATCCGTTTCAAAAACAAAAAGGCCTGTATTCTTTCATAACAATTCGATAAACATTTAGGTACTATACCTCTAATAGTAGGTATAAAAATTATCATTGCCTATTTAATTACTGAACATTGTTAGATTACTATGTGCTTATCTTTCTAGAAGGGAACCCACTGTCGCACATTTTCAGAATCCACGGGGCAACTAGGCACAAAGTGGTTTTAATTAAGGTTGTTCTTTTATCTCGATTTTCCACGAAAACGATGACCAAAATGTCACAAGATACGGACAATACTAAAATAATTTCTAAGAAAATATTCGGTATTTTCAAATTTTCCTCTTTTTTTCATAGTAACTTCGTCAGAAAGGGTTGAAATAAGAACTATCTTACTAACTAAGCACAACTTAGCCCGTTACATATTATGCATAGTGCCCATAATGATGAGCAAAGGCAATACCAAGACTGTAAAACTATGATGCTCTAGGTTTTGAACTTGCATAGTTGAGTTTTATGGTTAAATGTACAAACGATATTTGCGAAATGCCTACGTAATGTAATGACTAAGTATATTTATATACTTGTCGTAAGTAATTTTTGCTGGTATGCTAATATGATTACTATGACGATACACAGCAGCAGCTTAGGTGCATAAGGAAGTTGAGCACATCGTACCCTGCCAGCTGGAGCTCCACAAATTTTTTGGGATAATGGAATGGGTGGAGAAGGAGTTTCGTAGCAACAGCATATAAAATAGATGAATTCTCAACTGTAGACCAATTGGGACTTTGCATAACGGATCAGTAAGGTTTAAGATACCTGTTTTTGGTGCAGGAAGAAGGGAGAGTCACCGCAGTTTTATCCTCCTAGGATGTCCCTGGGTGAAAATTCAATGTTTTTCACACTGTTAGTCATGACCTGCATGAGGGGTGAACTGGAAAAAGAGTGAAGATGACGCAACCAAGTCAAACTAAAGCGCACACATACCTATACATACACGCTACACAATATACACGATATACACATAAGCAGAACTTCTACTTATATGGTATCTACTTTCACATAACCTTGTTTTATACGTTTTTACCTAACTCACTCTTGTAAATAAGAATTTTTACTTTCTTATGAGAATTGGATAGCGCACCTACTTACTCGAACAAAAATGTGGTACCGGGGTAGACCACCGGTATTACTAGAATTAACAGAATGTTTTACATAATGAAGGGTATTTTAAAAAATTCATATTTACGTCCACTTATTTTCTCCAGGGAAACATTAGCTTTTTTACTACGATTTCAATGACTTCCCATCCCGCGTTGTTCGTCTTTGTTTGTGTCATAACAATAGGTCTACAAAATATATGCAATTATTTTCACAAAATATGGGCTTGTTTTCTCAAAATATGCATTAAATATCCTGAAATATGCATTATTTTTTGCAAACTATGGGCATAAATAGGTATGCATTTATAAACTAAAACAAAATTAACCAAAAGTAGGACTAGGCTCTAGATAATGATCTTAGTTTTATTTTACATAAATATTATGAGAGTAAAGAATTACTTTTATTTGTCGCAAATGAGGAGTATCAGTTTGTTAGAGCCACCAAACATTTAACCTTGAAAAAAGCGCTCCTGAAAACACGTCTCCATTTGACGAACTTTTGATTTTCAATTCCACCAGCCCGAACAGTTGCCCAGAATCTGTCTGTTTGACATTGAAAGGCATTTGCAGGAAATGAGTTCCAGAATTGTCGAAGTAGAAAAATGGTCTCGGTGACCGGTCATCGTGGCCAACAAATAACTAATGTCATCATCTTGCGCAAAATAACCACTTTGAAAAGATTTGAAATGAACCGATCCATACGTATGTATGTTCACGTATTATAAATCATCCAGAATTCAAGGGCAAAGCCAAAGGGGGAAAGAGGACAATTGCCTCCATAACCTCGTTTTTTGGTTTGTTTTGGTTGTCATTTTGTGTGGAATACCTTATGTCCTGGAAAGTAAACCAACAACAGAAGGTGTTCAACAGAACAATTTGCATGTTTGTAGCTAAATACCTAAGCAGGTACGAGGGAGCCAAGACCTTGGCAAACACTGGCAATTTAACCTAAGATTTTTTGGTATTATACACCCAGCTCCCTACACACACACATACACACCTATGTATTAATTACATAGGCTAGTGTGTAGATAATTATGTCGTACTTTACAATTGCCATGGCAATGGTAAAGTACAGAGAATGTATTTCTGTACCAGCTTGTGACATTGCAAAGATCCTTATCTCTCGATTTGTCAGGGACTGAGATTTGTAACTTGTCTATCTACAAAGATAGACAAGTACAAACAAACATACATTTTGTTTAAAGTGCGATGGACTATTATTTGTTACCAAAGGTGACGACTGTTGTCGATAGACGGAGCCTATAAACTCATACGAGTAGTGACTAATCCCCACACTTTGATATTTGGAAAAAAATTTTGCAGTAAATATGCAACAGCGAGTTCCATAGATGCTAAATTTCTTAAATTTTTTAAATTTTAAAAGTGACGAGAAAAGTCAAAAATCTTTTGTGCCCCCCTCGGACAAATTCTGGCTCCGTCCTTGCCCGGAATTCATAGAATAGTTGATTGTGTTTCCAGTTTGTTATTGGGAACTGGTTGTTGCAGTCCAATACCTGAATAGTTAATAAGATAGAAACAAATTGACCGATATAAACTAAAATTAATGGGTCTAGTCCTTGTGTAAGAGGTACTTTTTCTACCAAATTTTATGACTATTGAAAGAAATTGCAATTTTTATTGAAATAACATGCAAAATTAGCAATTCAAACGGCCCCAAGGAATGAACCATGAAACCAATAGGAACCAAATTCAGAGTCTTGTTAGATATACTTCAAATAAATATATGTACTGAATTTTGTGACTATAACTTGAAAATTATTCCTTTTATAGCCATTAATCTGCTAAAACTGCAACAAAATAGTCCTTATCAGACGTACTGTAAAGCCTATCAGCATAAAAATTGGTAGGTACTGTCCTCGACCTAAAGCACACATGTAAACCAAATTTTAGGCCTATCGATTTAAAATTGCGACCTGTACGCTGTTCAATAAAAAATTCATCAAAACTGATCTACCGGGCGGACTATATGCTCCCGATTCAGACCAAAAACAGTAGAGTTCTTTCTTAGGTAAATCCAAATATGTTTTCAAATTTCGAAACAATCCAATCAAATTACGCCTGAAAATGGACTCAATGCAAAAGGAGGTACGTATATAAAAAAAAAAAAATCAAAAATAGTGCCAAAATGCTCAGACAATCAAGGAAACGAAAACCGTACCCATTCCCACTCCTGGGTCCGAATACTTAGGCAATTTTGATAAGTAGATTTTTTTTTTTAAATCTGCTTAAAAATTGAGAAACATAATGGGTAGTATTATATTTTCAGTTTCTTTGGGAGGGGACTTCCGATCCATTTTCCCAAGGTCGCCACAATCGTTAATATATAACTGAACAGCGATAACTCTATTCACATTGATGGAACCGTTCTTGCTTACTGTGGTTTTTAAGGAAAACTGCTATATCGCTGAGGAATTCAAATCGAATTTTTTCGGGATTGAATTGTTCTTCAAAAATGCTAAAATTATTATTTTCAATATTTAAACTAAAGTTTTTGAATCATAGTTAGGTGGAATCATTTGATACCTTATGGTTGACATTCTGAATATTTTTCCTTTTTTCATCTCGTTATATCATTTCTTTCCTTCTGTATTTTACGAAAAATTTTATCCATTGAGAAACACATACTCAATATTCACCTCCTTCACAATCTAATCGATACTTAACAAAACTAGATACCTACCTACTAATTACCAGCAATTCTTTCGAAAATTTTCTCGTAGGTTTTTTATATAATTCATAGAAAATTAGGGCCTTTTTTCGTCTCTAACTTAAACAATTATTGGGTCCTCAAAATTTCTCTTTTAGCTGGCCAGCGTGTTCTGTATTGATCATACGAAAGTTCATACTTTCGGCAAAAAGGATCACAAAAAATGGGAAAGAAAAGAGTTCATGGATTCAAAATGTCAAAATGAAAATACAAAAGACGTATTAATCAAAATGTTTTGGTGGACAGGGAAAAAAAATTCTCTCAAATAGCCAATCTTCAGGCACAAGCCATGAGAAAATTTAGTATGTAATTATGAATAGATAGGTCTACGAGTATCCACCGCTTAGAAACAATAAAAGTCAGTGATTTTTCCTACGCAATACGTCAAATATTCGAAATAAATGTCGCAATTTGATCTTTCTTCCCAACTAAGGGAGAAAATAGAAAACTTTTTCTGTTTTTACAGTTTTGCAATAAGATGTTCTATTTTTAACCTACAATGTAAATCGGTGTGATTATACAGACGATAAATAAGAGGAGCAGACGTAAGGGTAGGAAGAAAGCACACAGATGCATGTTTACAATCCTTATGAAGATCAACAAAATGAGAATATACAGACTATACTCAGGATTCAAGGGTATGCATAGGCAATTCTGGGAGTCTGGATTCCTTAGCAAAAAACAAAGAGGAGTGACCTCTAAACATTGTTTGTTTTTGTCAGTTTTGGTAATTTTTTGTTGAGGGGGTCGGAAGAGACTACTGAGAATGTGTGAACCCCCTTACGAGGAACCTTTCTAAGCCGTTATCAAGATCAAAAATTTGAACACTGAACGAACGGTTAATTACGTTAATATTGTCCTGAATATTCTTCTTTGGTGCCCGTTCGTTGTGATGATTTTCCCAAACGATGAGGAAGAATTAGAGGAGGGAAGCATAGAGAGAAGTGAAAAACTTGACTGAAGTGATTAAAAATACAATTGTAATATTTGAAAGCTTTTTCTTCACCACCTATGCTCACTGATTTCCAAAAAAATTGTAGCCCAGCATATCTACTTATCTATGTTTTGACAGAAATATCCGTTCCTTAGACTTATTAGGGACAGCCAGTTTCGGTTTTCGAAAAATATTGATTGCACTCTTCATTCGGCCCAGATAGTATATTATTCAGAATGAAACAAAAATATTAAAAAACTGAAGAAAACTTCAATAATATTATCGAAAACAGTCAAGAGAAATGTTGCATTTCGATAGATAAAATGGAGCTAACGACCTTTTCTACCCCTTTCTGTTAATATTCATACCTATGGGTACTTAATAAGGGACCTCCATCATAAAAAATCTTATTTGTTTTCCTACGAAAACAAACAAATAAATAAAAAAATTGAAAAAAATATTGGTGAGAATGGGGTGACCTTGATATTCGAGCCTCCCCAAACCCAAATCCGGCCCTGTTTGTACATACAGAAATTATATTTCGACTTAGGAGCACGCAGAGGTGCGTACCTAGAATTGTTTTCCAAAGAGGCTGAGAAGTATTAATACAAAAATTAAATTTCCCACTTGTTTAACTACCAACCTTACTATCCCTTCGATGAAAAAATAAGAAGAACAAAAATTATTAGTTTAATCTTTGGGAATACGAAAAAGCCTCAAAAAAGAATTTAACAGGTTAAATTTTGTGAGCGAAAAGTTTTTTCTTCGCAAATAACACCCTCCCCAAACCACAATCCAGAGTAAACTACTCACATTAGTCAGCATGGAAGATTAAAATATAATTTAAACTTCATACATTCTCATACAATGTATAATCGGTTTTCTCATTTTTTTAGGGAATGTGGGTGTCTGGTAGCGTCAGCTCCACGAGCCACTCCATTGGATACGCCACTCAGCATGCACTTATTATTGTGAAAACCTTTTCCAGAGAGATCCATCTAGCTGTGGATACAATTAGAAAAACTAAGTTTCACCAAGAAACAAAAAGCATAAATCACCTGGCTTTTGTACAGAGCATTGAAAAAACAAAAGAATGTTTCAATATGAGGCCAACAGCTGTTATCAAATTAGTGTAGATCCTTAAGGAGATTAAAAAGTGCATGAAAAATATGTTTCTCTGGGTAAGTACCTATAACTACCTATAATTCGCTCAGTTTGATCGCATTTTTCATGCACGACTGGAAAAAAACGTGGCCGAGACACACAACGTCAAAAAAATATAAGCCAACAAACAAATTGGAACAAAAAAAAACATTCGATTCTCAAATAATGGCAAACAATACGCAAACTATGCTAGAGTCCTATAACTATGTTAACTGCATTGGCATATCGAGAAAAGGGAGATGGAGAGCTTCGGCAGTCGCAAAAATTTCTGGCAAATGCGAAAATTTTAGCCTGCCTCGTGTACCAAATTTATGATTTACATGGGAAAAAAAAAATGAAAAAAAAATAGGTAATAGCCTAATAAAATCAAATTGGTACAATAATTTTTAGCACCTTTTGAAACTTTTTCTAGCTACGCTGCTGGCCAATTATAAAGTTTCATCCACCAATTTAATCACCTTTGTTGACATTTTCACGGTTGATTAATTTTACCAATTCGCACGTGTGTACGATAATATGATAACGAGTTGGTTAATAACCAAATTTCTCACCCAACAGCACGAAGCAAGCAGACGAAATCAAAAATACCGCCAACATGCTGGCAACCGGCTATACTTTTGCGAAAACACACCGAAACACTTTTCTATGGCACTTCGAGAACGAACTGAAAAATTTTTCTCTACGAAAACACTCGATGGGTACTACAAATTAATTACTATTTAAATATGTGGGGGAAAAAAACTCGCATACCAGCATTGCCAAAATAAAAAATAATAATAAAAAAAAAAAAAACCACAAAAAAAGAGAAAATTCTTTTATTATCGTATAGAAGCAATTGCGTTTTGAAGACCAGTTTATATTCTCCAAAATAAATCACAAAGGTAAAACTGTGTAAGATGAGTAGTTTATTCGACAACGTATTAAACCGCACTAAAGTATACAATAATCTCGATGAAGATTTTCTCATTCTGGAATATAAGTATGTTCTTTATCGAAGTAATATCGATGTCGAACATTGAATTATCATCTTTTATGTTAAGTGCTCGTTTCTAATACTTTCACTAAAATATCCTATTCTATAATACGAGCAAAAATTTTGTACCTATGTATGGATATTTGTAGACTGTGTACGTATATATGTATGTAACGGCGTTCTGAATAACCAAATCTACAACATTGTTGAAATTCTCAAAATAGGGCTTTTTGGGTAAGAAAAAATGATTTGTAGATGGGTACCAAGTTTGAGAAAATTTGTTACACAGAAATATGAGCATGTCAATCCAGCATTAAGTGAATTAAGTGATAAAACGGACAAAATGAAGAAAAATTGGTCTGAAACGAGGGTTTTTTTTGTTAGATCTGCAATCTGCGTATCATCCAATTTTATGATTAATGCTAAACACAACGGATAGAAATGTTTCATACTATATCTTGATTCTTGATAATTGATAATTTCGTTTTGATACCGGTTTCTAGCCTTCTATAGACTTGCTGTCAATAGGTGGGTATCGACATATTATTGAAATACTGAATAAATTTTGATAGCGAGGTATTATGATTTTAGTCTACAGCAGTTACTGGCAACTCTATTTCGAAGTTTTTATTTTTATTTATTTTTTAGTGCTGTCAAAAGTTATTCATTCATCCCCGGCCTAGCAAAGCTCGGTGAACTAAGTTCGTAATGTACCCAATCGGTAAATTCATATACCCAATTGTCATTCTAGAATTGTCTGGTTTGAGAAGCCTTTGAAAAACATAAGTTCTAAAGAATTTCTAGTGTAAAAAAAAGGTCTATGCAACCGGTTATCATACCTACAGGTAGCCCAGTAGAATGAGGGTTTGCAGTGGAATTAATAGCTATAAAAGGTTTTATATCCGAAATATGCGAGGAGGTCTCCTGAATATTATATTAGATAAAAATGCTCCATCCTAATAATCTATGATTCCACTAGGAAGAAGGGCTCACTCATGCGAATACTTTTATTTTTTCAATTTTCATCGTTATCATAGGGTGTATAATACAGGATAGTAAATATATATATATATTTTTTTTTTTCAAAATTATAATAATTTTTATTATTTTCTTAATGAGAAGCTAAAAGTGCGTAAAGACATAAAGATGGTCGAAAGAATTAGCATACTGACACTATCCATCAATAGGTATGTTATCTCGTGCCGGAATATATATTATATATACACAAGGTGTCGCCAATAATACAAATAAACCATTAGAAAAATCATTTAAAGACTGTAACTAGGTAGGTGGCCTACCGTTTTTATATGCTTTTATTTAACTCACTACTGTTAAGTAGAATTAGACCTTATGCTACTAACTGGATAAAGTACTCGCTGGAACAAAAGTGTAATACAGAGGCGGACCACGACGATTGCTTAGCGCTACGGTTGTCATACTGTGGGATAGTATGAATGCGTTAGGTTTCACACAACGTTTTACCCTTAATAAAAGAGACAGATATTTAAAAACATTTAAAAACATTTATTTTTATGTAATCTTAATTTAATTATTTGTTTAATGGTTCACTTTCATTTTTGGGGACACCATGTATGCACAGCCATGAAATATGATGTGCAGAATACATAATGATGGAAAATATCAGTACTTACGCTAATTTATTTGGCCGTATATATGTCTATAATTATGTATTTCCAGCTTTTCGACACGAAATTAATGCGGATTATTATGGATTATGATTATGAACAAAATAAAAAGAGGGCTTATTTATGAACCAGTATCATTCCCACCAGCTATAGTCTAATAAGAAAGAAACTGTAGAAACATTTTTGTTCTAAATTTCATGTTCATTATTAATTTTTATACTGAGGTATTGATAAAACTAAAATTAATGACACGTTTGACCCCCCTCTTGATGGTGGAAAATCAAGATATTCGCGTTTCTATCGTTTATTTAGAAGTTTACGCCTACCCATTTCAGGATTAAAACTTTGGATCCAATTATTCCATTTTAGCCAATCTTTTTTTAACTTTATATAATTTTACTGTAAAATAAAGTAGGAAATCGTCTGGTACAAAAATACAACCTCAATAAGCTATAATACGGACTAAAGTATTCTTTATTCAGCTAAGCAATAGGTTTATTTCGTGACCAGAGTACGTACCAATAATTGGAGGTGAAAGAGCTAAGATGATAATATTAGTTAAATGAAAAGAAAAAAATTGTTAAAACTTTACTGAAACGAATAGCCAAGCAAGTGGTGAATTTAACTAAGGAAATATGTCCACATACAAGATGCTAGAAAAGGTCAATTTTAATTATAGAATGCGTGGCTTAATAATTTTTCATGAGACCCGGAGGAGCGGAAAAGACTTGGTCAAATGGCCCAGACCAATTTTGCCGCGTTATTACCTGTTAGATCCGCCACTGTGTCAACAATTATTTATTTATTCATCGAAAATGGCTGTTTCAATCGAAAAATTGTGTGCTAATCTCGAACGGATTCGGTCTTATAGGTATTGGGGTAGGTGGTTATATGTTTGTAAATAATAGAGGCAATGATAAAAGGTCAAAAGGACCATTTGCGACCGTAAGAAAAGCGAGCGTGAAAGTGGAGGAAACCAAAGAAACTTACCACAAACTAAAACTGCGAAGATAATGGTCCCAAAGAGTTTGCAGGCCATCACTGCTGGTGTATAGGTGATACGGGGCACAAAACAAAAACTAAAATATGCAAATCGATACGGAAATTTTTTGCGTATTGAATCTGCGTAAAATATATCACAGCACGGAGGAAAATGAAATTAAAATTAAAAAAAGAAAAAATCGTACGCACGTTCCATAAAAATAAATTACGTCAGCGATACCCCGCAGATAGAAGCACTTGCACTGAGAAATGGAAGATAAGACGCAGTTAGAGAGTACCTATCTATACGCGTCCCGATATGTGCATCTGAAAGAGGTGAAGGAGAAAGAGGAATTTAGTTCAGGAAACGAGAGAGAATTTTTGCCAAAGAGAATGGTGTGCGTTGTGGAAGCGTCTTGAAAAAAACTGACTCTCAAATGCTGAAACAACGACGACAGAAGACAACGAAGTCTTCGATGTGGGTCAGTCTGTTAGGTATCATTATTATGTTGAGAACAGAGAACTCGATATTCAGGAATAATAACGACCAGATTCGTTTCTTCCTTTGTTTTTAGGTTTTTGTCGTCGACGTCGTCGGACGTTGATGCAAAGTTAGGCATATTATTATGTTGCATAATTTTTTTTTTTTTTTTTTTCTATGAGATCTACCAAATACAGTCTGTAGTCTAATTTATTAATGATGCTAAATATAACTCGGTATTATAATCCAGTTCCGATTTCCTTTTTTATTACCATACTGTAAGAATACAGCAATGTACCTATCCTATTCATTCCTGATGAATATAAAGCTTAAATATTGTACAGACTGAGAAAGACAAACGGCCATAGATAATAAAATATGTTTTGTTAAAAATAATTATTTGCGATACGAGCTTGAAAAATAGGTCATTTCTATGAGTGTGATTTTTGTCGCACCAGCCTGAGGCGAGTAATTTAAATCACATGTGGGGACCCGCCACACCTTGTTCATAGATAAAATATGTTGTCCAGTTCGAGCTGGTGGTGGAATGGCAATGTGGTGAAGTTCACCACTTTTAGCTGGCAAATATATAGAATGCCAGTTCGAATGCCCAAGCAGAAGTCTTACATCTGGTGACCCTCGATGTGTACCTACCAGACACGCACGCACCCTACCGGTGTGTGTTCAAACTCATCACTCTTTTCAATTCTGCAAGTCACCAATGTGTGGAGCCCTGTATTTGGGAAACTATGCTCATATAGCTTACTCAGAACAAATCTAGCAGTGTTGCAGTTTCACCTCACTTTGCCTGATGATGATGAAGGTGCTTAGTGTCGATGGTACATCAAATATTTTGTAAAAATGCTTGCTGCCGACTGAGCTCTGCCTGTATCATTTGGTATTGTACTGTTGTGCATGAGGGCTCGTCGTGGTGAAGGGAACAGTCTGGGCTCCATTCCCCACTCCCCTTAGCCTGGCCAAATTCACTGGCAACCTCCTTGTCAACTCCATCTACATCTGTTCTCCTCCAATTCTGTCATACTGGTGGGAATTGGTACAAATTTTGACAAATTACCCCATATCTCAACTGGTATAGGCTGTGATCATGAACTGAATTGATAATTGAAAGCGATTGACAGTCCATAACTCTTACTAATTATCAGTTCAGTTCATAATCACAGCCCTGTGTTCTATTTTTGTACAGACCATCAAGATGTGGATGAGGCCAGCTTGAATGGTTTGAATCCCTAGCATGGCAGAATATTTACAAATAACGAACGGTGTTTTACAGGAATAAGATAAGTCACATTTTTGGGCTTTTCATACTTCGCTTGGTTCTAGCAGTACTTTTCACACCACGTCGAATGGTAGCACTGAAATTGCCAAATTCAATCCTCAACTTTTAAATATAATTACAAACTTTCTTGATTTATTCTCTTTTTTCTTTTGCCAATCAAATTTCATACTCTTTATTCACAATTATGGGATAAGTGGCGCCTCTTTGTAACATTTTGCCTTATAACTCCCCTGGTGGAGATTTATCAATATAGCTTTGTGAAGGGTTACTTTCAACTTTCTCAGAAAATGGTGTTACCATTTTCTATTGTACCCATAAAAAGGTAAGTAAGACTTTGTTTTTGCTCTCCTTAAAAATTGTTTTTGTTTTTTTTTTTTTACTCATCCCATTTTTGTAAAACATTATTCAAGTGTGAAGTCTTTTGTTGTATTGTGAAAATTGAAGTTAAGGATGTTCCCAGGGGGAGTTCAGAGAGCTTAGCTCTTCTTCAAGAATTTGTAAAAAAATATAGGAGGAGCTTGGCCCCTCTTTGGGAAAATCACCAAAAGTCGACATAATTTAGTCCTGAAAAACGGTCAAATGTAAAAGTGTCTGACCTTCGCACTGCTACTGGCCACGGTTATGTAGTTTTTTCTATTATATTTTCATTTCTCCTTCACTATCCAGTACTTACCCTTTAAGGTAAGTTTATACAGAACGAACATTTGAATTTCGTTTGATCTTGTCCTGTATTCAGAAGGTTATCGAAGGTTGGTTGCTATTTGGGAAGCAAATTTCATTTGTTCCCATTGGTTTATTTGATGGCGGTTTACACCAAAGGAGCGAAAAAAAAAAAAAAACGATCATTGTTCGCATGTTTGTTTGGTGTTAACGCGACTTAAGTCTCACTGAAAAATTTTTTTCCTATCATTTTATCACCTTCAACAGCTTAATAATTTATTTTATTATTATTTTTGTTTATTGTTGTGTGGTAAAATGAATAGATTCTGAAATACCAGAAAGTGATGAAATTGAAAATGAATATATACGGTTTATGAAAATTTAAATATTTTCGCAGTTTTATAAATTTAATACAGTTCAATTGCGAATGAAGCTACAAATATCACTTTCAAACGGAGTGAGAAAAATTTTTGAAGAGGTCATCCAGTGAGCCTGAGGAGCCTTCCTCAAATTATTTCATGGAGGTAGGTATCAGTCGTTATCAATTATCAATTCAGTTCACGATCGCAGCCCAGGTTGTTAGGTGATACCCGGATTTGTATAAAATTCATTGGTTTTCATCAGCGATGAAAAAAATGGATGCGAAAATGAAAAAAACATTACCTATTACGAAAAAACGTTAGAAAAAGAGTTGTACCGGCGTATACTATATAGGTACAAACATGAAGATGGTGACTGTGTAGTATTATTCAGTCCAATTATCTGACATACAAATTTTTTACTTTTAGCTAAAAACCGTCTTGTCCGGTGAAATGGGGCCAAATAATGAGCGACGGAGAGACCCTGCCCCCTTTTGACCCAAGCTATTGTAAAAATTGAAACACACGATGACCTATGTTTTTTATGGTTCTCAAATTACCAAAGTGACTTTGTGACCTTTTTCATTATGAAGTTTAGGAAAACCAATGTCCTGGTCGAATAAATCAACTACACCTCCATCGGCTCATCGAAGACTTGCTGTTTTATAATATACCTATCTGATTACTGGCGAGTGCTATAGCCCAACCAGACATAATCATACGTTTAGGTATTCCAAACACAATTTGGCGGGCCCATAGTCTGAGATGCGTAACTAACGAGAGTGAACCAGCCAATCAACAAGCTGAAATTACACCTTCCAGGAAATGTGTACCGAGTGTCCACTCCAGGTGCGCGCCAATAATGGGAGCAAGAAAACAGAAAAATTCTACGAACACCGTAGAGATGAATTACGTAAAAAGTTGATGGTAACTTATGGAAGTGTCTGGTGGAGAATGCGGTTATGGTATTATGAGACAAAATTAGTTGCAATTTAATCGCATACTTTGTCAAAAGGATGAGAATTTTGTGGGCTCAGATGTCGATTCTGGCGCACTGGGCAACGAGTGGGTACCTAATGAAAAATATACGGGCCTAAATTAGTCGAAAGATCCAGTCACGGCGTATTCGAATAATTCGAGGCGTAGGTAATGAGAGCGTGCGGTCCGGACCTTTATTATTAGGTAACTTCGTACGGTATTATACATGCAATAGGATGACTGTATTTAAATGACACGCCTAAACTATGTTCGAACGAAAAGATTCGTCTTCTCTTTCACGAAGCCGGTATTATAGCGAGTTAATCATAAGGTTAGAATTTTATTTGAGAACACATACGTAAGCCTACGAATGTAATTTGTTGATTGTTCGAATTACATAAGTCTGAGCCACTAATTAGGTGCAAAGTGAACTGGCTGAACGCTCGGTACGCTTCGTCGTAATGAATTAGGTATACAAAGCCGGGCAGATACCATAGTATAATGTACTTTTTTTAAAACACCAATTATCAGAATCGGTATTTGAGGAAATAGCCCGACTGCCCACTACATGTTTAATACAGCCTGAAAATTATGCTATTTACCAATGATGATCCAAGTAAACATCGGCGATTTCGGATACGGGTGTAGAAAACCGGTGAGTCTACTTACTCGATAAACCAACTCAGCCATCGATTTTGAAACAAAAATTAATCGACTGTAAAACCGACCCAAAATTGTAAAAATGATCGTATTTTAATGATTTTGAGCTGACATAAAAAAATATAGGGGAGTGGCTCGTAAGATGGCGCACCTAATATTCTAGTGTCCATATCTTCCTCACAAATGAGCACAACTAACCCCAACTTTCATGAAATATTCACCAAACCTTTGGCTACGAACATTCTCAATTGGATTTTCTTTATATCAAATGAGACGGCAATTATTTAATTTATTATGAAAAAAGTCAAAATGCGCCGATGGCGCACCTAAAAAAAAGAGTAAAATTGTAATGAAAAACATTTTTTTTTTCTTCATATAAATGTATGTTTTGGTTTTACTTGTGACACCAGCTGCACATTTGGTGTGGGTCCACAATTTGCATTTAGTGCACTAAATCCATTTTTCCTTCGGTTTTGAATGGCTAAACAAATCATTAACAAAAAATGCACGCAACATCTTCCAAATCACTGCCCCCTTCAAGTTCAACAACAATTTTATTTTCAGAATATGACTGATCACCAAATAAACTCTTTTAATTCAATAGAAATTAAAATTATGTAGTTGAAAGAATATCTCTATTGATGATATTGTTAAAGTGCGCCATCTTAGGGGTCATTATGTTTTTTCACATTTTATTTTTTTGTCAATCAGAAACCAAACTCAATGGTCAAGAATTTATACGAAAATGTTTCTTACCCATGACTGAATATAAAAAATAACAATTTGGATTTCAATACTTAATTTTTCTTAATTAGAATCCTTACAAAACGAAGTGAAAAAATTACAACATAAGTAGGAAAAAAAATTGAAAGTGTGATAACACACATTCTACTGAAGTCATAGAAAAAACTTTTCTCACAGAATTGAAAGCTCACGAAACACTTTCCAATGAAACCAATTTCAGTGTTGCCCCTACCTTGAAACATAGTGAAACAAGCACTGCGCCATCTTAGGGACTGCGCTATCTTAGGAGTCACTCCCCTACCAAAAATGACCTCGGGTAAATTTTAAACGAACATAATGAATTCTAATTCTGATTTTCAGTCCACAAAAGTTAAGATTTTTATAGTTGTTTCATTTTTCACACGATCAATCAAAATTTCATTGTTACAGTTTTAAGCAAAGTAAGTAAAATAACTCCTTGCCCCGTAAAAATGTAAAAAATACTTCAAGCACCGAAGGCAACTTGCTCTTATTCAGAACTTTTTTGTTATATATTTTTCTTTGAAATTAGTGGATCAATAGGCACCAAACCACTTTCAGACTTGCACCAGGTACATACATTATAAGAAAAATTTATCGTGAAAATTTCAGCCTGATTCCTTTTGTATAGTTTCCTCAAAATTCTGGAAGAACCACTTTTCCATAAATTTTGGTTCTTCTATTTTTTCGCAAACTATTTAGCCTAACCAATAGGCAACAAACTCCTATCAGACCTGGGCAGGTATAATGACTACCTTTCCTGAAAATTTCAGCTTTATTCCTTTATTAGTTTTTTCAAAACAGTAAATACAAATTTTGAGCGATACACGTGCATAATCTCTATAATAAACGTAAAAGAAAGAAATTAATTCGACAAACTTATTTCACTTTTATTCGCTTGCTAAATTTTATGCGCATGCGTCAACTATCAAGCAGCAAAATATTTGGTTGTTTCCGACAAAACAACAAATTCTAATATGTCAAAGATAAAATGTTTTGAATCAGGATATTATTTACTGCGCATGTGTCGTAGCTTGGTAAAATTTGTATTCATATGGAGATGTTTCACAACATTGTAAATAGAAGTGACTTGTTATCACAATGATAACCTCATAAAATGTGGGTAGCTTTGGATTGGCAGAATGTATAACTCAAATAACTTCGCTTTTATCTTTCACATATTATCGTATCACAGTGTCGATAGGACACCGGATAGCACACATTAGCTGTATATCTCTGAGCTCCATAAAAATGGCCAAATAAATTACCACACTTATGATTCCCATCAATATCAAATCTGTAGAGAGTGAATCAGTTTTTGACCCAACACATTGAAAGTTACTTTTGATGCACCAAAAACTGATTCGTTTTGCTTTCTCCATTGGTGAGTCATTTTTCGATACTTCACATGTAGTGCATACCCATTACCTACTGTATAGAGAGTAAATAAATTGTTGGTAAGTGAAATGAATATATTTTTGATGACAAGAATATAACAATTTTGTAGGTGCCTACTATTTTACAAGTGGAAAACAAAGAGTTGGGCAAAATTTAAATTAGATGTTCCGAGAGCCCTCCATTGGCTAGTACACAATAACTGAGTTGATAGAGACACTCTTTTACATAGGCAGATACAAGGGGGTGAGGGGGAGTTAGTTCCCTGTTCCTAGAAAAAAAAGGAAAGATTAGGTAGGTAGGTACCGACTTTCTCATTTCGTAACATTACTGTTATTCATATGGCTGTCAATAGAAAAAGTAGCATCCTACTAGGCCCGCATTTTCACTTATCAAATCTGTCCTCTCCGTTCAGAAAGGCTATATTCACCTGCGCTCCTTTATAGAACAGTAAATGTTGGCTGGGCAACGACTATCTGGGTATCAAATTTTACACTCGCTAGATTTTCCTGGTTCGTTGAATAATGACTGGTATCCATAAAAGGTAAACTTGCAGTCGGTTTTTCCAACCTCAGTTAGGCTCTCAGTTTAACTGATCGATCAAACTGAGAGTTAGATAGGATTTTAGCGTTACCCGACTGTTAAATTTCTTACCTGGAGACTGAAAAACCAGCCCTTAGTGAATCAATTTTTGACTTACCAAAGGTAATTCTAAAACTGACTCATCAGCTATGTCACATTTTATACGACTATATGCATGGTGTCTGCAACAATGGAAATGAACCATTATTGAGATCATTTGAAGATTGCAAATGAATAATATAATAGAATGATAGTGCTACGGTACTACAATCCTGCGTGCTTTACCATTAGATTAAAATTATTAAAATAAATCAATGATAAATTTCATTAAAATTTTTAGTTCAAATTTTTCCACGACCTATTCAAACCACTGGTGTAGAGTAGGCAACATTTCTACGTAGATTACCCGCAATTTACTACTGAAAAAAAGTACCGCCATTACGATTCCATACATTCTTCACCAGTCCAGTATCGTGAAGGAGATTATTTTATTCGAAGGGGGCTAGAAATTTTTTTACTTCCTTAAGCTTTGGCAACTTGTTTATGGTTAGGTACTCTGCTTCTCGAAGATATTTTATTTTAAAAGAAGGGGGCCAATAGTCTGCTGAAATAAAGAAATCTAACATTCAAAAATCGTGTGTCTTCGCCGGTGGTGGTGATGTTTTGGTGGCGAAAAAGGGTTAGAGGAGATAACAGAGAATATGTGGATCGCCATTAAGATGGTGCCATTTATAAGCTTAGAACACACCACAATTTTAAGTCGGGAATGTGGCGGGTGCTGCTCTTAAGCCAATAATCTTTCGATTGCAGGGGCTGGCACCAAAACACTACACCGTGCAGCAACCATCCCTAAAATGTTATAAAACGTGAAAAGAAATCCCAAAAGCCCTTTTGAAAATAAAAGAATGTCGTTCAACTATTTTTTAAGTTTTTTTGCGGTTTTTTTGCGGAGGGGCGCTCAGACTGGAAACTCCTCTTATTTGACCAGGTAGGTATGGCTTTGATTACACAAATTCTTTTGAGGTGTTAAACGTATTATCTTGCTGAATAAATTGTTTTCACGACATATTGAATACGCGAGCTCGTCGACACGTTAATTGCATCGTTACGAAGACACTTCATTAGCATTCGTATACGAACGAGAAAAACACAAAAAAAAAACCGAAAGTATTATATCACCCGTGCATTATCCTCCATTTTGTTGGTACTTTAGGTTGCACTTGGAGAAATAGCGCACCTCACTCGCGGAGTATGTGTTTTGTTAGGTAATTTCTTCACACCATTAACGTTTATAATTTTATCTATCGTACATCGAAATCGAAACGATAGTTAATTACCTGCAGTCTGTAAGATGCCATCGTTGCATCGCTCGCGAGTATCTCATTTTCATTTTTCCAAAATTAATTATACGACCACACCCAATGAAGTGATTTCTTCGACGGAAACAGCTGGCTGCATTTTATTAAGCCAAAACTCAACAAGATACTTACTCGGGTGCTGCTGTGAACGGGGGGCCGCGCGATGGGGGATGCGAGTGTGACACCCCCCCCTTTAGCTTAAGCTGTTGTTAAAATTGACCTACTCTTGTAAAAATTGGTAGAACTGATGACCTTTTTTTTCTTCTTTCTTTGTTTGGTTGTCTTTACTTGCCTCTGCTATTAAAAATTTAAAAATCTACCCCACACCAGTTAGCAGAGTTGCACTTGCCTTAAGAAGACAAAATTTTAAATTTTTTAATCCTCATACATAAAATCTTGTCTCCGCTGGAATTTATTTTGCCTCATCTGATTCAAAAGGTTGTTTATTACCTTGTTCGAAGAAAAAATGGCAGGACCTCGAGTCCCTCTCGAAAGTTTTACCATAGCTATAATAGCTGGATATTAATACATATAATAATTTTTCAAACATATAATTCACAGGTATTTTTTTATTTTTTTTTAAGTTAGAATTTCATTTTTTTCTTTTTGCTTGATAGGTTTTAACAGCACAAATTACTAGTACCAATAAATGAAGAAAAAAAAAATTGAAAAAGAAATCCCTTGTTTTTTAGAATCACTAATAAATTAAATTTTTAAGTTACTAATTCTTATGAAATAACAGTTTTTCTTTATAACTGTTCATGGCACTTATTTTGCATGATTTTATTAAAACAGCATATTTTTTTAAATTAAAATTTTACGCGCAATAATAAAATTTTATAATAAATATAAATACAGAATATTCTTGAAAAGAACAGACAAATTCTGCCAATGAAAAGAATTACCGAAGAAACGACAGTTAAGGTAATTTCTTCATTATTGTCCCTTTTCGAACAAACTGGAGTCTGTTTGACCTCAACAATTTATTTTAAGAATATTCTCTCGTTAAACTATTTTTATTTCGCACTAAGTGTTGCAGTTTGTTGCACATGAATAGTTTTGCGCCAAATTCAGAAGTCTACAGAGATTTATACGCCAATTTTCTTGGAAAATTACTCTTACGAAAGTTGCATTATACTTACTAGTGTTAGGAGAGTAGCGTTTCATTTTATTTATACATTTTTTGAGATGATTTAACAAATGCAAGCCTTCAGGTATGAGACGAAATTTTTGTAGCTCCAAAGTCTTTGCTTCAAATTAACTGAAAAATTTGACTCGATCGGCCCATAACTATTTCAATTTTGATTTTTTGTATGTATAGGTAATATTTACTTCTGCTCCATCTTCTTAATCGTAAAAAATGAAAAATTATTCCTATGGAAGTGAAATTATGCAACTTGTACGGCCTCTATGTTTGTAAAATAGGTCTTCTTATCAGCCTTATTGGGTTTCCGAAATGATTAGACAAATGCAGGAGTAAAAAATGAAAGTTTTGAAAAATTTAAGCTTGCCTTGAATCAGTGTGTTTTCTGGAGGATCGTTTTGAAGGGGGAAAAACCAATAATTTAAGTAGTTGACCTTTTTTTTTATCTTTAATAAATCTGGACAGTTTTTATCTGGATACTGGGCGTCGTACTTCATTTTTTTACATACCATTTTCCTCTTTTTTTTTTAAATTTAGAGGTGGAAATTTGCCCATTTCTCAGATGGATCTGTATCTGTCTCGAATTTATGTACGTAAACATTCAACTTCACCGAGCAGTAGCTATTTCAAATTTTTATTTTCGGACACATGTCTATATTAAAATTTTTGTTTGTCTCCTCCAATCATACATAGTGTCTATTAGTGAAATTGTCCCCCTCCGATGGTGAACAACTGATTTCGCTGAAATTTTTCCTTATGTCTGGTTTTATTTCTTCTTTGTGCCTCCGCCATTTTGGGTCTGTACTTATTTTCACCAACTAGACAGTTTTCAACTTTTCAACATTAATTATGTGGGCGTTAGATCATAGATACTAAGTAATGAACATTTATAGTTACACAACTCTCCAGTGAAATAGAAAATTTTTGTAATTATTTGCTTTAGAGTTAACAAACTTCTTTAGGATTTAAAATGTTAGGCAGTTCTTGAATAATTTTTCAGCCGCAGAGATTGATAGGTACTTACCAGTATAAAATCTAGAAGTAATATTTCTCAAACTGCACTTTGAATATCCAGAAGTGAAGGGTTATACAATTTTCGTAATCGAAGTTTGGTTTTTTACAATAAAAAGATACAGTTTCAACAGGAAAACCTCGAAACGAATTATCAGAAACTTTTTTCCTGCGCGTTTTAAGTTTTTATTCCTTCTCCTTGGCTAATATCTACCATACTAAACAAGAAAAGTGATATTTTTATGTCGTGGTGATCTCTGGACCACAATTTTCGAGCCCATAGATTCATAAAATAAACAAATAAAAAAAAATAAATATTCTTGACATTTAATTTTTATTACATTATTATTATAAGCAATATCACAAACATTAGTGTGTAATTAGAAAATAAATTTGATGATAAACGAGACAAATGAAGAAAAAATAAAGTTCGTCTTAAATGAAAATTTAAAAAGGTGAAATAAAATAAAACGGTATTTTTTTTTTTTTTTAGTTTTTTCAATTTTATTCATTTTTTGAAAACTCATCGTTAAGAGACGATGATGACGCCAAGCAAAAATCATAACGCTAAGGATTTTCTAAATAGAGGAAAACGTACGTAATAAAATACAAAAAAAGAAAAAAAATTAACAAATTAATCACACAAAGAAGAAGGACAAAATGTACGATAAAATTAATTGGACATAGCTGGATTTCCAAGACCGAGAAGCACGTCAGCTATGAAAGTGGTTGGCGTCGATATTTCTTCTAGCAGTCCTGCAACGAAAAATAATATCAACGTTCAGTACAGTAAAAGATGATTGTAAAAACTATTCTAAACATTATAATCTGGATGGAGAAATAAAGAAGAAGACAAGTTCGATTCGTGAATTTTTCATTGAGTTTTGTAGCAACGCAGCCATTTTTCCCAGGTTAGGCGAGGCTCTCCCCCACTAAAAATACAATGACTGACCCACATGAAACAAAGAAATATTCAAAAAATAAAGGAAGAGAAAACTTTGACGAAAAAATGAAAAATTAAAGGGAAACTTGAATTTTGGTAATACGGGGTGTTTCCTGAGAAGCCCGCAGAACCTACAACACCAGAAAGTGCATAACGTTTGATGAACTTTCATCACTTTTCCAATGTATGAGGCGCCAGACCTCAGAAAATTTTCTAAAAGTCATTTGTCCATGCAGACCTACAGTATTGGCCGCGAGGAACAAAAAAAGTCCCTTCCACTTCTATCCTAATTTGTACAGCAAAGACCATAGTAGTTTCCAAACTTGTACAAAAAAATACGAGATACATGCACGTATCATCCCAATTCTTCATATCAGTATGAAGTTACTCGATATAGAGTGAAAGTCAGAAATACTTTTTTTGTTCTTCGTGTCAATTACTATGGGTCTTCATGAAAAGATCATAATTTCGAAGTAAGTTTGTTTTAGTCATATTTTTGGTATACCTAGGCTTAAATCGCTCTGTAACAGTTGAGAAAAAGACGCTTGTTCATTGAACTTTTTGTATTTGTCATGAGACGTACGATTTGAAATAAAAGAGTTCTGCGGGCTTCTCAGGCAAACACTTTTTATAACGCGGGGTCACCAATTTGAATGGGGCCATAATCAACCGCTTTTTTTTTTTTTTGGCGATCTACTTCACAATAATTTCAGACGCGATATTCCAAAATCATTTATAATTATACTGACGTTAGCTATAGATATATACCTAAAGATGGTTTCAGCCAGAGATTGACTGAAAACGATGCCGAGGCCAATGAGATTGACGTACTGGTGAAGTCTGATCTAACGATACCGCAACAATATAGCAAAATTCTCAAGTAGTAACTCAACATAACCCTAACGGATACTTCCTAAATTTTTCCGCCATGATTTTTGCTTATTATTAACATCTAATTTTGATACTTAGCTTTTCTAGCCAACTGCAACATTGACCAACAAAACTCACACTGTCTGATATATTTATCAGTTAATTTTATTACTTCTAGTACTGTCAATTCAACATTAAATAATACAATATTCAATTGGTCAAAACTGATATTCACAAAATGGCCTCGTCAGAACTAGTTTGGATAAATTAACTCGAATGGGCCTTCTTCACGTCAACAATAATTCGATTGGGAAAAAAATATTTCTTCGTCATTGACCCTTAACTTACCGACGACATCGCAGAATTCTCCGAAACAAGTACACGGTAACAACTCCTCGGCATAGGTGCCCATAATCTTTTCAGACGCCTTCAACAGTGCCTCGTCATTGTGACGAATATAATCGGCCAACGAGGACGTCCACTGATCGTCAGATGTGCAATTGATATTCTGTTAAGAAAAAAAAAAAACATTAGTATCCAGAGAGTTACCACTGTGTATAATAATATTTCATTCGAAATCTGATACTACCTTAAAAAAATATTTGTAGCAGGCGTCAACGAGACCGTAGAATATCAGACTACTCTTATACACTTGGTACTCCTTGGGTTGGATGTCGGATAATTTATGCGGTCCAGATGGATAGACGTGTCGAACGTGCGATAAAACTATGAGTCGACGAAGATGAGCGATACGATGTTTCTTCCACTGTGCGGGTGAATGCAGCAGTAACGAAAACGTGGCCCAATAAAATGGGCTCTCGGCTTCGTACGAGGAGGCGATCCACCTTTCCGGAATCCAGCAGTCCAAATAGCTGGTAAGGTTCTTTTCTTCGCGCGAGGCGCAACGCGTTCTGCAATTTCGATTAATTGTAAGCATTTTTTTTTATTCGTTGGGTGGGTTCCTAAATCAACGCATTCGGTTGTAAACATGGTGGTACGTTATTTAGAAAGAGAAATGCACTCCAAATAGTTAATAACATAAGAAATATAAAATTCACAGATAGTAACAGGTAACGAAGAACCGAGAAATGAAAAGAAGTTCATAAAGAAGTTCATACTACTTATCTAAGGACTTTAAATAAAAAAAAAAAAAAAAAAAAGGAAAGTTACATGGCACATTAATTTTATTAACGTTGCCTTTCTACGCCGAGGAGAGAATGCTAACACTGATTGACAAAATCAAATAATCTTGTATTATTTAACGACAGATTAACATACTCAAAGTTCAAGAAAGCCAGGGTGAGATACCACGAGACTGTGGGCACACATAGTTACTTAAAATTGACAGTATGTCATTAATGTTAACACTGAATGATAATTTTATTATAAAGTCGTAACACTCTGATATCATGCAGAGCAGTTTCAATCTACTGTTTCGTTTCTAGGAGTAACAGTTGATTTTGGAAATATAATATAACTTTTGCGGATAATTTCAGCAACTGTTCGTAAAAAATACTGTAATTTGCCAAATAAATTCATGTTAATTCATAGCCAGATAATTGACCTTCAAAATAAACCATTAGCCATTAATTTTAGTACATCTGATCAAGTATTATTCTAATTTAAAAATTTACTTAGAAACGAGACAAATTTTTTAGATAAGGGCATAAAGTTTACAAATACGTAACAATTGAACGGCAGTTTCCATAACAGATAAAAAGTTGTGAAACAATTTTTACTCAAAATTCGATCTTATTTCATCATTTATCTCCTTAGAGAATTCACATTTGTCTAATTGTTTCCAATCCGGTGAAAATATAAATCATATACAGTCTGCTTCACAAAATAAATTCCTTATCTACAATATCATCTACTTAATTATTTGAATTAAAAATGAATAAATGACAGAAATGGGTATGTTATTTACAAGATTTTACCATTTTCCATACTTTTCAGTTATAATTTTAGAAAAATTACTTTTCTAAAAAGAGCCATCTCTAAAATTATACAGACAAATGGAATCTTAGAAGGCACAATTATGGGCGAAGATGCTTCTAAGATAGTATTAAACGCATAGTACTAGAATGAAAAATTGTTCGCAGCATTAAAGAAAGAAGCAATAGATTTTCGAAGACAAAAAAACGAAGGTTGCGTCCGCGGGTGTTGAGTATGAATCAAAGTTCATACAAATTTGAAAATGGGCCGATGAAATAAATGTTATCTAAACGTAGGAATGAGCAATAAGACCGCAGTATAAATGTACTACTATAAATTTACTCACGTATTTATCACGTAAAGAGCCATATGCATGAGATACGGTATGATTTGCATATTGGATTGTGGTCCACCGCCTCCAGTATCTTCGTGGAAGCTTTTTCCACGCGCAAATCGTAGAAGCAATAACTTCAAGTCGTGAATGGTGGTAACATAACTTATGTCTCTGAAATACGATGAAAAGAAAAATGGTAAATTAAATTTTTGATACGAAACGTTTTAATTAACTTTCCAACACATTGTTGGCATTTCTTGAATCACCTGTGACCGGTGCACTCCTGCAAGTACGTATTATGTCTAGCGAGGCAGTTAGCAAAAGCTGATTCCGGAACTTGCGGACCCCAAAGTGGTAACAAACCATTGCATCTCGTATTGGCATTTTGTAAGGCAGCTGATTCCCATTCGTCACGAACACGAGCCAACCTATATTTTACGATAAAAAATATGAAATTAAAATAATTTCTTCACTAATCATAAACAGTCAAATTGGGTCGAAAAGATCGAATATTCCTTCTCAAAAAAAAAAAAAAAAGTATTTTTTTTGAGTATGCAATCGATACTTAAACTTAGACAAGGCTAAAGGCCAAATACAAGAACGATACTCAAATTATTCTTACATTTTTTCCATTATTAATATTATATCCATGAATAAACATGTACCCATACATATAACTTTAAGGTAAGTAATTCTCAAGTCACTGTTAACACTCAAGTATTGTTCTTGCAGTCGGAGTTAACGGATGGTTTCATGTAGTGGATAATCGACCATCAACAAGAGAAAGGAACGATGAATCACGAGTACAATTTGAGGCTTAACTGTAATAAAACTCAAAGATTACCCTACACTCACACGGAGCAATTTTCAGTCACTGACCAGCATAAAAGGTAGCTAAGAGATGGTAAACAGATGGGCTAGGTGATGGCTTAGAAAGATATAGCTAAAAATTTCTAGCTAGAATGAGAAAAAAAAAAAAAAAACTACGCTGGAATTAGGATGTTGAGTTTAACGTCTCTTTTTCCATTCTCGGGCCAGCAATACAGGTTAGCTCACTTACAACTGGTCTTATTGTAAGAATAAAAAACGTCTCTCATCTGAATGCTGTTTTACAGGCATTACAGAATCACACATCATAAGAAGTAGGTATAGCAAGCCCGAAATCAATTATATATCATAATATTAGGAAGAAGGAAAAAAAAACAAAAAAAAACAACAAAAAACAGCTTTTTATCTAATTCAAAAAGATTTGATTGGTGAAATTACCATGTGAACACTTCTGGAAGCAAATGAAGAGAATCTGGACCAATAAAATTATAGGATAAACAGTTCAAGTTGAACTTACACTAAGTCAGTATACTATGATTAAAAACAAAATAAATATTCGTATATTTTGCATTCGACTCGCATTTGCAATAAATTTTACACATTATCCTCTAATCTTCAGCTGCTTTTAGCGAGTTCAGAAAGAAATTTCAGAAGTACGTCGAAAATATACAATTTTTATAATTTTTTCGTTGAAAAATTCCACCATTTGAAATTTCAAAATCATTAAAAGCAGCCAAACATCGGAGAGTACCACAAAATTCTTACAAAATCAATCGTTTCTTTTTCTCAATGCTTGAATTCCTGCAAAATCAACAAAAGTTCGTTTTTTCAGAGAAAATGTTCGAGGGTAGTTAATGATATTTTTTTCAATTTTCCACAAATAATTTGGTTTAATTTCTAATCACTTCGACAAATTTTCAGTTTCTTCGCAAGAAAAATCACCCAGTGGGACTGTAATCCCTACTAAGAAGACAAGATTAAAAATTATTAACACGTGATTTGAACCGAGTATGAAAAGCGAAACTCTTCGCGGATTATCATAAAAAGCCCAATCAGGAATGACAGTTAAGGAGGGAGAGTTCAAATGGGGTGCTAGGTAGAGCTTATATAAAACGTAATAATCGATATTTCGACCTAACTCAGAGTTGGAGACATGATCTTTTTCAGCGAATCGTCTCTCTTGGTTCTTACCTAACTGCAGACATATGACAGTCCACGTGGACAACGTTGAAATGCGTCACCGTGCTGTATCCATAAGTTTTACGCGATTTTGATTCGAAATCGTCGATGAGACAACGTTTGGTGAAGGTGTAAATGCCGAGCACTTTGGTCGGCTGGAAGCGGTAACCTTCGCGGCAGATGACGCAAGTTAAGCCGGTTTCCTCGGCCAGATCCTCCATTTGTTGAAGCACCGTTTTCTCGGCTGTCACCTGACCCCTGTCATTGGTCTTCATACCCAACGCTCCAAGTTGTTTTTCACGCATCGCCATCGCTAGTCGTTTCTTTTCGGCGCGCGTCTGCTCACGTACATTTTCAATACGCGTAGCTACCTCAGGGTTGGTTCGCAGAGCTTCCAACAGATTTTCGGCCAGGGTCCCGACATGCTCATCCGAAGCCACTTGCTCCAGTCGGTGAATAATGGTAATGCATTCGGGAGATACTACCATCTGGGTTTACAAAGATAAAAAAAAAAACAAAAAACATAAAACCCAAATCTAAATTACAGTATTCTTGAGACTTCCACCACATAAATTTAGGGGCGATTTATCAAACCGACTATCAACTTTCCTTGTAATCTCAATCTGAAAATTGTCATAATGGAAGATAATTATGTTTTTCGAACGTCACGAGATAAAATGGGAAAAAGAAAACTTACAAAGAGAATTGCTACGTAATGTGCCAAAAATAACAACTATACACAGAAAATTAATAAATCTAAAATAGTTTAATTAAAAAAAAAAAATCATTAAATTACTCAGCGGCATGAGTAGAGGGCAAATGCATATAAACTGCAATAAGCAAGATTTTTTCCCAAACACTTCTTAACCCGTATTGTCGATTAAGCTGATTGCACTCAGGAACAATAGAAAGCACGATTTTAGATTTAATAGTAAATGTCTACATAAATTTACTTCACTGTGAACAATAATTCAGAATTATTGTCGAAAAATCGGCAGTTCAGGTCGAAAGAACGATGCCCCTTTGCTGTTAGGATACGCAGGGGTCACAATTTCGAATAATAAGTAAATAATTTACAAACGTGTTTCCATGTTTGAAACATAACCCCAAATTTCACAAAAATATACCTGAATAGGTTTGTAATCGTGCGCTAAGCCGGTCAAGAATCGCAGGACATATTTTAAAGCCGGTTTTGCAATATACTCTTTCCAGTCGTTACTATCCGTCCGCCAGAATGTAGACTTCATAGATGGAACGTGAATCTACAAACAAATACACAAGTAGGATAACGAATTACTCGGTATACGTAAGAAAAATTAAAAACCATCATTCGTTGCTCACTATAATGTAGTGCAGTGCTTTGTCGACGATGCCCAATGACATAATGTGTTCTTTTAGGGTATCGCCAAGAGCATTACATTCAATCGACGACGTAATATGGCAAAATAATTCCAACTGAAAGAATAAACAAATTAACAAGTTACTAAAACTGAAACCAGACGAAACTTTTATCATGAAGAGACATGACGATAGGAACTCACTCTTTGTTCGTCTTCTGACTTGCGATCATGGTCGAAAGATTCCAAATCCATGACAGAGTTAAAATGGTCAGTGAGAATAGTCATTTTTTCTTTGTTGCCGTAAGTTAAAGCAGCCAAAACACGGGACAGATGAATGAGAGTCGATGCTTTGATGCTAGTAGCGTATTGTAAGATGCTTTTCACATGATTGCTGTCACCGCATGTTTTCGAATATAGTTCAAAATCATTCTGATATTCGGATGAAGCTTTCGAAAGGATCGTTTCCAAAATCTAAAAAATATTGAAAATTATAAGTTAAATGTAATAAACGACACAAAAATTAAGTTTCTTCTCCACTATCTACAATTATGGGTACCTAATTAAATAAAAATTTCCTTTTTTAATACCTTGTAACCCTCAATTCAATTACATATGAGGTTCAAATTAATTTTCGTAGCTTACGAGCTTTTACTATCAGCTGGTAAAATTTCCTGACTCACAAATTATAAAGTTTCTGTTTCATTCATTGATTTACGTCTGTGATTTCGCGAAATAGTAATCATGCAACAATTTTAAAATAACTTTTCAACTGCTATTCTATAACCTTATATCAAGTTTTTAGTGTTTCACGAAAATTTTCATTTTTGGGGGTTACGAAGTATTAGAACCAAGCAGCCGATAAGATACATGAGAGAAAATCTTGAATAATCGAATTCTGAGTAACATTGGGCTGGAAATTTTCAAAATATCTGATACAATTTCAGTTAGCTTACACATAATTTTCTTCCCCGATCGAACAAGCAATAATTCCTCACAACGTTTAAGGAATCCGTAAGAAACGAATACATGAGTAAAGATAAAAATAATTTTTCGAAATATCGTAATGAAATATCATTGGTCCATATAAGTTAAATTTTTTGATTCCAGCAAAATGAAAGCAAGACACATTTCTTACCTCTAATATCTGATCCATTAAAATACCATGTGCATCATTATCCGAGGACAAGCACATTTCCAGAATGGTAAGCAATTTTGACACAGTGTTCAGGGACGGATCGATGAGTTCTTCTTGATTATGTTTTACCTTTACGCATAATCCCATTAGTTTTAGAAGGACTTGCAGCAGTGCTTGGGAACGGGTGATATCACGTATCGTAGCTAATCGATCCAGCATAACCTACAATATTTCATTTCATAGAATATAAAAATCTTGAATATAACAAGACATAATACGCTAAAAATGCTGGAACATACTTCTAAACCACCGCATTCACCCATTACATTCGCCATTTTATAAACCTGTTCATTATTTACTTCTTGATCGTTTTTAGCGTCTAAGGTTTCAACAAATTCTTCAGTGGCGTCGCCCAACAGGCCTCGCATTCGATAGACGACACGCATTGCGTCACCTTCACCACCTTCGGCTAACCAAACTTTTTTGTATACCTGTGACACAAATGAAGTTGAAAACGAAGACGTACTAGGAAAATAAAAATTTTTCTAACCATACTTACTAATTTTACAGGTAAATCGAGACTTATTATTTTATTATTGACTAGAAGTTCCATTCCATTGTCATCTTCGAGGAGAGCAACCAGTTCGCAGTCCTGACAAATTTTGTTTTTTACATCGCGCATTAAAGGTCCCAGACCAGGCTCACTGCTACTATAAGGATTGCCTAACATTCGACCCTGTGAATGAAAATTTTTACAAAATAATGAAATGGTCAATTAAATGCACTGAATTATTGATCGAGATAACGCTGAGCATTGAAATGCGGGCTATGAATCACCAATACTGACAATAGCAAAAATAATGATTAATCACAAAAGGATCGGCTTGTATAATATATACAGACATAAAAAATGAGAAAATTTTCAGAATCAAAAAGACTGACTGACGAAAATATTATTTTTTTAGATGATCGTTCAGAATTTATGAAACGAAACTGATAGCTATAGTGCCAACACAAACCTGTAAAAAGTCTTCTTGCTGTGGGTCTTTTTCTAGACTCAGGTAGAACTCTCCAATTTCATTTTCTTCTGGATAGATGATAGAGCACAGTCTTTCGAATATGAATACGGGTGTTCGAACGTCATGTGGACTACATTTTTCAACCGTTTCGATACAAATTACCATAAAGGCTTTGGTTTCGGATTCAGTTCCTGGAAAGAATGCAAAAAAAATTACAACTTCCATTTTTTGGATGACTAATTACATCCTACACCACTGACTGCATTTCCTTTTACAACATTATCCATAACAACAACAGCAGAAATTGTTTTTCTTTTCTTTTTTTGCTGGGTTTTGAAAACATAGCCATGTTACTCAATGTTGAAAATTATTTGATGTTGATGTTGTGGGGAGATCTGGTGATCAATTGTCTCCCATCATGAATTTTTCAATCACATATTGGAGCATCCACAGAACTCATAACCTTTCAATTTCAAGGCTTCGAACCTAACTACAATGCCACATAAATCACAACTGGAACCCTTACATAGTATTTAATGAGAAAAACTACAATACCGAGTTGTCAAACATTAAAAAGCTTTCATCACAAAAATTAAAGAAAAAAATTTTCTGAAAATAAGTCTGCACTATAGATTTTCTTAGTTGTGATTCAAATATTTGAACGTCACCAAGACAGAGAATACATACTCCACTCGTACACGTTTGACTTTTATTTTTAGAAGAATTTTTTGTCTCACCCGACGTCATTTCTTCCAGTAATTCGAGCAATTTTTCTTGAGTTTCGTCGATTATTCTCGTACGTTGCACAACCAGACGTCTCAAAGCTAAAT
This sequence comes from Ericerus pela, assembly GCA_011428145.1. NCBI lineage: Eukaryota > Metazoa > Arthropoda > Insecta > Hemiptera > Coccidae > Ericerus > Ericerus pela. Next base: position 2,002,264 of record WOFM01000187.1, on the reverse strand, counting down.
AACCATTAAGCACAGTCCCGACTAGACGACTTTTGTATTTTTGTTTGATCGTGTCGACGTCCAAAAATGATGCGATCAACTTGGTGAGTTTTTTCAGTACAAAACCTGAGAGAAATAATGAGAAAAAATAAAGATTGTATACTTACTTCAATTAAATTATCGAATTATCGATTTTATCGAACAAAACAACACGTAAACAAAAATATAGGTAATTACTGAAAATCAAACAAATGATATTTGATAGAGCGTAAAAGTTCATGGTCTTATCAATGATTTGTTTAATTTTCCTATAGTAACAAGTACATGTAAATTCAGAAATTAATCCGCCGATAAAGGTTTTTCTACACAACTCACCCTGAACTAAATCCGACGTCAAAGTAGTTTGCTCTAAATGATAAAGATTCTGTATTTCGTGGTTGAACAAATCGGCTAAAAACATTAATACTCCTTGTAAAGTGAGATATTGTTTCCACGGTGGCGTATCAATCATACTCTGATATAAAGACAAAAACTCGGACGCAGTGGGCCCTGCCACATTTATTTCAGACAGGAAGCCGGTCAAAACGTCGATTACCTACAACAAGAGGTCTTAATGACAAAATCAGCAAAAAAAATAACAGTAAAATTATAGGAAAATAGTCGAAGAAGAAGTCAAAAAGTGAATGGAACTCAAATCGAACAGAATTGAATCATAGTAAAAAATTTCAAGCAGAAAAACAGTACTAAAACCCAAACGCAAGAAGAACGTTACTGTGAATAAAAATGTTGAAGCTGATAAAATTCATGAAATTACGTTTGAGCTAAAAAGTATTTTTTGAAACATCAGCTAGAATTGGTTGACATCTGTTGTGATGTAGGAAACACCATTATACATCACTCTTGTTTAACTATCAAGCCAACAAGGCTTGTAATAATTAATCAATTTTTTTTTTTCTGAAAAATTTAACAAACACCAAAGGCCTTATTATATTAAAACGGACCCCCTTTCAATAATTAAGCTCAAAAATGCAGCATCAATGCGTACTTAATAGCATAAGTCACTGAACCACCAGTAAAAGTATTTTCAGACTATAATCAAGATAACGAAATTCATCGAATTTCTACTTTTAACTATGTAAACTGGCTAACAAAAGAAGGAGTCATGAGGTTCTTCGGGAAGTTTTTCTTAGGTATTAAAGTCTTCATTGAAAATATTTCTGTTTGATAGTCTTTAATCGAGTCAAAACAGACAAGAAGTCACCTTTCGTAACAAACCGAAGTCTCACTAACAGCACCTACCCAATACAGCTGCGAAATATCATTGACTTGCAAACCAAAGAGACGTTAGACGTACCTTCTTCTGGTGAACGGGAGTACTGCATACGCTTTGAATAAGATTGCAGGCGACTTGCCTAGCGTGCCTCGAACCACTGTTGAACAGCACATGCTTCAACCACTGAGGATCTGATAGATACAGGACACGATTATGACAAATGTGAAACGCTGCATCTTTCCACCGATAGAAGTATTTCTCGGACAAATACTTTTGACGAACAGCCGCCTGAAAAAAACAAAAGAATCAAAATATTTTCAACAGCGACCACTGCGAATTATTTCAATAGATTCAAGTAAATTTTACTTTGGACTCGTTTTTCAAAGTGCCAGAATTACGAGGAGGCACTCTTTTTCTCCAAGTTTGGTACGAATGTTGGGGATCACCGTCGATCCATTTCTTCACCTTGATGTTAAGGTCTTCAGTAAGGCGAACAGTGGCTAGACTTTCAACGCTTTTGTCCTGATGACAAACATTCAATCACAATTAAATTGAAACGATTTACGAAATAAGGACTGGTAATAGGCAGCAAAATACTCACTTTGTGTTTTTTCGAGGTAGGAGGATCGGGTTTGATCAGACCGCAAATAATATTGAGACAAGGTAAAACAATTGCTTCCATTACGGGTGGTGAACTGCACTCTTTAGTGGCCATTACGAATATTTTAAATACGCACCTGTAATATAAATAATAGATGGTATCACATAAGAGTAAAGCGCATAATTTCTGACGCGAAAATGAGTTAAAAATAAGAGAATGAAGAGGCTCAATAGTTTTCATCGCTTCACGAGTTTCGTAGCCATGGAAATCGCAGTTGAAAATTTTTTTTTTTTGCAAACTACAATAAATTATTCAGATAGATTTTGGTGAAATAATTTTTAGAGCCAAAAATAACAATCAAGATTCACGAAAAACCCTAAGAATTGTACATTAGCTGCTAATAAAATAAGTTTCATTTTCTTAATATATATTTCTGCACGTTAAACTTGACAAATCTTAATTAAAGAATAAAACCAAGTACTTCTGATCTACATACTTGGCTTTTTGCTCCCAACAAGAGTCATCTTTTTGTAGCAACGTAGCTAGAAGATTTATTTCCGGACGAATGGCGTAGACGAGATCTGGTCTGGCTCCACGACTACGCAATGGTATCGAAATATGATCCATCAGCATTTCACATAATTCATCGGTGGTATCTCGACTATCTTTCGTTAATAAGCATAGGAGTTGTTTCACTTCTTCTTGCATCTGAGATCAACGAAATGTGAAATAATAAATTTTATATCTTAAACCAAGCGATTCATCAGTCACACAAAAACAACAGATGTGAATTACACAACTATGAAAATATCAAAAAATCTTTGAAGTTTTTATACCAAGTTTAACTGATAAAAAACGAACAATATAAGTCGTTGTAATGAGTCCAAAGCGTAGAAAGTAGATATATCTCGTTCAATATAGACAACGATTAGTCAAAAAATATCTTCAGTTTTACATTTGATCGACTAACGGTAATTTCGAATTCTGACCCACCTGATAGGAACCACGCCGCAAGTTGTACTCAACCAATTCTCTTAATAGGCCCTGAAAACACAGATTTTCTCGCGCAGTCACATTGGTACACAGAGCGCGTAGCATCGTAAGACAATGTTCGACTACGTAAGAGGCGCAACCGTAGCACTTGAAAAATGAAGTGCATTCACTGGGCTTCACCGAGATGATGAAATCCGTCGACAAGCTTACAGAATCAGGAGCCACTTCCTCGGCCACATACTGCATTCTGTCGTATGTCACCAGTTCTTTACGACAAATCAGTATTTTCTGCGTATGTAAGAAAAAATAGTATAGCGTGAGTCGATAAATCAGTTGCTACTGTTAGGTACAACTAAATATCATCTTTGGGCCTACCTGAATAACTCGACTCAACTCTTCGAACGTATTCTTGCAATCGCTGCAATATTTCTGCGCTAACATTTGAATGGTACGGCTCACCAGCGCGATACTGCTGGATGTAGTTTGGCTACCATCTTCATTCCAGTGTTCGACACGGTGCTCGCTTATCTTCACTAACAAATTCTGCCACGATAAATAAGAACGGATTAAAAATACGATTTAAAGTCGATCAACGAATTCATTTGACAACTGATTGGACATGCCCTAACCTCCAAAGAAGGCTTCATGCCAACTAGCGTCTTATAAGTTCTGTCTGCCTTCTCCAACAACTGATTAATGGTGCTGGCAATTTTTTTGCGATCGTCGTCGTTGTCGATTGGCTCGATGGCGCAAATCGGCCTCGCGGTCAGCGTATAGTCAAATTTAGCATACTTGCAAAAACCGCATATGTGACACAGGAACGGATCTTTCTCATCGTAATTGATGGCCCTGTAAAAGTAAGCATAGTGGGAAAATATAGACATAAAAGGTTCAGTGAACGCAATGCACACCAGCGTCTCTGTCAGCACCGAAAAATACGTTTCCCTAGCTTTTCGGTAAAAGACTCTAGATAAAACAACATAGTTTTTCGCATGCTTCCATAAAAAGGACCAACATACCTTCAATTAAACTTCATTTTTCACGGAAGGTAAATTTAGTATGAAATAATGAGTTGATAAGATTTGAAATATTCAAATAACTTAGTGTAATGACCCAGCCGAAAAATTAAACCTTTGAACCCCATAGTAAATTACATATACATTAAAAAACTTCTGATCACTTGGTAAATACATCGTTTATAATATAATGAGGGAACAGAATTATTTACATTAGATTCACTGAAAGGGTATCATAAAAAACAAATATCGAAACATAATAGCATTAGACTACGTTTATCCCATTTTGAAAAAAGTCTAGGCCCTCATTATTTGAATTTTGGATTTTCGAAAGCTAATTCTGACGCCAGGCGATCGCTTTTCTATAAAAGGCTTTCATTATACCTGCACTTGTGGCACTGAAATACGTTTTCACCGCAATTCGAACAAACGCCTGGATTGGATGGAACTGCCGCGCTGCATCGAGGGCACTGTAAAGTTTCGGTAGATGCTTGAAGATTCTCGTAAAAATCGACATATTCGATCATTAAATTACAAGCGACGATAGGTAACGGGAAATCTATCTTGGCTTCCGTTTGACCAGAAGAGAGCGTAACTTTTTTCGCTTTATGCCAAAGGGCTGCACAGAAAAAATAAAAAAAAATTTATATCCATGTCAGAGACAAAAATTGAGGCTGAGGAAAGACCGTTTTTCGAACCTGGTTTGTTCTTCAACTCCACAATAGCTTGTACATTACGATTATTATAGTAGATGTTCATGGTGCGCACCATTTTCGTACGCTTAAGATCGCCGATTCGTAAATTGATCTTGCTGATCATGTGGGATGTGATTAGTTTGACGATCTGAGTAGTCGTAGTGAATTTCGAATCGACCTACGGAAAATGAAGTAAGTACATTTTATTAATTGTTCAGTATGATGCACAATAAAGAAGTATCATTAATAAGAAATAATTCCACCAAACAATTTTTTTCTGATGTTTACCTTAACAGAGGACAGCTTAACATTCGTGAATGGTACTTCTGGATTGTTACACACCAAACATGGTTCGCTTTCTAAATAGAATCCTTCCATTTCGACGTATTGAGACAGTTGCGAATACAATGAAGCATTTGCATGCTGGATAAGAACTTGATTTTGTGAGTGCAACAACGATAGGGTATTCTCCAAGTACACGACTGGAATATTAGCCTGCAATAACGAATCAAATAATAATTTATGGTAGAATAAGGCACTATTTCGCGACTAGAAACAAAGAGATTACCGTTGGCGATGGCGAGCCTCCACCACATTTAATGGTGAAGTAACCGATCAAGTCGACAAACTGATTGGCGCGGCGTCCATAATTCGGTAACTGGAACCACATACTCCACATGACATCGAGAATTTCTCGTTGGCGAATTAAATCCGAGTTACTGCGATTTTAAGAGTCTCATTAAATCATTATAAATATACAGAAGCTAGCATTCGAACATATACCTACTTGAAAATTGTGAGAACTAGCGAGTGCGCTTGCCATCGTAAATTACTAGAATTCGTTTCCAACAAAAATGTGCGGATGAATTTTGATATCAGCTTGTTGTCAACGAGTGCGTGAATCTTATTCACAAAGGAAATACAATGTACTTCCTCGGATGAAATGCTCTGTTTGCTGTCTTCTGGCGAGGTAGCAACTGAGGCTTTTGAGGTCTGTAAATATAATAATTACATGAAAAATTATTTACCAGTTAATAACCTACAAACATTATGGAGTAGTGGTCTATGAATCTAGGTCGAATTATTATTATCATTATTCAGGTGAAAAATGTAAAGTACAGATTATACTAACTATTGTAGTTCGAAAGTGTTTCAGAAACTGATAAATAGAACGTATGGACAACAATAAATAGTTTTTGATAATGAAACTTTTACAGAATTGAGTTTCACTCTTACCTCTTGCTTCTGTCCGCCAGTACTCGAACTCGACGTTGATTTGCTGCCACAGATGGCGTACTGCAACAATTGAAGAATAATATGCGACACTCCTTCATCCAACACGGAACATAGTAGGAAGAGGTTTGGAATGTATTCATCAGAGTATAAAAGGAAATTCTGCCAATTAAAATTGCGATTCATGGCGATTTCAACGCAGGCTTTAAGATGTTCGACGATCTCAACGAGGGAGTCGTATGGCAAAGAAATGTTCAACGGGATTTCATCACCTCTGCGGTAACGCAACACGCCTGCTTTCTCGAGCACCGCCTATGAACCAAAATAAGATTTTGAAATAGTTCGAACTGACATAAAAGGTATGTGTTACATGAAAGTACGTACCTTCATGTGAGTTTCTAGAGCGTGAACGTCCCTCAGTTGACGATATGCCTCTTTACTGCCTCGTATGTAAAGTAAAAGTTTGCGTACTTGTCGTCGAACGAATGGAGTTTGTTGAGCCATCATGTACTCACACAACATTGGCAACCAATCCTGAAATATTATACACGTTGAATGAGTTGGAGGTCACAAATGGCAAGAAATAAAACGACGAATGATCAGCAAAAGTAAAAACGACTTATTGACTGTCTTATTAGTGGCACTTGTGAAATAATTTTCATGGTTAAAATTTTCATTGAATGATTTATGTATTCTAAATATAGAAAAATTTATAACACTACTGTGATTATAGAGAGGTAATGGGGATTAGTATGTTGTCGAAAACTAAAGGTACCGTACGTACAGACGTGCGAATTAATATTGATAAAAATAAGTGAAATCGTGTAGAGAAAGTTCTTATTTCAAATACCCACATTCAATCGTTAAAACATAGCAGAAAGTGTTGAATATGAACATAGCACATACCTACTAAAAAATGTAAAAAAAAAAACTTCAGTTCTTCTTGATAAATTTTGAGAACGTAAGGAGAAAAATAATTTTGATTTACTTCAAAAACATTTTCAAAAAGTTAAGAAAAAACAAACACATCAACTTATTAAAGGTTAATGATAAGTCGTTTTCTCAGAATCGTGTACCAGAAGTACTATTCAGAGCTTGTAAAAGTAAAATTTGCCTTCAATTTTTAAAATAAAATTAATTCAACAGTTAGCACTACATAATCTGAAAATTTATACGTTCATAACTTATTTTCTCGCCGAAAAATTATTTTAAAACGCAATTTCTCATTTCAGAGTGACATGTTTATTATAAAATTGAACTAAATTTCAAATAAGTAGAAATAAAAATTTAAGCTTATTTTAATTATTACAGTTGCGTTCATCCCTGATATTGGAGAGTCAAAAACGAAAAATCGAATAAAACCTTCACATAATCTTAATTTTCCTTATTTTAGAGGAGAGATCGAGGAGTGAGTTAAAGATTTATAAAAGTAGATGTTTACTTCATCAAAAACAGCTTGAATAGAGGAATGTTTTTGAATCTGATATGGTAATCGCAACACAATTTCAGTGAGCAATTGCGGATATAGTTCAAACATATCCGCATAGTGTCCTTTAATATACTGACGTAAGAAAAATGGTGAAGCATCCGGAATTGGAATTACTGGATGTGGTTTCAACAACGCTCCAACAACCGTATTCTGGTCATCAGGTTTTGAGCTAAAAGGGCAAGAATATGATAAATACAACAATAACGTTGCCCAACAAAAGAAACTTCGATTTTTTAATTTCTACTCACTTCTTCCAAAAAGGCAATAATTGATCGTGCAAATATAAACACCACTCGATAATCTCCGCATGGAGCAAAGTATTCGCCGTAATCGTAGATATGGTTCTAGATTTGTCAACGGGAGCCTTTCCTGTCGATGACGTAGCTTTCATGTGCGACATGAGGACACCTGAAAACGTGAATTTTAGGAGTGACTGAAAATTCACATTTTTGGACAAATTACGTTTCTTGGTCTAAATTACTTACTTAAAAACCTCAGCAACACAAGCTGGTACTTTTGTTCATTTGTGTGTCGACTTTCTAAGGGATTTGTAAGAATGCAATCGATTCCGCGAGATCTTTTCATGTCTAATTCGGCCAATATTGTTTTGAGTAAAGTTTCTAGTACGCTTTTATCCCGATCCATTTCCACATTTAGCTCCTCGGTGAGCATGAAAACGACCTAAAACGTCAACCGGTAAGTTACGTCGACTGAAATACGACGGGAGCAAATTTCAATAATTATGGGACACAAAATCTAACCTGCATGAAAGGAATAATTTGAATGCCACCGATATCCTTAAGGCGGGGAATGTACTCGATGCATTTTTCCAAAATTATAATTTGAAGCGAATGAAGATTGCCAACACATTCATTTTCAACTTCCGTATCAGCATCGCCGTCTTGTCCAATCGTCTGTAAATGAAAAAAAAAAAATGGAGGATACTAAATAAATCATAAATTAAGAAATATTTGACATGAATTAAGACCCACGGGAAAATTAAAGGGTTACACGTTAAATTAGGTATGGTTTTGAGTAAAGAAAAAATATTTTTCAGTGTGAATTTTACAGAAATTTAATGTACGGTTAAAAAATGAAGGAAGTATAATAGATAGGTGAAAATTATGTTTTATTATGTTAGGGGTCCATACGTCACGACTGTAGATGAGGTGAGAATGACAAAAGGTATGAGAATATATCGCATTGTTAAGAAAAAATAATATTTCTCAAATTAACTTGGATGATTCGTACAACACTAAAGCTACTCATACAGATAAGCTGCTATAGAAATGTGGGACAGGAAAAAAAACGTAACATAAAACAATAAAATATACAAGAAACCAGATGATTTCATTTTTAATATACTTCTAAATTTGAATTTTGCTTAGAAATGTAGGAAAATTGTTCACAATTTTCTGAAAACAAATCAACTTTTTGTATAGTCAGGCAGCAGAATACATGACTTTGAGGAATCTTCACAAGCTAATTCTGTTTAATCGTTACATTTAGAGTTTTTTATTTTACTGTTTGACGCAGAATAAAAACGAATGAATTCTCAGGCTAATTTGTAATTTTATAATACATTATAATTTTTTTCAGTCCCATTTAGTTTTTCATTTTATTATCTGAAGCAGAATAAAAACCAATAAAAATAGATTCATAAAAACAAATAATAGTGGTAATCAATAAATTTTCCAACTAAATCTCCCGAATAACAGTACAATAAAAATACCCCTCAAATATTTTTCAATCTATTTATTCCGACAGAAAAAGATTCTAGAGCTGCGGGTACATAACAACTGATGGCGGACTACCGTTTAACTGTTCAGTCATCCGTCAAAATCAAAATGATTTGATTTTAACGGATAACTGGTCCGGAAAAATTTCTGTTCTATGCAGCTAAGCTTAAGGAATATAATTTTCTCAAAACATGTTTTGCATCACTTCTATCGCTTATCTTCTAAACTTGTGATAAAAAAGAAAAATTTAGTACAAAAATTCAGCGATATGAAACCGAAACATGAAAAACGTAACAACATATCAGATTTAAGTATAAATTAAAAAACAGCAACACCAGAATCATAACTGATGACATTTAGTGGTGACCAAAATTAATATTTACTCAGCACGCCCAAAAACAAAAGGTACACTAAAATGAGATTGCCAAATCACCCACCAATGAAAAACCAAATAATAGACTGAGAGTTTTTTAGCAGTAAACATAAAGCATGCAATTCTAATAAGAAGAAAAAATTAAAAGCAAAGCTTTATTATGAAAAAAAAAAAAAGAAAATGGATAGGCTACGAAACACGTTAAGTCTAATAATTAGAGAAAAATTCAAGTACAACAGAGCCAAACGTACTTGGAAATTAATACTGTTCGAATCACCTCTAACACCGACTAATGATTCTGGTATATTGTCTCCGTACGCGGAGCTTCTTCCAGATACATTGTGCTCACCTATAATGCTGTCGACAACACTGCCACCGCTTTCTGATTCGGCGCTACCAGCCTATTTTCATTATAATCGCAATTTTAAAATTACCTTGGTCGAATTACACACGACAATGATCCAAAATATAGAACGATTTCACACTTTACTTAAAGCACATAATATTTAAAATCAGTAAAACTGAATTATAGATTCGGAGGTGGTAATCTTGATGCTTTTGCAAAGGCCCGTCTCCATTGTTACATCTCAATAGATATAATTAACTCTCAGATTAAAATAAGATTACAAAAAAAAAAAAAAAAAACATCGGGGAAAAATTGTTTTACTGACTGCAGTATCATCGAAAGAATAACCTCAGTATTCCAATAAAAATTTAAACTCCTCCAGTTTATCTAGCAACTTGTAATTTATTTTATGCTCATTCTTTGAAGAAGGACTAGTATTACTTTACAGAAAATTTTATCAAGTCCCAAGTATATATCTAATATAAAATATACAACTCTAAAGGGCTTAAAAAGATCGTGATAAAATGAGTAACTCTGGCATATTTCTTGTGATCTTGAATCATCTTGGTCATTAATTAATTTACTTACGATCCCATTTGTAAATCTATACCCTGTGAAATATAATACTAGGTACAATTTCAAAAGTTATAAAAAACATCACATTTCCGTCAACTCCTATATAAGATTCTTTTCTTCTTCTGTGATAATTCTACGAGCCCAATATTGCGATTTCTCGAAAAAGAAAAACCAACCACGCAACCGTTAAGTTTATACAGTTCGAATGCGTGCTACAATAAAATTAAGAAAAATACCCAACCCTACTTCTTCCAACGTTTAAAATATTCTACCAAAACCAAAAAGTAGCTGACCTGTTCGGCAGGCGAGGTGCGAAGAGTGCTGCCATCGGTAGCAGCCGTCGAGCCTTCATCATCAGATCCTGCAGCTGAAGCAGTCGCGTCACTATAATGACCAGTTTCGTTGGGAGGAACAGAGCCTCGAACATGCGAAGCGATTGAATCTAAATCCTGCGGTACAAAAAACTGCGGTAATTGTACTATATCTAACTTGTTATCCTCAAATTGTTAATAATATAGTGCAACTGAACGTACAGACGCTTCCATGTCCTGCAGAACTTGCATGGCGACAACATCTTGAATGTCTTGATGAATAACTTGTAAATCGGGTCCACCTTCGTGATCCTTCAATAATTCAAGGAAACATTATTCAATGAATAACAAAAACAAACGATCTCGGTAATTAATGAAAAAAATTCTTACTTGTAGGCTAAGAGCGATGGCTAATTCGACCATCGTTTCATCATCGGTTTCTTGTTGAAGAATGTCGATGGCAGGAAACGCTCGCGCAGCTCCGAGAATGGCTTCGACATTCAAAGGACCACCGTTTGACGAGACATTGGGAGCTGAAACTGTGAAGAATGCGACCGGAAGAGGAAAATGAATAAAAATCTAATCATATCTACACAAAAGCATTAACCTGTGCATATACCTTCATAAGTGTCGACATCCGGAGGTTCTTGCGGCTGTTGCGACGAACCAGGTTGCTTATCTATTTCGGATGAAGATGGACCTAACATGACAGATGATTTGGAATTGTGCCATAATAATTAGAATAAATAAGACTAAGTTCAAGAACTGCATATTAAATTCTACCTGGAGTACTGCATCGTGTCGGACTAGGAATGATAACTTTTCTTCGTTTTACTTTGGGTCGCAGTCCATGGCCGATGGCTAATTTAGTGGCAAAACTGACAGTCGTGTCAGGGCAAAGCAACAAATCCAAGAACAATTTTATGACGACGTTGATAGTCGACTCGCTTTGATCGCAAACAAGCAAAGAATGGATAATTTCCACAAGAGCACAGACGGTTGTTTCCACATGCGATAAGCCTGAAATCATAATAATCACATACGTAAATGGCATAGTTTTCGCTTAAATTCTAAGCTTATGAACAGTTAATTGTAGAAGAAGAACAATCTTCCTTTAATTATAGCAAATTTCGAAGTGTATATCACCATACCTGGGACGCGAACAAATATCAAAGCAGGATTTTGAGGGCGCGCATTATGCAGTCGCCACATTGTATCCACCATCAAATTAACTAATTCGAAGGCATGCTCGGTTATCTGCTTCTTTTCTGGAGCTGGACGTGAAGGCTCCGCACTACCAATTTCTGGGGTAAACCGTCCCAAATTCTGTGGCCTTGATACAACAATACTTCGCGCAATGATCACCAACTGATAGAACGATTCTGGATCGAGATCACATGCATCTGGCACATCTCTAAACGACTGTAGCATTCTCAAAATGTGACTCAATAACGCCGTATCCTGTGCCCATAATTAATACGATTAACAAACTTTTCGAGCTATCTTTCATCGATGTAACTTTTCATTCATACCTTATAGCCATGATACGTTTGTCGAGTGGGGAACAATGCTGCTAACAATGATTTGGTGTGTAAAATTATGCAGAAGGGAGTTGGTAATGTGAGTAACGTCGTAGCCAAGGAAATGGCATTCTGACGCTGCATAACTCGAGAAGTGTCACCAGAAGTGAGGGAGGCGACGTTCATTAGAGTAAAACAGCTTTCGAGAACTTCTAACGCACCACAAACAATTCTGGAAATAAAAAGATAATTAAAAAGAAGTCAATAGAATACGTAGTCGATTAATGAACCGGACGTACTTATCTAAAGGACCCGCGACGGGCTGAGAAAGGGTAGACGAAGAATTATCCTCTGCATTTGTAACAGAAGACTGGCCAGAAACCATTCCAACTGTAGCACTGGTAACTTCTTCTGTCTCATCAGGCCAACCAAACTGGTCTTTCATTTTACCGTAACTACGAATGATACAAATAATTTTTTTTTTTTTTTTATTTCCTTATTTTTATTCAATTTACTCACACTTTGATAGAATCAACAATTGTAACGGCATCGGCATCTTGTGACGGTCCAAACGTGACCGTTAATTTATTATCAGCTCTAACTGACTCTTCTCGGGTTAAAGGAACATCAAACCATCTGTTACGTGCAAGGGTGGTTGGTATGGTACGGCCGAAAACTTCGACGTAAGATGGAGATCGCTGGGTATCCTGATTTCCAAGCAGTACTCGAATACCAGTAATAACTTGATTTGTATCAGTATTTGATATTTTGATACTGAAACCAGTCGGCTTCGTGCAAACAACATACATGCCTGAAGCATAAACAAATTTAATGATAGCATTGAGCTATAGATTTTTGTTGAATAAAAGGTGGAAAAAAATACCTGGTGTATTTAATCTGACTTTGATTTGAGAAACATTGTAAATTTGCAATAGATCGTTCCCTCCGAATTCGACCTCAGTCAACGGAGTACTATGTTCGAAGAAATCAACCGGGAAAGTAACCGAAGTTCCTGCAAGATAGAATGTTAACAGTGAGACTTAATATTGAAGATGTAAATAAGATTTAGAATCAACAAAACTAACCCGACGATTTGCTGCCAGCTTTGGTTACTTTCTTCTTTTTGGTCGAAGGTTTCAAAAGGGGGCCTACATTAGCCGGATGAACTACGGGTGATAGCCAAAAACCTGAAAAAATAATATTTACAATCAGTAGATAGATAAGCATAAAATGTATAATTAAAAACCTAAAATACCATATGATTTCTCCTTTCTCAATTTAACACACGAGGTTTACGAAAAATTTCACTGTTACCAACCAGTATGCTCCATAGATGCCATGTACATGCGTAAGCTCCCATCTTCACATAGCAAAATCAATGTCGTCCGAGAATCTGTATACGAGGTCTGATGACGAATCACAACCATATCCATAATTTTTGCCTTCGCTGGCTGTACTTTTATTTCTTGTATCAGAATTGTGTCCGGTTTTATCATTAATACAACCGGGTTATTATCTAATACAAAAATAAATACATACGTTAAGTTTTGATATAGGTACCGAAACAATAACAGTCACAATAAGAGGTTCACTTACTGCTCTGCAACATGCAACATACTAAACCAGGATGTCCTGGAACTTCAGTCCACTGACACAATGGCTGAGAAGTAGATGAGCTACTGGTCTTCGAAGAAGAGTTAAGACCATTTTTCGAATTCGAATTTAATACGATTTCGTAAACGTGACTAGTGCCTTCGGACAAATTGGGTAGAAAAGCAACGAAGCTCTTGCCTTGGGCGTAGCTCAAGAATAACACTTTTAAGACATGCGAATAGTACACTGACACTCCTCCGGCGCAAATCTGACCATTAACATCCTGCACAAAAGGTTCGTTAACATAGCTTTCAGATCATAAGAGATTTACTTTTTAATGCTATAGCAATAATGTACTTTAATAGACGGATGTTCGATTCGGAGGGTATTAGTAACGTAAAATGGACCCTGAGTGGCGGAACTTTCTTCATTCATGTCTTGAGTGTAGATGTAACCAACTGAGGACATTATAACAATAATTGGACTCGCGTTCTAGAACAAAAATAATAGATAGTTATTGTATTTATGGGAATAGTGTTTTAAATCAGATTATTTCTGAGGTTCGTTGAATTTAATAAGCTTTACTCGAAACTTCTAATACAAAGTTAACGACAAAGGAGAACAAAGAATGAACCTGAAACTTTTTTTTATAACACAGGACCATTGTGTTTCTATTATTATTTAATAATGGAATACTCGGCACATAAATTCAAATTTTGCAATGTTCTGTGTAAGTTTAATCAGGACAGATTAGAATACAGTTCAGTAAACATGGTGTTCAGTACACCGGCTGAGAACTGTGACGAATTTTGGAGGATTCGCTTCAAGAACAATGATAATGAAACTCAAGACAATTGCTAAGAGACTGATATCAGCATAAAATTCTGTGGATTACAGACCTCACAATACTTGTTACAAATTTTCGGAAATATCTATTATACAGTTTATGAACTCAAATTCAAATCTCGGATCAAGGCGAAGAATGTTTAATTTATGAAACGATATCGTAATTTACACAAAAATGTTCGATTTAGACAAAAACTCTTACATCTGAACAAACGAATGTAACGTCTCTAATTTTTCCAGTCGGCACCAAGAAGTAATATTGTGGGCTCAGCACATCCTTCCCGAGATCGTAGATTTTAACAAAATCTGCTGTAACTAAAGCTAACCACGTTTGGGATCCTGGCAGCCAGATAGCTCTAATTATGAAGTTACCAGTCTCTAACTGTGGATGCAGGACTAAATGATCGGCAACGGTACCGTTTGTGTTGAAAGTTAGCACGTGACAGTCCTATATTAAAACAAAAGGTCAATGAATTCGATTTTCAACGTGAATTAACAACAAAATACATAAAACATCGTAACTTACCTTAAGTCCACAAACGGCAAGAAAATCTTCGTTACATGGATTGCCGTTAACGGACAGAACTGTGAATGGAATCGGGGCGGATGATAGTCGCGAAAGAGTGAGTTTCTTTTTCGTCGAATCTGCTTGCTTTAAAAGCGCACTCAGTTGAAGGACAGTAATTTTTCCTTTCTCGTGAGATACAGCAACTTAAAAAAAATTAATCAAAAATAAATTTCCAACATTTACAAGACAAAAACATGTTTCACACTGATGTCAAGTAAGATTACTGAATTAAATTTGCAAAAAGTTACTTCAACCAAACTAAATACATACAGATAACCGAAGAAAAAAAAACTGAAATTATCGTACCAAGGTGCTGACGTCTTCCTTGTGGCGAAGATAGGCAACACATGGCTACTCGACGTAACAAGTGAGCTGAAATCAACTGACGAATTGTCTGTCCCTGATCACCGGTGAAATTCATGCGAACATTTTCAAAAGCACCTTCTTGCGATCCCAAAGCCGATACCTACAAGTAACATCAAGTGAATCTTTATGTCTTCATTTTACGCAGATCACAGTAGGTCTTCCAAATTCAACGACAGAAGAAACATTTGGCAGGCAAAACAAATCGTTAATAAACTTACCATTAACTTGTCAACGTATTCGAACTTCTTTTCTGCCTGATGCAGTTGATCAATTGCAACCTTCGCTCTTTTATGACAACCCACCGGTGACATACGTGAGCAAATTGCCTCTACCACAGGCACCAACATATTAGTAATGTTCAGCAAAGCATCGATAACAGCAGGTTTCCCCCATAAATTTGACATAAAACTTTCACGTCGCGAATCTGAATAAGCACAATTTTCTAAATTCAATCTCGGATGCACATGCCGCTATAGTAAGAATGCATTTCAATACAAACCTAGTTGTTTGGCAAGGGTTGCTAATTTTTGTCGGTCTCTGGGTATAGTTCTGACCAACGAAACGGTGTTAAGAAGAACGTCAAAACATGAAGGAGATGAGTTCTTACGACGTAATGAACTATGTAGCATTTGCTCATTCGAAACACTCGCACCAGTGTGGGAGTTACAAGAATTTGATGGACCAGCACCGCCTTGTTCGTGTCCATTTTGAGCGTTTCTTTTGGTAAGCGCCTAAAAAAATAAATATATTTCTGTTTAATTTTTACTTCCTTATTTCAATCTTTATTTCGTTGGAAAGTGGACATTAAAAGAAAGAGAAAATTAAGTAAAACCAAGCAAATTTTTTTGTTGATAGTTGTAATACGAAACAAGTAAAATAATTCAGAAGCTATATACCTGACAAGTGCCATTACTCTTGGCTCCACAGTCACAAAAAAAGTTTCCGTATTTAGCATAAGTAACGTCATGTCCTTTGTGACATACACGAGCACAAATTGAGCATACTCCCACCTTATCAACCATTTTGCATGTATGACAATGATACCAATGTTGATTCATGAATTCTTTTTGGGTAACCGTAAAAGTACACAATTTATTGGACAAACTATCTTCATCCTATAAGATAATACAAAAAGAATTTCAGATGTTAATAAGAAATACTGGCACAGAAAACAACTCAAAAAATGATAATGGAACTCACAGAATCATCACCCGTACTGTCTCCATCATCATCTTCATGTCCACATAATTCTTCAGGCCAATCAGCATTCAAATCTAGAGTCGAAGGCAATAATTCGGTATCCCAGGGTGGGGATGTGGCTCGTCCAACAACAGCCGGACTTAAAGCGGTTACGATGTCACTGATATAGTTGAATAGAATGCACGTGGCATTAATTAAGGCTATGTGATCGCCTTCGGTTTCACCATGCTGCAATTTCAGCAGAGCTTCTTCTCGAACAATGAACTCATTTCTAAAAAACGAAAAACACATTCTCTGAATCCCAAATAAATGCTTCGAAAAATAAAATTGCACCCTGACTCACATTTGTTGTATCCAAGTTGTGGCAGAAACAAAGAGAATGGAATGACCTCTCGCTGAAGCAGCATCAGCTAATGATATCATTATCATCATTAATTCGGAAAATCCAAACGCTTTCATGTTCTCAAGAAGATGATTGGCGACAGGTATAATCGAATCGAGCAGCAAACAGATTAAATTCTCGCGATCTTCAATTCTGTGAATAATGCACGGAATAGAAAAACTACAAGAAGTACATAACGAAGTTAAACTTTCAATTACTCACTTGCTTCCTTTAGTAACATAGTTGGTTAGATTCTCTAAGAATTTGTAATGTTCTGGTTGAATAGGTTTGTACTTTGTGTCGTCTTTACGCGAGGGTGTCAATTTGGATGGAGAGAATATTTTCTCGATCGAATCACATTTTCCTTCTTTAGATTCATCGAGCGTGGAGCGCTTTTCAGCATTGTGGTCGCTTGTTTCAGAATCACCGAGGCTTTCTAACGTGTAAGTTCCGATTATGATACGCCAGAATAGAGAATCCAATTGATCTTTAGGTATTCTCGATATTCGCAGTAATGAGCTGAGCAGACGTTTCACTAGTTGATCTTCTGGATTTTTTTCAGCTGGGAAAAAGGTGAAAGTATTATATTTCAACAAAAGAATGTAAAAGAGTTTCTTGACCGGTACAACTTGGAAAGAGAAAAGCGAAAAAGCTACCAAAAATGAAACACTTCCGGCATAGCTAGGAGCAGTTTCTAACCCTTTCAGAAATTTTGTAAGTAAAAATCTGTAGCATATCAGTGACTATTCAACTTTGACCAAAACACAGAATGTAAAGAGAAATTTTCTAATTTTTTTTTCTTTTTTGAACACCTTTTAAATGCATTGTCGGGACCTATATGAAGCGATTTAGTTTTTCGTTTGCCGATAGGATCAGTTCTTAACACAACATACGTTAAATTCAACACGAAACTGATGCTTTTATCACACTCACTAAAAGCAAATAATTTGTTGAAAGCTTCGAGAATATTTTTCAAATACGTTTTCGAGTTCATTGTTTTCGGACTGATGACCGTGAGTAGGATACAATGTAAACCATACTGAGACTGTTGACCGTGTCGACTGAAAAATCGATCCATAGCCATTTTACCGTACGTTTCATTCATCAGCTTACCAAACCATTGGCTACTCTCCAATAATAAAGGTTCTTGAACTGCATCGCTGCAAAAAAAAAAAACAAAAGGCAAAAAATTACAAAGGAGGAAAATTCAGCAAGAAAGAAAACTAAATATGTAATACCGAATTAGAGAAGGAATCATTTTTCGAGGAGAAAAAAGAAAAAACTTTTTAGTAATTTTTATTAGAACAGAACTTATACTTGCAATAAACTATAATAGGGGATTTAAAATCATATGAATGAATAACTTCCGCTTATTTCGACCAAAAATATTTCTAAAAATTTAATCTTAACTATTTCTTGTCGACCAACTTGCCAGGAGAATTGGTTTTGAAAATTGAAAAAAGTTAACCATTAATCTTCAAGAATGAGCCCACTCCAATAGGAAAAATGGTTTTATCATGTGTTCAGGCTTCATCAAATTATTTTTTAGCGTACACAAAAAATAATTTTCAAGTGACAAAATTTACAGAAGAAACTTTTTTATCACAATAAAATTTCTCAAAATACATACCTGCAAAGACATGTAGATGAAGCGTAATTTATCAGCAAAGAATACAGATGACCAAAAACTATTGTATTCGCCTTCACTTGATAGATTTCGGAATCCTCAGAACCAACCACTAGCTCCAGAATTGCATGGGAGAATGTGTACAAATACACTGTAGACATGTCCATAGCGATTGGCATAATCACGTTACCAATTTTTTGGCATAAATCTTCGTTTTCCATTACCGTCCTGTACACAAAATTATAATTAATTATTGTAAACTAGAAGTGGAAAACATTTTAAAATGGGATACATACGACAAATGATCTTTAATGAATCTGACGATAGTGTAAAGCAAATGCTTCAATGACGGATTGATTGAGAATTTAGGCTGACTCGACAGTGCATACATGTGAAAATTCATTATTGTCATGGCATAACTAATGGACGGCATTGAATGATTGGCATATGGCTCCTAGAAAATTATTGTGTAAGAGATCATACGAAACGCTATTGCCAAACGTAAATAGAGAAAAGAAAATAGTACAGAATTGAAATGTGGAATAGTGATGGTTTCCCATTTTTCAAAAACAAGATGAACGACACGTGGCAAAGCTAAGAAAAGAGTTTCACTTTTCGTTTTATTGGAATCCATACTGCAACCGGCTATGGCAATGACGCTTTGAAATGTAGACAGATCACCGAGAGTGTAATCCGTTGATTCATCCTGAATATCGCTTTTTGAATCTCTCATTTGATGCAGTAAACTAGATCTGAAAAACATTAATAAATAAAAATAAAACAAATACACGGGAAGGACTAAATGGAATCTATTTTATAAAAACAGACGAAGTAAAACTATATTTTACTAAATACCGTCGATGTAATACGCGGGAAAATTAAAACCTAATAACCTCTACTGAACTGAATAAATTCTTGGAACCACATAAAAACATTCACTGAGGATTCTGCCTCGAGATAAAACGTAGACCATCAAATCGCACTGCGATTTCAGAAAGGTATAAAGAGAAAATTAAAAGTGACTACCTAATATAAGTGAAAATGACTTCAGCAAGTCGAATCATTTGTGGTATCATTTCTCGGATTAAGTGAGCTTGAAGAGTTTTACTTTGCACAACTATGTGAGACACTTCATTATTGTCGTTATCAGTCATGATACAGTCCAGTGATCTAAAATGGAAAGAAAAAAACAATTTTATACTTTATGGACCAAATCATACGACATTAAATAAAAACTCAACGACGAAAAAAAAATTAGGTTTTAAGAGGATGAAAAAAAAAATTCCAAAAAAATGAAGTATTATGGAAAAAATTCAGTGTTATTAAAAACTCTAAAATTCTTAGCTATATAATAAAAAAAAAAAAAAAAAAAAAAAAAAACGAAATACGTACTTATTGAGATCATTTTCGTTGGCTTTTGAAGATGAATCATCAACTGCCATTTGTAACTTACATAAAAGGGTATCGCAAAGTAACAGATTGAAAAACGATGGCAGATCTTGTTTTGGAATCATAACACCTGAAATACCATAGAAATTGAAATTAGTTTCGATTATCCGACTGAGAAATATCAGAAACAAACTATGAGAAACGCTTCCAGCAAAGGAAAACGATCCAAATGAAAAATTCCAATCACATTACCTGCAGTTTCAGTTTGAGGAATTAATTCGTTAATAACGTTCTTTAATAAGGTAAAATCGTATTTAATACGAGTGGTAATATCGGCCACAGATCTGAGAAGAATCTCACGAGGCTGTGTTACTGCTTGTTTACCCAGCGCATCCTGAAAGAAAGCAAAAAATCAATAAGTAAAATTTTCTATCGATATTTCTACCCTTACAATTTGAATACAAATAAAGAATACAACCTTGAGCCACCCAGTAAATGCCTTATTACTACATCGAGGTCCCCAAATTGAAGTATACAGCATAAATGGGGATGGCTCGATACAGTCGCTCCTATTAACAACAATTTTGTCTAAATGTACGACGCAGGTAGGGAGTTGCAAAAGCATCCTATAATGATTCAACACATATTAAAAATAGTAATATAAAAAATATTTACTCCTCAATAATTTTTCTTTTTTACCTCCAAGCCAATGATACACAATACTGCAGAGCACAGAAAATGGTGTACTGGTCTTTGTTACTTTTGAGGTCAATTTTTTTGGTCACATTTATAGACTCAACGATGGAAAACAGAGCTTCAATGAGATCGTTGTAAACCAATTCATCGGAATTTCCCAACAAGAAATTCACAGCCTTTTAAAGAAAATGGAACGTAAGTAATATTTCTCAGTAAGCTCAGAAACAGATGCGAAGAAATTAACAAAATTACTTACTAATCCGTCAAGTTTTGGAATTTCTTGACAGTTGAAATCTGGAGACGATAAATTGTAAAACAATGGCTTGACCGAACTTTCAATACCAACGTATTGGCGGTAATTGTCTTCCAATGAGGCCCATGGGCATTTACATTCGTCATTTTTCATTGTTTTCGGGATTTGTGAACCATGCAAGCCTCCACCCAAAATATTCCATTGCACCTAAGAAAACACGAGGCATAATTTTACTGAAATATTCAACTGTACCATTAGTCATAAATGAACATTAAAAATGTACCTGCTCCAGAAGGAATGAAGGCGGATCGTACAGGTGTTTCATAATATGATCGAAAAACAACAATAGTCGCGATGTGAAAAAAAACTGTGCCTCGTCGGTGAGTAAATTTTTGGACTTCCCAACTTTTACAATGCCCACAGCAGTGATTAATAGAGCTGCTTTCTTTTGCATGAAGGTTAAAAAATTAAAAAGGAATAACAACAACTGAGCATGCTCCATGTTCAAGTCTGAAAATTTCATTAAAAAAACAAATTATGATACAAAAATTACGAATATAAGTACTGTACGTGAAATGATTATTTTACCCTCAAAAGGTAGATCTAGGACGGGTGTTTTTAGAATTTGTTCGACCAGAGTGTTGATGACACGTTTCCAAATATTAGCGCAAGCTGTTTCTTTATTTGGTCGCATGATTATAATCTGATAATAAAATTATTATTCATTAATCCTTGGTTTGATGAAAATTTTATTTTTAACTAATGGACTTTACCTGCGCCAAAACTGACAACGTTCGTGGATACACAAGCAACGGCCAAGTAGCACTGTTACTGTCGTATGGATTCACTTCTAAACTATCCAACAGAATATTCTGTAATCTCTCGTTGAGCATGTTACGAGCCAGCAAATTGTGAGTAAACAATGTCAGAGCTTCGGAAAAACTGGTGAACAAGAAATTCAAACTAAGGTAGGACGTAGACGATGAAGCTGCAAAAAAATAAATAAAATGAATAATCATATAATTTACGTAAAAACAATAGTTGCTCAAACAGACAATCACGAAATATTAGATATGTTCGTTTAGAACGGATTTTGGCTCAAATTTATGAATCTTATTCGGAATTCTGGATTTTTCGCTTTCGTTTTGTCAAATATGCCGTCACCTAGCGCTGTTCGATGAAGCTGGATTTATGAATCTGGATTGAGGATTCTTATGATGTTAGTTATCAAATCTAGTTTTTCGAACGTCTAATATATGAAATTTTTATGAACTATTCTCGATAAAACGTTTAAAGAGTGTATCTAGAATGTTAATGTATGACGCATTAATTTTCAAACTAGATATTCAACAAAACGAACAGAAACAGTCCTTTACAGAGAATCCGTTTTGAATCCGCATGAATCCACATCGAATCTCCAGAATCGGATTCGAATCAGATTCAGGAATCCACTTGCCTAAACGAACATATTTATTATTTAATGACTGTGAATTTTAGATTTATTGTCATGGTTTCTAACGACTAATTCGAACAATAATTGCCGGAAAAAATCTTTCTTACCAGTCTCTCGATCAAGATCACGTATTAACGCCGCTAAAACAATAACGTCGATTTCTGAAATAGACTTCCGGACATATTCGTGCACAAAACTTGAATTGCACATAACGAAGTGATTATTCAAAAAATGAAAGATATCCTTTGCGACAGTCATGTACTGAAATTACGAAAATATATTTCCAAAAATAATTCACAATTTTCATTGAACTGCAATGTATTGAGAGTAAATTAGCCTGAATAAATGGATTAATGGAATATTTCGATACAAAAAAAATGTATCTTCAAATACAACCGACCATCAAATCATGAAGAAGTCTGAAATGAGTACGAAATAGGTGAAAACTGAAGCAGCCCTGAAACCTTGATTTATTTGGGGTGTAGCTAAAAATTTTTCACCTAAAATAAAAGTTTATCCTGTCACAGACATATTAATTATCTCCAGTACCTAATTTTCTTTGGGGGAGACTTAAAATTTTCAGAGTTGCAAAATATTTTTGAAAGCAACACCTAAAACACGAAAGTCGCCGTCATTGAACGGAAGAATGTTAGGAGCGTATTTTTACACCACTAGGATCGATATCTCAAAATTTCTGTAGCAGTATAAAGTACTATTTAAGCACTATATAAAAGTAATTAGTTCCCTTTTGTAATAATACACCCATTTCGACTTTTCGATAAAAACCAATAGCGCATTGTCTAGAAGAAAAATTTGTTAAATTATACTTAATGAAACAGTTTGCATACAATTTTAATCAACTGAGCACCAAAATGGAAGTCAATTTCCGAGATACAACAAATGTCACTATGAAAGAGATCAAGCAGAAAACTTGATATCAACTATTTAACGAAACATCTTGTCCTACACAAAGGTCATTTTTCATGCACTCAATACAAATTTGAAAGACACACCTGATAAACAATAAACCACAATCAAATTTAACGAAACTTGTTGACTTTTTCGATGATCAAAATATTGAACAATTTAACAAAATTTGTATACTACTAACTCTAATTGGTAAAATACGTTTTATTATCTCTCCAATTCAAACGTAATAGAAAACTTTCACGAAATGTTAATAGCAAATGATACACCAAAATTTATTCAAAAATATTCAATAAATTCATTTATATTGTACGAGTCATTCAGGAGATCTAAAAAGGTTGATGAATGCACACATACCCCAGTCGGTTCTCCTTTTTCTGGAATAATCGACACCGAATCTACGTTTGCGTCTTTGTCCCCGTTTTCTGCAGTATCGGAACTCGGTGTCGCATCTTTTTTGTCTAGATAATTCACTGACGATAAAGTTTCTTCAAACCAATGTCCCAAAATCGGTTCGCTATCTTCATCTACAATATTAAAATAAAATTGATTAATCTTGAGACGATCGCCGAGTAAGAACACAATTCAGAAAAGAATCTGTTATACCATCACCGCCAGTGCTTTCATCTGAACAACTCATTATATCGTCTTCGTAATACGTTGTTGAACCAGACGCGGCACTATATGTGTCTCCATTGGAGTTGTGTTTGTGAGCTCGTTTCAGTGAACAACCCTTAGGAAAAAAATATATAAAGATGAGATTTTTCATAAATTGAGGACAAATTTACGAAATAACGTATAAAGTATTGTTTATAATAACCTTTCGATAAATAATAGGGGCTATTAGAAAGAAGAAATGAATCAGTCCGTCTGCTACTTCAAAAATTTTAGCAATACGCTGAGAAGCTGTAGAATTAGCTAAAATAAATAGGTCCGCAGGAAGCACAGCTGAAATTTCCACATTCTCAACGCTGGCGTCTTCAAATAACGAAGTTACCAAATTCAAAGATTGCGATGTAAGTGCAAGAGATAGAACGCTAAAACCTTGTTGACTGTGAAAAATTAATGGGATAAAAATTTACCAGCAATATCAAAAAAAAATTCAGAATATAAAGAGGAAAAACTGAAATGAAAGAGTGAATCTGACGTACATTTTCAATAAGTTTACACGTCCCGTATCTTTCTCTTTTTGTTTACTGGGTGATTTCGTTTTGTCATCCTTGGCTGATTTATCACAACATGAAATCTGGCCATTGATACCAGATATCAACAGCCACGCTCCCAACAAAATGTGATTTTGATGGATCTATAGACGAAACATCAACGGAGAAATTTATTGATGAGTAAAAACAAGAAATTAAGAAAACACCAATTCACATACTCTTCCTCCGGCTCGGGTAGATGTTTTGATAATACTCGCAACATGATTGAAAATGACGATAGATTTTTCGACAACAGAAGCAGCTAGTGCTTCACTGTTATCCTCATCCACTTTGATGCTGAGTGATCCACATCCTGAAATACAGAATAGCATAATTCATAAAATTATGTCAAGATATTCAATTAATTCACAAAAAATAAATAAATAAATAAAATAATAATAATTATTGAAAACGGGAGAGACAGCTCAAAATCTACGGAAAAACTGATTCTGTGATTTCTGAAAACTCTGTAACAAAATATTAAGAGTCAACAAGTAATATGAAAGAACAAAATGCTGCAAGTGCAAATCTGATAAAACTGTACATAAATAGACAATTAACAAACTACAAAAAAATAAAATTTTCAAAATTTTGTTACGTTTTTCCCATTTATTTCACTATTTTGAAATCAAGTAAATAATTAATTGAACACTTAAAGGAAAAAATTTCGAGAAAATGGATCAAGTAAATATCTAATATGCAGCAAAATTACTGGCAACTAAAGAATGAGAAGAAATAACACTTTTCTCAAATGTGCAGTAGTAAATTATTTCCGCTTTCAATATTGAAACACATATGAAACAATCTTAGATAAGACCATAATGATAAATGTATACCTGAAAGAGCGCCACCAATGTGAGGAACAGTGGTTGAAGTTTTTGGAGACACTGATGAAGACATTCCAAGTATATTCATCGCCATTGAAGTAGATAGCGCCGCATACAGACAAGATAATGTTAATTCAGATAATTTTTGTAGTTTATTATCAGTTAACGGTTCCATCACAGGTAATGTTAGAGTACTCCATATCACAGAGATATCATTAACCAAAGACTGCAGACTACAGAAAGAACATTCACAGATTAACATCATTCTAAACTTACACAAAATTACTGAAACGTTCAAACTAACCTATGGCGAATGAAAGATGCTTCATTGTGATTACTCGGAAGCGAGAATTTTCCTGTCTGCATAAATTCTCTTTGCTCACCTATGTAGCGTTGTATAAACGGCAGATTGAGGCAAATGTCGATCAATATATCACTTGCCTGTAATGATTGTAGACTGGCAATATTTTTTTGGATGAAGAAAGTCTGTAAAATTATTAGAATTAATAAAACTTCTATAAAAAAATTACGGGATCAAGTATAAAATTATTGACTATCTTTATCGAACGAGGACCAACGAAAATCAAGAAATACTTGCGCAGATAGTAAAACAGTAAGCGTTAAGAGTTCATACAATTATCATGACAATTTGAGAAAAATGTCATTAAAATTATGAAATCACAGTAAAAATACTTTACAAGAAAATATGTTTCATAGAACGTGCGGAAAACTCAATTTTTTTCTCATCATTTTCGTATGTGTAATGTTCACTTCAATAAAATCATGGTGAATATGAAATGTTTACACACATGAAAATGTTTTCTTCAAAATTCAATGGATGACTTAGTGATAGGTAATAAATTCCAAAAAAAAAAACAACAAACAGAACTTAATTCATTACGCAAAATAAAAATGGTTATCATTTTCAAGGGCACTGACTCATAAAAACAATAAAAAACTTTAAATATTTTGCTCTCTTTAAAATGATCTAATTTTTCAAGAACTGTACTCAACTAATACAGGTAATTTTTGAGAACTTTTCTATTGAGTACTTATTCATCAATTTATTATTCTTCGAAAAGTAGAGGCAGCATCCAATAGACATCCCTAGTTTGCGAAAGAAACGAAAAAATTTTCAAACAGGTTGATGACACATAGATTCAAGTCAAATGTGGTTCGAAATTTCCATATTTTGTAACTTAATTTTTTGGCTAACTACATGAATAACAATTCATACAAACAAAAATACTTGCCTCATTTTGCTTTGATATATCCAAAGAAATACAGTCCACAGAATCAGCTTCACTGTTCGGCGTTTTGACTTCAAATGATAGATTGTGCAGAGGTTTTGAAAGTTGTTTAAAAATCGTATTCGATAGATCCATTCGAACTGGTTTACTCTCAGTTGTTGGTATACTACTTCCATCTTTCATACTATCCATATCTAAA
Source organism: Ericerus pela (assembly GCA_011428145.1). NCBI lineage: Eukaryota > Metazoa > Arthropoda > Insecta > Hemiptera > Coccidae > Ericerus > Ericerus pela. Next base: position 1,975,342 of record WOFM01000187.1, on the reverse strand, counting down.
ATAATGCAGAAGACAATTAGAAAACTAAGGGGTAATTTCTCCTAGATTAATCTATCACATACTTGGCATGGACGTTTTAATGTGCTGCGGCAGTTTTGCATTTTTCATCAACGCAACCAAAGCGAACTGCTCGGTACGCTGTAACTGACTAGTAGCGGTACAAAATGCTTTGATCGGTAACAACAACTGCTTTACAGTCAACGTCGAGCTACTATGAGAATCCGACAGTGGATGCCATGTTTGCGCTTGTAGTCGAGTGATCAAATACGTCAGAAGTATATGACAGGCTTTGCAATACAGTTCGATTTCTTCTTTGGACGCTGAAAAAATATTTTAGGCATTGAAAAGCTGATTAATATAATTACGATATTGATAAGAACTAGTTCTGTACGCTAACCAGTAGAAACCGCTGAACTGATGTGATCGGCGGCCAAAGTGCAGAAAGTCGAGTAAAAGGCTTCGTACTTTTCATTATGGTTTAGTATGTCTGGTTCGCTGGTAAAATCAAAAATGCAATGTCATTCAATAAGGTACAGACTATCATAATATCAAACATTGTTAATTTGTGGTCGACTAGAGAAATAATATATTTAAAAAATTATCAGGCAGGAATGAAAAGAGCTACTCAAGTCTACTAAACGAGAAAAGAAACCCACGTTAGAACGAAGGGAAATTACAACATCCAGAATTTCTTAACCACTCAATTGTGCAGTGTTTCGCACGATATTGAAACTTTCAAAGGATGCGGGATGATATATAATATGATCCTGCTGGAAAAATATAAAACATTTACCTCTGAATTATCGAATGAACCAGGTCTGTAACGTCATTTTTCGTGAAAGATCCATAAGATGCTGATAAAATTGGTTTCACTATGTTGGCCCATTCGACACCGCCGCTAAAAGCAGCCATTTTCAGCACTTAACCGAGACAATTTTCACGCAAAATAGAAATTAAACATTATTAACACATCAACAACGCAATTACTAAAATATTTCTTGTTACGACAATACTTCAATCAAAATGATGATTAATTTAATACGCGAATTGAGCTATTGACAAAAAAAACCATTTCAAGGGAAATCAAAATTTACAGATCATTCATGCAGGTTTGCCACTCTGAAATCGCAAAATTTTTGTTGTAGAAATCTCGTAACGAGTAGGTAGAATCAACTGTTTAAGTACGAGTGAGTGCGCTACAAGCTAATTAATTAGATTGGATTACCTAAATTATTAAATTACAAGTTTTTGATTTTTGACTATTTAGAAAAATAGTATGTTTCGAATTATTTCCCACTTAACCTCAACTGAGGCGAAATTTTACAAATTAGATTCACTTATTTCATTTAATTATCATTAATTTTCTTTTAATATTGAAGACTGAAATTTGAAAAATTCATTAAAAAATTTAAAGTAGTGAAATTTGTTGGGATACGATTCCCTCACTACCTCACGAACACGGAACATCACATTGACTAACACTGTATGTAACATACTATTACACTTATTTGTTTTCCATGTGGCGATACTGATCGCCAATATAATATTCTTTCCGCCACTGCTCGACGGAGAATGTTCTCCGTTCGTCAGTCGTTGTTCTAACGTCGTTAATAAACATTTTCAAGATGGAAGTCCGTACTTATCTTTTCTGTGTAAAGTGATCAAACCTCACCTCAATATGATAGCAAAGCTGCGGGTCAAAAGAAATAAGTGTGGTAATTGAAATGTGATTGTGATAATCGTGTAATTTATTAAAATTTGAAAGTTCGTGTTTCATGCAAAGTGAAAGGCTTAGTGCCGAGTGATACCTCCACGCAAAATGGCAGGAAAAGTTAAAATTTGTGAATAAAAAAGTTTGATTCAGTGATTAAAGTAACTATCCTGAAAAAGTTAAATGTTCAATTAAAATAAATTAATAAATTAAAAGTGTAATAAAAGTGAAATTAATGAAAACAACGGTAAAGTCTTGGGCGCTTGTGAAAACGTCAAAGTCCAAAGTCTGGAGAAGACAGATCAGATACGAGAGGATTTTATGGTTCGGTAGACCAGCGCACACCATCAAAAACGGTTGGCAATTGTTCATGCTGTGTTCCAGAGAGTGAAACAGTGGAAAAAGATTGAAAATTCAGAAGTTGCAGAAGGAAAAACATCGGATTTTGGTGTGAATTGGGCAAGGTAGCAGTAAAAAAACATCAGAAAAACACGAAAACAGGACCAGAAGATTAAAGATAAATAAAAAGGTTTAAGTTAATTAATGTACATTTCGTGTGATTTTGCCCAAAATTAATCTAAAAAAATTCAAATTACAGTAAAATAATATTATATTTCAATATATTTCAGGTAAATTCTCAACCAAATCCTAAGCAAAGTTGAAACTTGAAAGGTGATATCGATAGCCTTCAAATTTTATCTTGTTGATTGAGAATTGAAAGAAAAAGGAAATCTTTGTTGGATGAGAATTATCGAATCCAACAATAGAAAACCCACTTTTCAAACATTGACATAAGTGACAGATTTTTTCCTGTTCACATACAATAAAAGATCGATTCATTTGATGGAGATTGATAAATTGTTTTTTTTTCAGTAGTCATCTTTTTCATACTTGCTAAATAATTTTGCACTGTGTACTAATTTGAACTTTAACGTGTTTGATAGAATCGTCGGTATTCTGAAACAAGACCTGGGACTTTGATTAATTTAATTTCGAACATTTTTGACGAAAAAATCACAGTAACTTGACCGCTCAAGAAGCAGAAACAACGGCGGAGAGATCACCTCATCGTCCTCAATATATTTCGTAAGATTTAATTTAGAATATTGACTAATTATTGAAAATCATAATATAGTATTTTTAACTTGCATTCCCAATCGAGTGGTTGAGACTGTGTTGTGCATTATCGTGAGGTTGAGACCGTGTTACCCCTTAGACTTAAGATCTAAACTCTCGAACACCCAAAATCTAATAATAAAATGTCAAGATTCGATACAAAAAAGGTATTTGATGAGAGAAATTATGATGCCTGGAGGACCACGATGGTAAAACTCTATGCAGAGGGATTGTACCCAATAATGCATGATGTTGAGACCGAAGTGCTGTTTTTGGGACTGGAACTAAATATTTTTTTAAACCCTGAATCTGGCAATGCTAGTTCAGCTAATAGGATGGCATATTTTTGTAACCAAGAAAAAGGAAAGGCTTTAATTTATCAGGGATTAAACAACGAACTAATAGAAAGAGTAAAAGACTTAAAAACAATAAATCAGATTCTGAAAGTTTCAGATGAAAGGTATAAAAGCTGCACGCAGGTTACATATATTAATGCGAAGCAGGCCTTTCAGAGATTAAAATTTAATAGTGATGGTAATATGAGAAGTTATTTAGATGTGTTTTCTCGATCAGCCCAAAAAATAAGGGACTGTGGTAAAAATTTAGACAAACAGGAGGAGATAGAACAACTCCTAATATCTTTGAACATGGACTATGACATGACAAGGCTGGAGTTCAATACATTAAGCCAGGATCAAAAAATGATCGAAACACTTCATGCCATGTTGATCGAAAGATCAGATAGATTATATGACGAGAAGAAATCTAGACACTTTAATAATAAATTTCGTAATTTTAATAATAATAATAGAAATCAGAGATTCCAATACGGAGGAAACTATAATAGATATAATAACACAAATAGGAATCAGAACTATAACCAAAATGTAGATCAGGGGAAAATGACATATAATAATAATCAAAAGTCAGAAATGCCTCAGAATAGTAATAATAGTTACGAAAATAAAAAATATAATAATAATCAAAATCAAAATAATTTGCCAAATTCGAATAATTTAGTATGTTTCAAGTGCCATGGCAAAGGGCACATAGCTAAAGTATGTCCGTCAAATAAAGAGGGTGCAAAACCCCAAGACAAATTAGATGGTCCTGCACAAAATACGAGACACGGACGAAATAATAAAAATAATAATAATAAAAACAAAAAAGAACATGATGTGCAATGGTCAATGATGATCAGGTATAAGGGCCACGAGCCAAACAATAACACAAATAATAATAAATTGATAAATTTAATAACATCCAAAGACATGGAGCATGAATCAGATTCTGATTATGTTCCCCTTACCAAGAGAATAATGTTAGATGGTGGAGCTGTTGCCACGTAATATCTGACTTGTCAAAATTGTCTAACCCCATAATGCTTGAAAAGCCTATCGAGTTAGAATGTGCCATCCAAGATACATTACTCATTGCCACACATATAGGAACTATGTTTATCAGGGTGGAAAATTCAGAGAGGAATCAAACTGTTATAAGATTAAAGAACGTACATTACGTACCATCCTTGAACGTAGACCTTATGTCGGGGATTAAAATAACAGAAAATAGGGCGCTGGGCATAGACCAAAATTTCTCTGCAGCGCATATATACGTCCGCGGGACGGACGAAGTAATTTTTTTGGCCCCAAAAATCAGGGGGGTATACATGGTAAAGTACGAAATTGTACCGGAATCAATGGTCAATATTATAGAAAATGAAGATGATTTGAATAAAATATGTCCCTATAATAATGGATCGAATAAATTGGCAAGTATGCCTAACATAAATTCCCAGGATGAATGGATGGAATACGAAATAGAAGAGGAAATTATTGAGGAAAGTCAGGAGGAAGTGGAAGAGAATAGAGAGAATATCAATAATGATACACAAGAAAAACAAATAATAATAATTTAGATAATAATAATATAATAAACACTAATGACGAATATGATAATAATAATATACAAAATAATAAAATGAATGAAGGTAGTAGTGAGATGAATGAGGAGGTAGATATAAATGAGAATAATATAACAAATAATAATAATATAATAAACGATAATCAAGAAATAAGCGAGAATATAGAGAAATTAAAAATAGATAAAAAAATGATATGGCATAGGAGATTGGGACACCTGTCAGGGAAGAATTTAAAATTCTTAACAAAAGTCTCAAGAGGTATTCTGAACAGAATTACATTTCGTGATGACAAATTCAGTCTGTGTGAGACATGTGTGAAAGCAAACTCTAGAAGACTAGGACACAATGGAACTCGTACCAGGCCAGAAAGAAAACTTGAACTCGTTTCATCGGACAAAATGGGCCCCTTCTCACCAGGAATATATGGTGAAAAGTACGTTTTGATATTCGTGGATCATGCCACAAAATATACTTTTATCTCCACTATTGATAAAAAGTCAATGGTGTTTGAGGAATTCAAAAAACTATATATGAAATTAAAATCAAAATTTCCATACTATCCCATAGCCACCTTAAGATGTGACAATGCTAGAGAGTATCTGGATTCGAATATGAAAACATTTTGTGAGGAAAATGGCGTGAACCTTGAGCCTGTCGTTCCGTATTCACCAGAGTTGAATGCGATGGCCGAAAGGCAGAATCAAATGATTATGGCAAGAACAAGAGCCATGTTGTTCAACTCCGATCTGGATTTCAGTTTTTGGTCTTTGGCTGTTCTGACAGCTACTTATGTTATAAACAGAAGCCCAACTAGGGCCAACAAAGATCATAAGACCCCTTTCAAAATGTTTTACGGTATAAAGCCGGATTTATCTAATATGAGAGTTTTTGGGTCTCTCGCCTTTAGACATATTCCCATAGAAGTCCGTCAGCAGCAGGCCACAAAAAATAAAAGAAAGAAAACCAACATTGAACACCCAAAACTAACCTAGAGATCCGATAAAGGAATATTTGTAGGGTACACCAATAGTGGGTACTGTATAAGGGACTCATTAATCGACAAATCGCATGTCACTTGCAATGTCAGATTCGATGAAAAGAGGAATATAACACAAATAGATAATAAAAATAATAACAATGAAATAATACAGGATAATAATAATATAATACAAACTCCTGTAATTCTAAACTTATTTAAATCAAGATATAAAAATTACATTGAGGACCATATTCCTCAAAAATGGGAGGATGTCGAAAACAACCCTTTCAAGGAAGAATGGCAACAAGCCATTAATGATGAGCTGAAGTCACTATCTGATATGGGTGTGTGGGAAGTCATCCCAAGGGAGAGAAATGTGAGGTTAGTGGATACAAAGTGGTGTTTCACCACAAAACCCAACAACCAAGGCATTCACATACCGAAAGCCCGGTTGGTTGCAAGAGGGTTTAAAGATCTTACTCACTATTCTCTAACTGAAACATATGCCCCGGTGATCCAATATTGGCTAATAAGGTGGATATTATCTATCACAAATAAGTATAATTTAAATATAACACAGTTCGATATAAAAACTGCGTTCCTCAATTCACAAATAAAATATCCTATATTTATATCAAACCCTAAAGGATGCCAACTTGGCGAAAATAATTGCCTAAGATTAATAAAGTCTATATATGGACTGAAAACGTCTTCCAAAAGTTGGTACGACTTACTGAATTCAACAATAATTCAAGCTGGATTCACCCAATCAAAAATAGATAGATGCTTATATATAAAACAAGATAATAGTGGTACAATGGCATTTTTAATAGTCTACGTGGATGACATGTTGTTGGCTAGTAACCACAACGAGTGGACACAAGACTTAATAAATACCTTTAATAACAATTTCACACTAAAAATAGAAAATAATCCAACTTTCTTCGTGGGATTCGAAATAAATCGGGATATTTCTAGAAAACAAATCATATTAACACAGAATAGATATATTGATAAAATTCTCAGGAAATTTGGAATGACGGAATGTAACCCATCTTCCACACCTATGGAGAGACCAAAAAATGGATTGGATGACACCGAATATAGGGCTATGATTGGGAATTTGCTATATGTGGCAAGACTAACCCGCCTGGATATTGCCTTCGCCGTCAATTATTTGTCACGTTTTCAGGCATCCTCCAATAGTGAAGTTAAAAATTATGTTCGTCGTATCATTAGATACCATAAAACCACAAGGGATTTCTCTCTGGTCTTCCACTCTGACCAAACACATATTAAAGCTTTTGTCGATGCGTCGTATGCACCCGACGTAGACGATTCACCTATAGATATGGATAACTTGTAGAAAGGGTGCTCCACAACCGGCTATATGATATTCGTTAACAGAGACTTGTTAAATTGGGCCGTTCACCGGCAGAATTCAGTTGCAACCTCGTCGACTGCAGCCAAACTAATTGCATTGAATGATGCACTAGACGACATATATGTGATCTAGAGACTCACTGAGAGTGTTTTCTCTGTAACCGACCCAGTGCAAGTCTACGAGGACAATATATCTGCGTCTCGTATTGCATCTGGGGAGGCCAGAAACGCTCCAGGTCTCTTGCGATCAAATGCTACGCAGTATTGGAAGCCTTCCAAAACAAACTTATAAGTTTTAATGATATTAGGTCACCTGATCAAGTCGCTGATATACTTACTAAAGCACTTGATCGGAAAACCTTCCAAAATATCGTTATGAGAATACTCCGGACAAGTCAACTTTTTGGCCAATAGTCTTAATTGACATAACACTCAAAATTTTTGATATTTGGTTTTGGACTGTGGATGGGCGTCAGTCTTTTAGCGCCTATTGTAAACCGAGCAGTCCATATGTTGTTTCACACTTCACATCATAATGTTCAATAGGTTCCCCATCGCTGCTCTACCTCTCTTATTGGTATCAGCATTCCCCAATATATACCATTGATTCCCATAATAGCATATTTATATTAAAACCCCACACGATTAATTATAAGGACATATACATATATAATAATATTATTTCTCTACAGCTGACGATGAGGAGATATTGATCTCTCCGACCTTCCATTTTTTATTTATATATTTTTTAAATCAAAATCACACAATACTTATAAGACGTGACACAATAGCAGAGGGTTAAATGTATACCTCATGTTAATAATTACACGATATATTTAAGATAGAACACTTGACACATACATCCACCCACATTTTAATTGTACATCATAATATTAGTCAACGACATATTTTTTTTTACCATTTTTTATATATATATAGCAATTTTATATGACACCTATATGTAATAATTTTGACTGCTATTGCTTATTTTAATATTTTTATTGTTTATATGTTTTGTTTTTTTTAATAATACATACAATGTGTGACAAATTTTTTTTACTTATATGTTCGTTTGTCCGTTTTGAATCGCAGGGGGTGTTGGGATACGATTCCCTCACTACCTCACAAACACAGAACATCACATTGACTAACACTGTATGTAACATACTATTACACTTATTCGTTTTGCATGTGGCGACACTGATCACCAATATAATATTCTTTCCGCCACTAATCGACGGAGAATGTTCTCCGTTCGTCAGTCGTTGTACTAACGTCGTTAATAAACATTTTCAAGATGGAAGTCCGTACTTATCTTTTCTGTGTAAAGTGATCAAACCTCACCTCAATAAAATTGGCTGTATGCCTATAGCCTAATTCACACTTGGCTAGTTTTCATGCTACTAACCAGCTACTTGGTGTACTATCCTGTGAACAGCTAAAGTCACTACGCTATTTTACCAGTTAAAGTCAACTATAACTTAGAGGATAGTCTTACAAGAATCTCATAAGAATCTCATATGGTGCTAGGTTTAATTTGGTTTTAAATGGTTGAAAAGGCTAGTGAATTCAACAGTTGAAAGAATAATACCCTAAGTGTGTGATTAGTAACATAAAAACTACAGAGTATTAAATATAATAGAGGACGCATGTGAGACAAAAAATGGCATCATTTCATTTTGATCTACGAAATTTGGTTTTGTATGGTTTCTGAATTGTCAGTTATACATTCGTTCATTTAATTCAATTATTTGAAAAACAAAAATCTTATCATTGTTAATGTGCATGAATACGGGCGAACAAATTCGAATTTAATACCGACAGGATAGGGACAACCCCTCAAAAATGCTGCTATTTTTCGTAGCAGCGTTTAGATGGGCATGTGTCCTCTATTATATTTAATACTCTGCAATAAAAACTAGCCAAGTGCGAACCAGGCTTATCTGTATTCATCAACAAACAGATTTAAAAATAACATGGGTTTAAATTGTTTATTATTTGGTGTTTTACGTAAGTATATCAATTCAATATGCAGTTATAAACACGCGTGTATTGTATTGATAATTATACATTACAAGTACCTAACTACTGGTCTACCCAAAAACCTGTACACTTACAATATTAGCACAGCCTAAGTATACCCATAAATTTTTCTCCCGAGGGGCTATGGACTTTTTCTCTTCTGATGACACATCCAAATGGTGAGGCCTTTCTTTTAACACCTCAATCATGAAAATCGGTCCAACCATTCTCTATACTCTAACTTAGTAACACACTGCAAAAAAAAACATGGAAGTAAGATAGATAATTTTTGTTTTTCAATTTTTTGCTTTTGACTTACATTAATTTTGAAATGTTAAAGAAAGTACAGGCAATATGACAGTTAGGCCTATAGCTGCATGTAGAGACCTAAAATCATGTCTATTTCCAAAAACATTAACATAAGCTGCTGGAAGCAACTAGAAGTAGAATGCTAGAATGGCCTCAATAATCACAATTTTTGCGCAAAGCAGCAACAGTATTTACACGTTAAACCTACACTAACATTATTTTTGGTTAAAATGGTTAACAACTTGTTGAATTACTTCACTTAAGTTTAATCTACTGATAATCTTAAAGAAAATTGCGATCGTTATTTTAACGATGAGTTTTGAATCAAATGTTTTATCTGGTGTAGGTCTAATACTTATTTTCACAAAATCGGCCAATCTACTTACCTATCTACATATATAGGTACTGAGGCGTCCGAAATCGATTCCTGCCACAGTCGCCAATATTTTATGAGGCATACAAAATCGATTCCTGTCACGTGTCATAAAGTCAACCTTTAATGTATAGTGGTGTTTAAATGCTAATGACGTCACAATGTCCTAAAGTTAGGGCATTATGCAGCCGAAACACTGACTCGAGGGGTCTTGAATTGTGTCTTCAAGACATTTTATTTTTTTGACTTTGACTATGTCCTACGGCTGAATTCTTCTTGACTTGAATTAGACTTCATCAGACACGGCAAAACGCAGCTTACTTTTGTCTTCATACCTCAGCAAATTAATATGACGAATCAGCAATAAGCTAAGTTGTTGTGGAAAGAAGAGCCTAACAAAGTTTCGATCCATACAAGGTTCAAAACCTACAAAAACGAACAGCAGAATTATTTTGTCAAAGACTATAATTACAAAAGAACTATAGTGTCGACAAAGCGGAACAAAGCATAGTGTGTAGCGGAAAAATAAAAAGTTAAAAAAAAAAGCTATTGCAGACAACAAGTAGGAGAAACCATCAGAAAGCTGTTGTGTCTTCACCTAATTGTGTGTCTTCATGAGTGATGGTTTTGGTTGTGTAAAAGACTCCTAATATGAAACTTTAGGTCTCGGAGCTTTTGGTTAAAAGTGAGGGTGAGGTGAGAAGGTTACTGACATAGGTGGAGTCAAATCCACTATGCGAAGAAGAAGGCTCGACGCGGCCTTTATATGACAGAGCAAGGCAGTCATCTCGAACCAAGCTTGTCTTAAGGTTGTCTTCAACACACCAAATTTCCCTCTTAGCAGGTGCCAGGAACTCCATCTGATCGTATTGTCGACTGATGCTTCACCTCGCAGGTGTTTTCAAAAGATCGCCTTGAAGTGCGATGTGCAACTGGCGAAACTAGGAATGTCTTATGTGTCGTCACTACTGATCCTTCGTGACGAAAGAACATCCCTAATCTGCCTTTGTCTTCAACTGAACCTATCTGGAACACTAACTACCATCCTAGTTGTCTTCAAGGTAGATCAGGTTGAATCATACTCTACATCCGAAGATGGTACACTTATAAAATTGCCTAACGTGAGGACTTAGACGTACGACTTGTGACTTGGACCTGCTACTATCCGCCTACACAAGAAGGACTCATTTGCAAAGACGAACCTAGTACCGGGTGTCGCCAGTGCAAAGTCGAGAGTGATTTGAAATTAGAATTTGTCTTTACAAATCAGTTCTTCTTGTCAAGGAAAATTTCCCCACTTATTGTCTGCTAATTGCCTTCAAACATGCGATGTCGATAACAAAAAGCGAGAGGAATTACCAAATGTCTACAGCCAATAAAATTTCAGATATTAGAAATTAATATACGTCGACATACAATAGGCAAAAAGCGCACGTGGATGACTGATAAACCAAAATGTAATAAAATATATTAGATGACTGCAAACCGCAAGCAAAGCGTGGAAGGAACGGAGATAAAAAAGGTTGGCTGCATTCATGTCCGTCGATGGGTTTTTACTTCTATTCAATTCGTCTTCATTTAATATATGTCTCATGGCGCCAGTCTGTCGGATTGAACCAAATTATTGTCTGAAATTGTCTAAATTCGGAAAAGTCGTTGCTGAAATAAAATACATTGTAATTGCCTGAAAGAGAATCAGATTTTATTTCTGTCTTCATGTCTTCATCTGAATACGAGTTCGAATTCGGATAATATAATGTCCGAATTCGAATTTTGTCTCTCGAAAAATTGTCTGAACTTGTGACGTCATTATTCTGTCTTATGTTTGTCGAAAATAATTTTTATTTTGAGGTCCAGATCTCGGACTTCTCAGTACCTAAATACAATCATTATCATTTTTTTCTGAGCTTCCTAGTTGTTTATTTACTAAGTGCCAAACCTTCTACTCACCTTTCACCCTAAAAAAAAAACTAACGATGTTTCTAACCATTCCTAACCTACCTATATTAGTCATTAGTTTGATGGAGTTCCAACCGTCAAACACTTCTCTTCAATATGACAAAATTGATTTTATAATTCTTATTTCTTCAATTTTTATTTGGTCCCTAGTTTTGCATTTAATTTTCTTACATTTTAAAATGATGGTACCAGCACAAAAAGATGAAAGATGAGAGTTTGTTGGATAGTATCGTTATGGAAGCCCTCAATAAAACTGTAAGCTAAATAATAAAACAAAAAATTTTTCAAGAAATTTATATTTTTCTCAAAAATCAATTGGTAGGTACTTCAGTCGTGCTCGTCTGTGGCAAACTAATGTAAAACAGTAGAACCGTTGAACTTTTATCTTTAATAGTGTTTTAAAACATCAGATAAACTTAATTGTTAGATAGGTATAACATCTTCAAAAAAAAATAGCATGTTGCAGAGAAATAAGTAAATAAAAAAATAAATAGGCCTACACAAATGAAGACCTAATTGTAGGTAAGTAGTTACATTATAATGCTTGTTGGAAAACCATTTTTTTGGAGAAGTCAAGGGGGATGGAATGAAAAAATAAATAAATAGATGGGTTAAATTTTAATTTTTAACGTCTATAGGTAAAACGTAGTGAATTTATAAACTGAGTGAACACAATGACTGACTGAAAGTAGGTATCACAAAAAAATAGTTTGGAAATTTTATGCAGTTAAATGTAACGGCCAAAAGAGGTGGTAATGTACCTAATTAAGACCACTTTCGGGAGTACACCATACACGAAATATCACGTACTTAAAAAGCAGTAATACTTCTAACATATAACATTAATTAGAGACTCAATAATATTTAAACACATGAGTGAGTTTACACATTTAATAAAATAATAATTTGTACATCACAGTACCTACATATACGTTAATATTTATACATATACAATCACAATTCAACAAGCAAGACTATCTGTTCACCAGAGACTTCTACAAGAGAGGTTCCAGGTACTTAGAAGTAGCTGTCGAAGAACTGATTCATTATACTACTGAATCGAGGGATTATATACTCGTTCAGGGTATGAAAACGTACGTGTTGGATAGGTAAAGTGAAGTAGGGTGTTGTTATTATAGGGTTGTGCTGACTCGTCGAGTACTCGAGGGACAGGTACAACTAGGTCATGAATATACAGAAAGTATATCTGTATACATAAAATTAAATACGGGTAATTTAGTGGTTGTTTACAAAGAGTTATAGGATGATAATTGTTGATAAATATCTACGTTTTTGGTATTCGAAAATGAGTGAACGAATATGTTCGTCATTTCTAAAAATAGACGAAAATATACGTTACATTAAATAATTTTATCTTTTACTCAGGTATAATATATAGCGTTCATAAACCAATGATGAATGAAAAGAGAAAAAGTAGGCTGAGTTCGTTAAAAATAATTGGATAAAAGTAAAATCTTCTCTGTGACTTCTCTTTTCTACATCACTCGACAGGCTTAAGCATCTTTGTGGCGTAGGCTACCATCAATTGGAATAGGCCAATAGTTTCGGTAGTTCTTGGTAGCCTAAGTTATTGTTTATATTTAAAAAATCGATATCCATTGAGAGTATTAAAAATAATTCGACGTCTTCGAAATTCGAATCACTTTTGGCAATCACATCCTCTTTAATGGCTTCGATTTGAGGTTGCAACGCCACATCATTGTCCACTCGTTTTTCTAGGCCCTTGAAAAGCTCCAGAACGCCGTTAGCTAGATTTTCAACTGGATCGTAATTTTTTGCTTCATGGCTTTCGTTTTATCGTCGTCAGTTTTTTTCACCATGATACTGAGGTGGTGCGTGGTGCTGGCATTCGTCTGTTCGTCCGAATCCTTCATTTTTGAACGAATCTTGACGAATTCTGCGCACAGACGCGGCTCTTCCTTTATTTGTTGCTCCGGCTCTTCGAATAAATGTTTAGTTGCATTATCGGCTTCCAAGAAGGCCATTCCAATAATAGATTCGGTAACGTTTACCAGAATTTTGTCAATTTTTGTCGAGGTTGTCAGTCGCTGCCCCAACACGACAATGGCTTTGGCTGTTTTATGCTCGAGCTGGTCTTCCGGGCGGAGTTGTCGCTGTGGAAATTAGTTAAGTGCTCGTCGATAGCTATGGCTGCCAACTCTAGCCGCAGCTATAGGCCGCCTATTATTTTAAAGGGTAGCACCAGCCCCTGGAACAGTTTCGAGATCCAATTTGTGAGTGGCTGGAAAAATGATTTTACTTTGTTGCGAATGCGCTGGAAAATTGATTCCTTCTCGCTGATGGTACCTTCTGCCGGATATCGAAAGAGTGCATTTTGCATAAATTAACAATATGGCGAAAAGAAATGTAATCTTGAACATAATTTAGGACTTAGAGGTTATACACTTTTACAACGGTTCGCGAAAATAAATATTTTTACTCACCATAAGCACAAATTGTTCATATGATTTAAAAAAAAAAAAGAAAAAAGAAAAATAACAGCCGTACATGTAGGTAATTATGAATATGATGGCCTGAGTAATATTATCTGTTTAGGTTATCAGTTTAAATATACCTACCAACTGTATGAAAACAGAAGACGTTTTTGAGTTAATGGACCTACGGAAAATGTTTCAAAGTCTGCATGGAAAAGTTTTCTTTGAAGTGCCCCAAAAAGGTGAGATAATTACCTAAATGAATCATGCAGAATGAATTCAAATTTTAAAATGTTGATGTTAGAACAGATAGGTGGGTAGGCACAGTACCCAAGTATCTAATGTGATTCATCATTTAAAAAAATAAAAAGTGATAAATTTATCTGGGCCCACAATTTTACCACGAGTAATTTAATAGCCTTTTGTATGGTTTCAATGTTGGATGGAATTTTTACCAATCATTTTTGTTTCAATAAAATGGCATAACAACCAAGATCGGTTGGTGGAGTCAAGAAAACAAATAAAATACTTTCACAAAATGTCAGGAAATTCTTTCTTTCCAAGAATCCAAGATATAATGTCCCAAATTGGAGTAGAGATAATCAAAACTTTGTTGTGAATTGCTCAAAAATACCAAAATTAACGAAATTTGGTAATTTATGAGGGTAAGTTATTATGTAATTTATTTTCACTGAGATTTAAAAAATTTTTCCACATTAGGTAGAATGAGGGAAAGACAGTGAGTTACCAATTTTGAAGTAGCTAAGTATATGTCTATTCAACTATTTACTGAAATGAAAAATAATTAGTCCTACAACTTTATTTGGAAGGAAAAAATTCACAAAACGTGTAATTATGTTCCATTTGGGTTTTTAACAAAAATATGAAATTTAAAAAAAGGTACTGAGTACTTTATAACAGAACATACCTAACTTTTGAGGGCTGTAGCACCTTAACTATGCGACTGATATAAATTTTTGTTGAAATGTTTTTTTTGTAGAAAATTTTATGAAAAATATTTCTTTACTGTTCCATTTTTGTTGTGAGTCTACCCGTTTTGGAGAAAACTGAAAAAAACTAAATACACCCACTTACAACATGCTGCACGTTAAGATGTCTCACTGTAGTAAAAATATTTGTATCGAGCCCCCTGAGTCACATTAGCAAATAGGATTTTCTCATGCTGCATGATAAACTGACTTACTCTGTATATAAATTTACATAATATACCCATATTTTTCAACCATTCCTATTTTCCCAGAAAACCATAATTGAGTTTTTACGAATCGATAAAAAAGTAAGAAATACTATTTTTCTTTTTAATTTTTTTCTCCCGAATAAAAGACCTACTGGTGGGACTGATTTTTGGATACAATAAAAGGTTAAAAAGATATTATGATACCTAGCCGTAAGAATAGTGGCAACCCTCCATCTTTCCTCTAAAATGAGGAAAAACTTTCAGAGCCTGTTGAGAATGAATGAGACAAGTGGGCATCTACTTGTACTCCTTTATATCAAATTCCGTTATTTTTGTTAATTTTTGGGTAATTTACTGCAGATTTTTAATTTTTACGCCACTCTGGAGGGATTATAACTCAGAAAGAAAGCATGGCTCAACATTTTGTATGGGGAACTTTTTCGTGTTTTAGACTGCAAAAATTGATCATGGGAGTATAGTGCAGTACCTACTTACAGTATTGCTATCTATACTTGAAAAATTATCGATTCACAATAGAATCTATTGCATAATCTCAGTAAGTATTTTTAAAATTTTTATTTTAATCAAAATAAATTGTCTACACAATATGTCTGTTTTAAGTACATTATAATTTTTTACGCAATAAGTGGGTAAATAAAATTAGCCTAAGCACTTAATTTACTCCAATTATTCCAAATCATTAATGATTTTAATTACTCTGCAGTATTTTTATCTTGGGAAACAAGCTTAGTTGCAAAACCATAATGAAAGGCTGGACCTAGAACAAATTGAAAATATTCGAAAATTTTTCGCAAGGTTTAGGAGAAGCGAAAATAATGTTTGTTGAGGACTTACCTTATAGTTTTCTATGGTTAATTTAATTTTCGCTTGGCATTAACCCTTGGAATAGTTGGTAAACCAAAAATTCAGTTCATAATTAACACTGCCTGATGAAGTGAACGAGTCTTAAGCACCATACATATACGACACAATAAAGTATAGGTGTGTAGAAATAAGAACCTGTTCTTTCTTCTTAGTTCTTGTACAGTACTGTTAAGCCTTGTTCACTCTTTGCTAGTTTTCATACCACTAGCCAGTTACTTGGGGTACTATTCTGTGAACAGCTAAAGTTACTACACTATTTTAGCCATTTAAAGTCAACTAAAACTTGGTGGATAATCTTACAAGAATCTCATTAGAATCTCAGATGGCTATCTGCTAGGTTTAAGTTGATTTTAAATGGTTGAAACAGGGTAGTGACTTCAACAGTTAACAGAATAGTACCTCAAGAAGCTGGCTAGTTACATGAAAACTAGTCAGGTGTGAACAAGGGTTTATGAAGAACTTTGATATGTAATTATCTAAGCACTCGGTCTATGGTAGGGGCTAAATGAGAATTACAATCATTGCAGATTTGCATAACCGTAACTTTTACAATTGTAACTCCCCTTTGTGTGTGTTACATGATATGAAGGTGTGTGGTTGTGTGCATGCACAATGCTTTGCACACGCAACCACACTATTATTATGTTTACACATCAATCCTTCATGAGTATAGCCCATACTCACGCCCTTTTTTTTTGGAATCATATAAAAAACCTAACTGGAATTTTAATGTTTTTTCATGATCTTCTGAATATTAACAGAGCTAGTTCATAAGAAATTTCAGCGAATCACTTAGCTATACTGACTGTGAGAATATATTATTCAAAGAAATATAATTATTATGCTCAATTTTACGAAAATCAGTCAGTGCCTAGCCTAGGTACCTAATTATTTTACAAGGTACTATTCCTGCTTTGCAAACTGACGAGTAAACCAAGCAATACCCAATGATATAAATAATGAATAAATGTTAAAACGCTAAGACATGAAGTAAAGTGCCACCTATTAAGCCCCAGAAAAATTATACTTTTAGAGTATTTTTACGAGTGGTATCCCACTTGCGCTCTCACACTCTTGGATGAAATACAATTACAATTTTTTTGTAGGTACATAGACACCGAAGTTAGGCTAATTAGTAATATTGATTCGGTACCAATGTACAATTATATGTAATCAAAATACGTGGTATTATCTCTGTCAATGACTAATGGGTTGACCACTAACAAAACTAGTAGGTACCTACACTAAACAGTATCCTATTCAGAAATGATATGTGTATGCAAAATCAGTAAGGAATCCCTAGCCCTTTTTTACTTTACTAAATTTATATTTGTTTCAACCGAAATGTCGAACTAATAAATGTCTATAGATCCCTTTTTAATATTGTACCCATACCTTCGGGTCTCATTCTTTGGTATCTCTGTTTTTAAAATAAATAATTATATTTTTGTTCATTAAAGTAGATTCGTAAATTTGATAGACACGATTCGGAGCACAAATAAGCAAAGAGCAGATTCTGGTGAATTAAAGCACAGCATAGATTTTTATTTTCATTTAATCATGATAGTTATAACAGAGAATCGAATATAGAATAATTATAAATTCCACTATTTTTCAAAATCATCGTTATAATTTTCATTCGATGAAATATTAGAAAATGCAGAAGATATTTCAGAACCAACGAAATAATATTGAGGAAAAAATGTACCTATTAAATAGTAATTCGCCTTTGAAAGAAATGAAAGTTACTGTTAGATAGAACACGTGTTATATAAGTACTAGAGGTAACTATAGTATAATACGAGTATTAGAACAAATTTTTGATTTTCAAGAATTTGACGCGATTAAAAAGGTTCATATACTGTGTAAATTCCTGGTAAAATGCAAAACCATTCTACCAAAATTACAAAAAAAAAAAAAAAAAGAGAAAAATTAAAACTAAATAAAAATAAAATTTCAACTTACAGTCTTCATTTTTTTTTCTGCGCAATTACTATTGCAACATTTCGAAATTATACCGTTTGTATATTTATGTGAGACCGATATACATATTTGCCACAAAAACATGCGGGTAGCCAATGAAGTCTACACAAAATTAGAGTACGTTGCTTACCAATAAAATGCGAGGAAGTAAAATCTAGATGTTTCATTTATAATAAAAATTATTACATTGTACATAATTATATTGAGCGGAAATATGTTAGTGCCAGTAGAGAACTGGAAAAGAGTGGCAGCAGGCATGCTCAAGGGATCAAAGTTCCCAAAATTACGTTAGGATATTTTTTTGTTTTAATCGGTGGATACCAATCGTCAGTACTTATCTCAGTTACACTTTCACTGTAGAACCCCACCAGAAATGAACTCCAGGAGCTACCTCTCGTTAGCTAGCGTGTGGAAAGATGAAAATGAGAGGCAGAAAAATATTAGTCCTGATTAATTTCAGCAAAATCGTAAAACGAAGGTAGAAAACAATTTATTAATAATTTTCAGTCGTTCAACAGAGTAATCCAACCACGAAATGCTTTTACTGCTTTTACGTGAACTTACTCGTAATATTATAGGAACTAATCAACATGGAGTGAAAATGATGCCACATTTTGCACGCGTCCACTGTCATCCTCAACAAAGTTCGCTATGCCTATAAAACAAAACCAATATTTAGTACCTATGTCATAGTTGTTCTTTTTCATAACATAATTGCCAGTGATGGATTGAAATCGTACTCGTTGTACTCGCGCTGTAAAATGCGAAACAAAAATATTCTATTCAATTAAAAAACTTGCTATTTTAAATTCCCAATCCGAGCTGAAATAGTTTTTTTTTTGCATTCTGAAGACTTTTACTTTAGTATCATAAACTACGTATAATACGTATACCTAATGACATTTAAATCCATGCGAAAATACTGATAGAGTGTTGTGAATTAGCAGCTATATTGGTAAATTATTTTTGCAACAATTTAACAAGTTTTTACTTAGTCTGCTTATTGTTGATATCAATGAAAAGAGGGGTCAAAATGTCAACAGAATGAACTCGGTTTTCACTCATCATAATGTTACTATACTTTGAAATACATATATTTAGAAAATAATAATATTGAAAAATGAGTCATCTAATAAACATGGTACTCTTTTTAAGTTGACCTACAGATTCTTGTAAAATTTAACGTAGTCCATTAAAAGTTATCATAATTAATCGAGATAAAGATTTATTTCATGAAAAACAACTTCAATACTTATATGTTTGTAAAATTTATAATCTAATTTAAAAAATATGAATTGTGATTGGAAAAATGCAATCTCTTAGCAATGAGGAATTGTTTTCAAAAAAACATTTTTCTTTTTACTCAGTCTACATCAACGCAATACGTATGATGCGAGGAAACATGTCTGTTTATTTAGAAAAAAAAATTATTTTACAAACAATTTCATATTTAGCCTACTCCTTTAATTAACTGAATTTTATAAAATAATTTAATAATTACGGACGGGTAAACTATTTTTGTTCATAGAAATAAGGTATCACTATAAAAAATTTCCCTTTTTAATATTTACATTACACCCCCTGTGTAGGTGTGAACGGCATTTTTTCGACTGTTCTGAATTAATTAATTTGGAAATTTCACTCGTTCCTAACCAAAATATATTCATTAAGAAGCTCTTCATGGTGTATGCGTTGCAAAAAACACGTTTTGCAACCAAAAAATACTTTTTAGTGCCCATTGACAGAACAAAAAGTAGCCAATTTCTATACAACGCTAAAAAATATTGACGAGTGTATGCGCACTTTCGAGTTGATTTTTCTTGGAAATTACGGAACAAATAAGCACCAAACTGCTATCTGATCTGGTCCGATAAAAAAACTACATTTTGTGAAAATTTTAACCTTACCTCTTTTGTAGTTTTTTTAAAATTCAGAAAAAACCACTTTTTCAACAATTTTTTGTTTTCCAGTTTTCTCAAAAACTACTTAACTTCTATCAGATTTGAACTCATATGAGAAAAACATACCGTAAAAATTTCAGCTCTATCCCTTTCGTAATTCCCTCAAAATTCTGGAGAAACCGTTTTTTCATGAATGTTTTGTTTTCCAGTTTTCTCGGAAATTACTGTACTAATAGGCAACAAATTCCTGTTTTATCCTATATGATGACCACATTTTTCGTAGGCGTAGCTAGGAAATTCTTCTGGAGGGGGCAAGAGGTTCAAGTTAAAATATTCTGAAATTTTTATATAATAATCTCACCTCATCAATTCCCATCCCTAAGCTACCCATTTCCCCCTCAGTACTCAGTGTAGGTAACTTAATAATTTTGGTTTGTAAAAAAAAAAAAGTAAGATTATGATAGCTCAGTCTTTCTAGGGAGACGATGTTCAGAATGTTCGAATCTGATGCAAACTTGAGAGGAAATTCGGGGCTGGGACATAAAATTTCTAGACCCTTCAAAATATTGAAAATTGCATCAGTGTTCAATACCGTATCCAGAATTTACCTATATCTATTTTAAAAAGTGAATTTTGTATGCGAAGCGAGCGAAAAAAATTTTTAGTCATTTTTCAGAAAAAATTTACTTGTTTTCTTTATTTTTTCTTTTGAAAATACCGAGTCCTAAAAAGCCCGGACATCCTTTTTATTATTTCAGTAAGGTATCGGCCATTATATTTTTAACGCAATACGGCTGAATGCATTTATTACGTGTTTTTTGAAAAATTCTGAAGGACTAAGCAACTTATTGAGGGAGCTTAAACCTTCCCAACCTCCCTTACTACGCCTATGACTTTCCTAGAAAATTTCAGCCCTATTCCTTTAGCAGTTTTCTTAAAACTGTGAACACAAAGTTGGGCTATATAATTATATATTTAAACAGAAAAAAAAATTGAAGAAAACAGAAAAATGATACCAACAGTTCTCTTTTCTCATGAAACGAATAATTTTCAGCAACTACACTCGTAACTCTTTTGCGAGATCAATAAATTTTAATACCGGGTTTGCAAAAAAACTGTATAAAAATGGAGCTACATATTTCGTACATCCATGTCGTTAGCTCTGATTAACACTAAAGCTCTGTTTGATAGAATTACACTACCTTACACTAACCTACACCAGTAGGGATATTCCACAAATATTCAAGTAAAACTTGGCGCCAATTCATATAACATTCCAACATTTGTAGAATCGCCCTCCTGGTGTAGGTTGGTGTAAGTTGCTGTGGTCCTATCAAACAGAGCTTAAGAGAGAGTTTTATCACATGGTAGCATTTTCCTTTGGTAAATTATATTAAAAAATTTATAATTTGTCAACACCATAATATAATGTAAAATGGGCATACAAAAAATCTGGGGAAGAGAGCTGAGCCTTCAAGATGCCACCTTTTTATGCCCGAGGTATACGTAGTATTGTTTTCATAGTAATTACCTGACTGAACAATAATTAGCCAAGACATTTTCCATGCTTGACAATTTCATTAAATAGTGTGATGCAAGTGCTGCTGATTTTTTTTCCTTCTTTAAGGGCAATTATAATTCCTAATAACAATTGCAACCTCTACCATGTTTCATAGAATTGTGTATGTACATAATTATACATATATATATATGAATTTCAGCTAATGTTGCCAAAAGTTTCTTGGGGTCATGCGACAAAAAATGACCCCTGTGTTTTGCTATCAGATCAATTTTAATATACAGATTTTCTTCAAAAACCTACACAATAAGTAGGGAGTACCATAAGGGGAGCTAGGATAAAATTTATGGGGAGGGAAGCTCTTGGTCCTGAAATTTTTTCTTCTAATGAAAATAAATACAAAATATTGTTTGTCTTTTTATATCATACTTATTCTCAAATTTTTTATAGGAAAACTTCACTAGATTTTAGGGGTCATAGCCTCCAATATCCACGCTTAACTTCTTTTCCAGAGTAACGTACTCTTACTAATTTACTTCAGTCTATCACCCTATGTAAATTTAAAAAATTATAATTCTTCAATTTTATTAGGGTGTCTGGCAAAATGTTGGCAATATTTTGCTGGCAGGTTTTAAATGAAGAGAGAAGTATAGTACATTACTATTCAAGGGAGGAAAGTAAGCGATAGTGGACGAGTTGCGAAGTCGCAGCATGAGCCAAAGGCGAGTGCTGCAATCGCATACGAGTGGTAATTGCTCACTTTTTGACTCCGTATTGTAAAGTATTCTACTATATAGGTGAATGAAAAAATATTTTGAATTATTCTAGTCAATTTAGTTTTATAAATTATAAAATAGCCATGGCAGAAATGTGTTTGGTACCAATGTGTTGTACCAATTATAAAAAATGAAAAAATGAATAGGAAGAAAGTGATAACATTTTATCAATATGTTCTAGTTTTTGAATTTCCTCATTGGCTCATCACTGTTATCTAAACAACGTGAAAATAGTCCTCCTCAAACAGGGAAACAAATAATTTTTTTCCCTGTTCGTGTATTTTTTTCCCCATTTGGTTATTTTCTTGTCTATTCTGGAGTCTCATCGGTAAAACCATGTTTTTTCACCATTAATCTCATTCATAAAGTTGCATTTTTCATTCATCTATATAGTAAAAAAATAACCGTTTCAAACAACAGATTATGCAACTTTTTTCACACAATGATAGTGCTTCGGTCATTCAGTACTAGCTTTGACTATAAATAATGTAGTACTGGATTAGTAAAGCTCCATAAGCCCAATATAATTTTTAATGTCAAGACATGCTGGCATAAAAGTAGGCAATTTGTGTGTACTTGGTGAGTACTTTCAATGTTTTGCTTGATCTCACAAATTTAGAATACATTTGATGATGATTATCCATTAAATTCACAAGGATAGTGTGAATGAACGTAGTTTAAAGTGTCTTTTGTGCCACACAATCAATGAGCACAAGAAGTAATACTAGAGGCACAATACGCTACAACTGACGACAAGCAAAATAAAGAATTCATGAAAATAAGTAGTTATAATTAGTTCTCTTTATTGTAAAGTTTATTGATAACATTAAATTAAGCCACTTTGATGCACAATTTCATTTTCTTTTTAAATTTTCTTCGTTTCTAAGGGTTCAAACTTCTTATTCTTGAACTCATTTTATTCCTTGAAACCTTCTCTAAAATTTCATTTATTTAAAAAAAATAGCTATCTCATTAAGTAAGAGAATTTTGGCCAAACATTTGGGTAAAAACGCACATTTTTTATGTATTTTAATTGGACGTCTAGGTTTAATGGAGTAGAGATAACAAACGAAGTGTGCCTCTAGTATTAATTCATATGCTCGTTGTACATAATAATTGCCTATTTATCGCCCGACATGTCTAACTTGAAATCATTGTTATTTACTGGTCTAGTACTGTACCTAAGTTAGTACAAGAGTACTGGATACCCAGGTAAACACAAAACTCTGTGTCACACATTATTATTCTAAGTCCCGTAAATGGGCATAGATTTGACGTGATTTCACTGGATTCGCAGCAAGGTATTAGATAGCTTTAGATTCACAGGGCCAATGTACTGAAAATAGACAAAAAAGTACTTGCTGCGCATGTGCAGAAAATCTATGCCTTTTTAAGGGTTTTATAATCATGGCACGTTTGATTAATATTGATGAGATAAGGCTACTGGGTATGCAGTACTAAATGCTCGAAGGTGCAGTGGCCGAAAGCCGAAAACAACAACGCTAATAAAATTTATATAAAACAAAAAACAAAAAACCGACTACGTTAATCTGAATGAGTATCTCTTATTGGTGATGGATATGTCCAAACTCATGACAATAATTGTTTCGATCTTTAAATTCTCATTTTCTTCTATTATAGACTTCTAATTTTTGAATTTTCAAACATAAATAGCCTAGGACAATTTCCGGGTGGTCAGCAACATTTTGAGCCTACTTTTATTAAAATCTATAAACTAAGACAGTTGTTCTGAGCGAACAAAATTTCGTTAGTTCCACAGACAGGTGTACCAAAACATACAACCTCCACCGTACGTAGTCGGTAAAAATTGAAAACTTCGTATCTTCTGCAAGAATACGGAGCCGCAGCGTGATAAAATTGTTGACTTAATATTTTTCACTCGTCTCATCGCATATTATATACTTTGTAGCAGCAAAATATTGCCAGACATGTGACCGGACACGCTGTATACGCAGGTACATGTATAGGTAGCTAACGTACCCGTAAAACGACGCATCACAGTCGTAAGGCGTTCTTCTTTCTCTCAAAGGCCGACCTCAGATCAGCGTCTTCGGCGATTTTCTTCTTCAGATCTTCAAACAACACTTGGGTGGCGAACCGGTCGGTACCGTTGACCCCGAACGCAGGACCCACGTCGTTCAGAGCGTTTTCAAACAGTTTCTGCACTCGCGAGTAGTGCGCGTCCTCCTTGGACACGGCCACCAGCACTCTGGCCAGCTTACTTTTCTCGCCCTGGTTGCGCAGCTCGTCCTGGAATTTGAACAGCATCAATCGGGCGCCGAGCGGCCGGTGCTCCAGCAGCAGGCGATCTCGATCGCGGCCGGTCAGCGCCAACTCCACGTCGCTGTGGTTGGCGGCCAGCCGCAGTTCGCGGCCCACCTCTTCGTCTCTGTAGCGAACGTATCGCTGGCCCAGAATCGCGTCGCCGGCGTACGCCCTATCGATTTTGGCGACGATGTCGGCGTACGTTTCGTTGGCGCTCCAGTCTTCGGCGTTGACGATGCGCTCCAGCTCCGCGTGGTAGACGAGTTGCGCGTGCTCCAGCGTGCGCAGGTCGGTCCACAGTTTCACAATGGCGGCGCACACGCGGTGAACGCGCGCGTCGACGAGCCGATCGTCGGCCAGCGAGCCGACGTCCGAATGAGCGCCCGTCGAATTCCAAATTATTTCCAGCGTCACGTACAGCGGGAAGAGGAAGTGCGCCACCGACCTTCGGATGACTCGTTTGAAGAACGACTCGTCGGCGGAGGCGGCGGAGGCGGCAGCAGCCGTTCCGGTGATGGACAGCGACGGCGGTTTCTTTTTCAGCGGCTTCGCGGAACTCGGATTCGCAACGAAAACTGACAAAATGGCCGGCACAATCACTACCACCAAAACGAGGCGTTTCATTTTCGTATTTCAGTATTATATACCTATACCTATTTTAGCACTCACCAATTTCAGACGTAGGCACTATACCCAGGTATACATAATATCCGCACGTAGGTAATTACGTGTACTTACAGGGTATGATTGTGATGTACGAGTATCGCACGTAGGCAGCGGCTTTCACCATTTAATGCGAAAATATGTCTACCAGCGTGAAAGATAAGCGTCGGATCACCTTCATCCTTACCCCGCGTATAAATGAAAAAATTATTAATTTAATATTCGCGCTAACTAACGTAGTACCTAACGCAACAATGACGAAGGGCGAAGAAAATTGCGATTATGGTAATCAGCAGCGGTGTAGCCGTACCTATAGCTATAACGTATATAGTATAGGTACCTTGTTTCAGTCTTCGAATACGAATGTCTGATATATACAGATATAGGTACTACGCCGGTCTCGTAAATCAGAGATGATATTTTAAATTGATACACATTTTCCAAAAAATTTTACAAACGCTGATAAGCGTACCTACTTGGCTATACATATACCTGATGTATAACGCGCAATTTTTTTGTTCTTTCTTTCAGATATCTTTTTCTTTTTCAACATCATCACATCATCATCACCATCAATCGTAATATTACGTTATTCACGGGTCAGCAATAAATCAAATTTATAAACTTTCCATAATATTATATCGAATCTTTTCAATTTTTATTGAAAAATGACCGCTGTTGTTATGCGGTTGTACTATCGGCTCTATGGTGGCGACGACTTATATATTTTTTCCGTTATGGTGCATAGCCAGGAGAAAGAGAGAAAGAAACACGCAGTGATCGATCAAAAGGGGCCATGGTGGTTGGGTTCCCATCGAGTACAAATTTACACTGAATAAAATTAACGTGCTCGTAATATACCCAACGAAACTTGAAAATTATTACGAATTTTCGAAGGGTACCTATCGCGTTGATTGGAAAGAAACTATCATACATCTCGATGATAATTTTTAACCTACAGTTCACAAGTTGTGAAAATATTAGTGTTTTTTTTTTTGGGGGGGGGAAATTCTTATATAGTAAAAAATCCCATGTGGTGCATGCGCGAGCACCATTATACTCCAGTGAAATGTCACCGCCATTGTTATCGAGTGAGTAAAAAGAGGGCGGGAGGAGCCAATACTCTACCCTTCAAATAAAATGATTGTTCCTTACACGAATGAAGGAAAACTTAAGAATAGGTATGTTTGTATAAATGACTGATGGTTCCACTGGTTCCATAATTGGTTTAAAATAGGAGGTAGGTTCTTAATTGGAGTCATATATATAGTGTACATATTCGTGTGCGTATGTGTGTGTGTGCGGATGTATGAGGGTATGCAGGTACTCTACGTATGTACCTTTCTTGTTGACACGATACAGGTCGTAGACTTACTAATTTTGAATCTAATTGATCGATTTGTTCGGAAGTTTTTACTTATTTAGTTCAATTTTGTCCCATATCTCGGAAAGGGGATGATGTAGAGGCATGAAATTTGGAAGGTCAACTAACATCAGGGAAGACGATATATTTGAGTAAAAATTTTTTTTTTTAAATGTGTTGGAGAGTGCAAGAGTCAAAATCCCAAACTTTTCCCCAGGGAAGACTAGGGACCTTGAAATTAGCTTAAAACTTTCCTTGAAACAACACAAATAATTCTTAGAAATTTCTTCTGAATTGATGGAGAAGTTCTGAAGTGATGGACATATATACAAACAAACTTTCACATTTACGATATAACAAGCTGAAGTACCCGTCTAACAGATGGGTTAGACAATAATACCACAAAATATCACCAAATATCTGACTTTTTTAAGTTTTCTTGATTGAGTAAGAAACCATTCTGTAATTCAAGTAAATTTCAGTTTTTTAACCGTATTATTTCTTCAAAAGATATGCCCTTACAAATATATTTGCGTATGTATTTGTACTTTATTGTCAATACGTGATAATTTTTATGAATTGATTGTACTTCTTGGTTTTAAAACGTGGAAATAGGCTTGAAAAAAGACTAAAGGCAGAGGTTAAATGAAGCACTATATTTAATAGTTTCATATGACATAATTGGGCGTATATACTGAAACATTTCATCTAATGATTACAAAATCTGAAGGCCATGGATCACCATTGTCATTCAATAAAAATACTAATATACAACAGTGACATACCGAAGGCATTTTTTGGGAGGGAGAAAATCAAAAATTTCCTGCTGAAAAGGTTAAAATTCTGAACTGAAAATTTTCAAATTTTCCTTTATACCTAATATTTTTATTCTCAAATCTTCTGGTATGGAAATTTTTGCTTTTGTTTTTGCTACAAAATTTCAAATTTTTGACCAACAGCTATGAAATTTGAAACAAATATTCATTATAATTTATTATAACTTGATATAAATTTTAGTGAGGATTGGTCACACAGTACTTCCGATATGGCTATTTTTGTTTTTATATTGGCTATAAAATGCTCAATTTGGCATCAATAGCCATAAAATTTGGAACAATTGTTTATTATTATTTATTGTAATATGATACCAATTTTGGCGTGGATTGGCTGGATGGTACTTCCAGTACCACTTATTTTTTTTATATTGGTCACAAAATGCGCAATTTTGGAACAAATGTATGAAATTTGAAACAAATATTTATTATATTTTATTGTAGCATCCTGATAATTTTTGTATGCATCAACCAGTTGGTACTTCCAGTACTGCTATTTTTGTTTTTATATTGGTCATAAAATGCGGAAATTTGGAACAATATATCCGAAATTTGAAACAAATATCCATTATAATTTATTCTAGCATACTATTCATTTTGGTGCTGACTGACTTGATGGTACTTC
Organism: Ericerus pela; assembly: GCA_011428145.1. NCBI lineage: Eukaryota > Metazoa > Arthropoda > Insecta > Hemiptera > Coccidae > Ericerus > Ericerus pela. The sequence goes on along the minus strand of WOFM01000187.1, from coordinate 1,947,078 downwards.
TGGTAAAGATATTTCTTTTTGTTTTTAGTCTGGCTATAAAATGCTTAATTTTGAGCAAATATTTATTATAATTGATTGTAACATTCTACCCGTTTTCATGTAGATCAACAGGATAGTATCTCCTTCAACTCAATTTTTGTTTTTAATGGTTTCAAACTGTGTAATTTTGAAATTCAAAACAAATATTTTTAAGTAGGATTTTTATAGAAAATCCACTTAGTACGCTTAGTGCGGTATTAGCCCCCTGAGTTAGGGGTGAGTAAGTTTTTTGTTTCATGACATCAGGAAAATTTTGGCACCAATAACTCAAATTCACATATATATATCAATTTCTTGTTCTCACAGTACAGGTTGTCCCATAATCACGAAATTTGGTAAACACATTTTTACTGAGCAAAGGACCTGACCTACTGATTTTAGTATGGATTGGCCAGATGGAACTTCCGGTATCACCATTTTTGTTTTTATTTTGGCTATAAAATGCTCAATTTTGCATCAATAGCCACAAAATTTGCAATAAATATTTTTTTTGATTCGTTGTAGTACGCTTCCAATTTTGGTGGTAATTGGCTGGGGGTACTTCCAATACCACTATTTTTGTTTTTATATTACTTATAAAATGCAGAATTTTGAAACCATAGGTATAAAATTTGAAATAAATATTCATTAAAATTTATTTTACCATGCTACCAATTTTAGTGCGGATTGACCTCAAGGTACTTCCAGTAAAGCTTTTTTTCCCTCTTTTTTCTAATTTGAATGAACTTTTCTTTTTAACAAAAATTAACCACATGCTCATGTTCTCACATTTTTTTATTTTTTTTATTTCATAACTTTATTATATTTCATTGGTTTTATTTTAAATTATATGGAGTGTACCACACTTCATCATCTTAATTTATTTTTCATTTTTCAAGAAAAAATGCTGTTATATTTCACATTGTCTAAGATTTTGTCAAAAGTCAACACATTTCATACAATCATAACATACCATTAACATATATAAACTTACAGACAATTAATGTGACCATCAAAATTCATAATTCTTTCCCTAAAAAACCTACTTTTTCTAGCGAGGCTTGCTGTGCTAGAGTTTTTTCATCTTATTTCTCTCAATAGGAAAAAAAAAATGAATGTCTGGAATGAAACCACTGACATTAACACAAACAAAGTTCACCAGTTGGAGGATGTATGGCTGCGCCTCTTGTTGGGTTATTTATTTGATAAGTAATTTTCAATATCACTCACACACAGACACTAATGTTAAGATTACTTTCACACACACACTCACACATAGGCACTTATGCAAGACAACTTTTAACCTTAATTTCAGCAGTTTGGCTGAACGGATTTTACTTTTTGAGGTCTATAAATTACCTGTAGGATATTCTTCATATGTGGTATGAGTTTTGAAAAATTTTGTTCAGTATATTAAGAGAACATTCAGGATAGAGAATGGCAGCTTGTTTTTATGTTTTATAAGAAGAAGAAGAAGAAGAAGAAGAAGAAGAAGAAGATGAGATAAGATATGTATGCTTTGTGTCCGTGCGAGCACAAGCGTATATATATATATATATATATATATATATATATATATATATATATATATATATATATATATATGTGTGTGTGTGTGTGTGTGTGTGTGTGTGTGTGTGTGTGTGTGTGTGTGTGTGTTTACAAGCATATGTGTACGCACGCATGTTTTTTTGCGAAGTTCTGAAGAATTATTGTACCAATTTTTATGGAATTTTTGTTAAAAGATATGGTGGTCACATATTATTTTATAATTTGCTTGAGGTAACTTCTTATAAAAACCTATTTGTTTTAGAAAAAAACTGCTGCTAAAGCTCATGTATAAAGAAACAAAAAATTATCAAAAAATAGTACATAGCAATACTATATTCCCAAGGAGTACGATGTTTGTTAACATGAGCTGCAGGCGAATGCAAGAGAAAATAAAGAGATGGTAAGATTACTAAGGAGTGAGAAACAGAAATTAAGGGTTGAGGAAAAAAGTTAATAAGTGAGCCAAATGGGTGGCAAGTAGGAGTGGTGGAATTGGCAACTGTAATCAAGATTTAGATGCCCTAAAAATACAGCTGTTTGTACAAATGTTGCAAAAACTGTGTTTTGGAAACATGAGTACAAATATTTTTGGGACATGTATGGTACGATGAAAATGGCCAATTTTCAGAGATCTTACATACTTCTCAATCCTTAATTCTTTCTCACACCTTAGTTTTTTTTTCTCAAGCTTATAATTGGTTCTTTAGTTTTTCCCACACCTTTAAATGTTTTATTTCATTTTATTTCAATTATTTCCATTTTTTTCCCTCAATAATTCTTTCTGTCATGACAGAGATTTGACTCAGCAACCTACAGATTTTCTTGCCCCTGGCTGAAATGAAGCATTGCGTTCACTCATTGTAAAAAATATTGTAGGCAACTGAATTGGAGGGAGCTATTTATCAACTTGCCCTATTACTGTACTCGCTTGCGGCTCGTGCTTGCGAATATTGCACTTGATAAAAAACTGCTCACTTTCCTCTCTAGTTGGGTAATAAACTATTACCAAGAAATTGAATCAATTTAAAAAAAAGAAGTAAAAAACAGCCATCTTAAAATTTTTCCACCAAAATTTACTGGAATTATAATGTAACGAAAGAGAGCATTCGGCTAGAATGAAATTTTTTTCTGACAAAATAGAATAAAATTATTTTCAAAGAAAAAAAATAAGAATGAACAGAAAAGAGAAAAATAACTGCATTAAAATTTCCGCAGTAAGATCTGGGGACTGAAATTATTTAGGTCGCCGTTAATTAAGAAGATTTGTCGTAAAATTAGACGGAATTGAAGCATTTAGTCTAGGCCTACTTACACGATAAAGGAGAAGAACGCTGGCTAGAATAATTCCAGCCTTTAAATCTTGCTGGAGAAATTTTAAAATAGTTATTATTCTCCTGTTGCGTGTGTAATTCAATACTTTTAAATTACCTCAACAAATAAGATAATTTCTGAATATTATCTTTTATTAATATTTCACTTCAATTATTACAAACACTTTAGAATTATACTTATTACTATTTCTTAATACTAATGAAACCTAATGTCCATAACAACTAGTATGGACCCTAACGTCTCTACTCGACTGTAGGTTTAGGAATGATCATGTCTTCAAAATGAAGATACGACATCACTTTTGTTTTCTTTGTTTCACTCAAAAGATGGCCGACCAAAAAGGTGGCGTGATACGGAACATCCGCCAAATATGATGACTCTACATTGTCAGCATATCTGGTGGTGTCCGTTTGTGAGAAGCTAGGTGAAATATAGACAGCTATTATTCGAAGAATTAGGAATAATAGTTGTCTATAATTTGTTCGACACGTTTCTGTAGACAAACTGAATCGTCTGTAAAAACGGGACGGAACATCTCCTCTTTTTTTTTTTGTTATCAATAATTGTTTTTGACATCCCAGAAAATGTAATGAAGGTGATAAAATTTTATTAAATTAATCTCAAAATGGTTTCAAAAGCTTGCAAAGGATTGGAAACTCACCAGAAAAAAAAAAAGTTAAAAAACTAGAGAAATAATTTTATTTTTGCAAAAATTTCAAACTTTTTAATTCTAAATTTTTGGATATTTTATATATAATCAACGTCGACTTTTCTAATAATATTTCAGAGAAAATAAATAAAAATTTGAAAAATATTTATATGACTACCTACAAGCAGTCTATAGTCCTATTTCTTTGAATTTTACACCACTTACCTATGTGCTGTAAACTCCATAAATGCGCATTTTGGCAGGTGCTCTGGAACTCGAGGCTCCGTGAAATTTTTAGAGTGAAGCTGAGCATCGCATGAAATTAAGATATAAAAAGTTATATGATTTGTTTGTTGAACACATAATGAGCGATCTACTCATGTTTCTATTTTAGAAAAGAGACACTATCTTCACCATGAAATTGGTCACGCCTTGAAACTATAAAAAGTCAGCGCTTTTGGACTGAGCTCTTGAATCTCGTTGATATTGTAGAGTGAAAATTAATGAGCTTTATAGTCACTGCTTAGTTATTGATTCGTATTGAGAAAATTAAATTTTCACTCTTAAACAGTAGTTTATTTAACGTCATTCTGTACGTACTACATATAGGTCTATACTAATATGAAAAATTAATATTAAATTAAGCTAAGTACAAATAGAATATGGGTAGACAAAATTACGCTTTTTTATTTAATTTTTCTAAAATATCCTTCTTCTTCTGCTCAAACTCTGCACTAATGGCCGGATCGGCTTTGATTTTCTCTTTTAAATATCTGTAGAGCGCCGTTGCCTCGCTGCCGACTTCGTTAAGGCTGTAGAGGACGTGTTTAGCAGCCTCAGCAACTGACTCTCTGTAGATCTGCTGCAGTTTCTCGTATTTGTCGGCATTTTTGCTCATCTCTACCATCGTCTTGGCCATCACTCGAAATTCTAATTTTCTCGCGTTTTCTGCGGCGTCGTCGACGTCGTCACCGTTACGCAGCAGACCAGCAAAAATCAGGTTAACCCGCAACTCTTTAACTCGCGTCAGAGAATCCCTTTTTGCGAACAGCGAGTGCAGCAGAGAGCTGGACACTTTTTCCTTTTCCAGGTGGTCAGCTTGCAAGGCTACGAGCGCCTCGTACTTACTCTTCAGCTCTCCGTATCGTTGGCCGACGAGCGGATCCTTAGCCAGGCCTCTGCCCAACTCCTCGAACCACGTGTCAGCCATTTCCTCGAAATTCATGTTTATTATCAAATTCCTAACGTTTTCCTTGTCGGAGTAAGTGGATCTGGGCAAGACAAACTTCTCAGCCAAGCCTCGGTAAATACGGTGCGCCGTCTCAATGGTGCGCAGATCTTCGAACAGTTCCACCCACGAAGCGGCGACCACGTGGTGACGTTTATCCGTTTCCAGCTTTTGGGGCAAAAAGTAAATGTCCCAGTGGGTGTTGTTGGAAATGGCGAACGTCTCGTAGGTGGTCAGGAAGCATCTCAAGAAGTGGTTCGAGAATCCCGGCCAATTGTCGCCTTTGACCGGAAAGACGAATGGAAACCGTTCGTTTTCCGACCAGTGAAACGTTTCGATTTCCGGTGCCTGTTCACGCCTCCATCGGACTGCTGGCGATGCGCTCACAAAATGCACAAAGCAAAATGTCGCTCCTACGACGAAAGCAACCCGCATTGTCTTAACCGGGTGCATCTACCAATACAAATAATTTTCGAACTTGCAGAATCAAAAACGAATTCGTATAGGTACCTACTTTATATACACAATTTGTACCACACTATATGTATGCACAAGGCTGAAGCGAAAAGCGAAAGCTGTAAATATATACCTAGTGTACGGTGATTCAAAAACAGCATCAGTGATATGGCACCGACGTGAGTAAATATGGTGATCCATTTGATTTTTGCACACGGTCCTTTTTAATTACCGACGTTATCTGGGCACGAAAATGCGAAAGTGATTGAAAATGCGGCAAGAAATCTCGAAAATCTCGTTCGTTTCTACTCGCCGAAGAAAATGCTATAGCTTATTAAGCGCACAGATAGCCTACGGTATTCAAAGATTATGGTGAATGGTGATCAACCACGGGGTTGAAGTGTAACATTACAGTCATTTCTCTTCCTGCTTATGATTATCATTCTGGCATGGAATTTTGTTCTTGTATTTGTTTATATTTTTCTTAGGGGGGGGAGGTTCCCCCCGCAAAAATTCTGTAAATTCAAGTGTATATAATTATGTACTGATATACAGGGTGTCCGAACTTTGAACTTCCAACTGTTTTTGCTAAACAAGTGTAGCCTAGATTATGGACAGAATTCGATGAAACGAATAAAATACCCCTTACCAGAAATTTCTTACTTCTAAATTGATAACGCCATCGTATCCTATCTTAGGTATAATGGGAGCAATAATTTTATGTATGTATGAACGTAAACGCTTTCTGAAGAATTAGACCGACTATCTTCGATTATTTAGTACTCTAAACCCAAGTAAATACAAAAATCCGTGCTAACATCTTGAGATCCGTAAGTGGGCATAGGTTAACTGAACATGTGCGGTAGATCTTTTTCATATGCGCCGACTTTCGGACGCAAGAGTTACAATGGCAACATGGAAGTTATTTTCAGTGTTGCAGGATTTATTCTTTCAAAGCTATTCCATTCCAATTGACAGTTTCCACTTATTCACAAACAATTACAAAATTTTGCAACCCTGAAAAAAACTAAATTCGGCGCCTATCGTATTTTTGCATCTGTTCTCATTTTGTTGGTATTATGAATCTGTGATGGCTTCGAAAACAGATGAAAAAAGATCTACTACATATGTGCAGTAAACCTGTGCCCACATACGGGTTTTGTAATCATGACGTATTTCGTTAATATTGGTGAGAAAGGGCGACTGCGGGTATCCAGTCTTAAAAGACGGAAGCCAACAATTTTGCTGAAATTTAAGTAGGTATTAGAGATATTTGGGCCCAAAAAATGATTTAGGTAGGTCTCAAATTTCAGAAAATTCGTAGAACAAAAATATGAGCGTCTCAAATGCATTCATCAGTAATAAGTGATAACAGCCAGTGATGAAAAATTTGTCTGGAACAAACCAGCATATAGACTATTAAATTTAGACAAGTTGACACACTCTCATAAAGTCAATGTAATAAAATTTCCTTAATCTTAAATGTAAGTTTTTAGTTTGGGACAAATTATCCCACTAGCAGTGCACATGCCTTACCTTTTCAAAGTGAAGGGAATGTGAATCGCAAACAACTCTAGCACTTACATATTTATAGTGAGATAACATTTTTCAACTGACTCTTGAAACCATTTTCTTATCAGAGTAGTCACTGGTCTAAATATTGGGTTTTCCATCCCCAGTCAAGATCTTAGTTTAACTGGCAGATCGCGCAATAAGTTAAATAGGAATTTAACGCTATCTGACAGCTAAATTTTTTAGCTGGTGATTGAAAAACGGCCCTGAGTGCCAATTGAAAGAATGATAGGTACTTGAGTAATTCTTACATTTTTTTCATTATCAATTATAATTATCTATACATAAACATAATATGTAGATATAACTTAGTTAAGATAAGTAATTATTAAGTCACTGTTGATACTTAAGTAAATTGTTCTTTCATATGAGTCTACATAGTACATAACTTTACTGAATATACCATCAAATTTTGTGATATTAACGCCAAATGCAACGAATACAAAATGTCTCATACTGAACCTTGATCTTGAATCTCAGTACATTCGATATTGGCTTCTGGTATGATAAACGAGTATAATTTTATAATAATTGAATTTCGAATTAAAAATAATATGGTATTTTACTAATTTTTAGTGCATACTGCAACTATCTACTATGATACTGATTTGAGCAAAGTTCGGTGAACTAAGTACCAGCATTTTAAACATGTACATACACTAAAAAATTGATATTTGACATGTTCATTTTAATGATGGTTGTATAATTCTTTGTTCACCTTAATGAGTAACTTATAGTATACCACCATTGTTAGCATAACTCGGAAATTATTCATTATTTGTCGAGTAATGGAGGTGATAATAGCCTTTTTCAGCCATTTAATAAAAAAATGTGATTTTCTGAATGCACAATGCGTTTCAGTCCCTTTAATCTTAACAAAAGGCCAAACACAATGATACGAAATATTTTTATCTAAGTCAATTTAGCTTACTATCAGTCGCCGTAGTCTAAACACATATTCAGCTGATTATCATTCTTTAAGTCGTAATTTCTCATATTTAAAATTCTGTAGTCCCTTCAATTTTGGAATAGGCAATAAAAGATTGATTTTTACTAATTTGTGGAATACTTAACGACTTCACATTTCTTTATTTCTGCGGGACTGACAAGGTTTATATTATTGTCATATAAAATTCTGTACCTGTGTAATATGCATTACGCAATGATATCAAACAAGAATAATAATAGGTTAAATTAGAATTTTTGACTACATTGAGTATCTCACCAATCAAAATGACACGTAGGTCTATGCCTCAAAGAAGTTTCATTCCCAAACTTTTCAACTATACAGTTTCAGAGTTGGAAATATTACCTTACAGTAGGTACCTACCTAATGTGATTGTTAGTATTGATAAAAAAGTTAACTTTTTTATGCAATAAATTCTCAACGTGACTAGATATAGGTTAAAATCGAAAACCTGTGTACACGTAAGTAAGCATAAACTTCTTAGGATAAGGTGGAAAGCATGAGTAATATTACCTATAAATTCACGCATTATTTTGCTGATTTTCTCGGCCAACTTCCTTAGGCCTAATTCTTTTATTTGAATAATTATATAAAACATTCTGAAGACATTCTAAAACCTTACCTGGAAATTTATGTGATATTAAGGCCTATAATTGTGATTGTGAGGCTTATGATTTTGTACAAGAATGGAGAATGTAATTGGTATAGGTACGTATTATAATTAATGAAAACTGGTAATATGATTCGATATTTTTCTCATCTGTTTTTTTAACGCAGACAGATGCTCTTTTTTTTTTTTTAGTCATTGGTATACCTAACTATCCATGATCTTTAGTGCGAATGGACCGAATTTAGTAAATGAGAGATCATTGCAACTAATGCGAATCATCTCTAGTGTTGTAATTCCATGTACGTCACTGTAGCTCAAGACCATAATTAAATTTCAAGATATGCAAGTTTTTAAGAGGAAAGTTGACAAAACTAAAGAATTTTATTTCAAAAATATGTTCCACCCTAAATTTGATCCAAATGGGCCAAGTCATGCAAACGGGAGCTCATTAATTTGAAGAAACGAAATTTCTTGACAATTTTGAATGCTTGCATCCTACGTGTATTATTGTAGCCTAATTAGGTAGGTATATAAAGATATTTGAATTTTTGAACGAAAGTGAATAAAATCATAGAGTTTCATTTTATAAAGTATGTTTCCCCTTAATTATGGTAAAGATGGACAGAATCAAGTGAATGAGAGTAAATTTGATAATACCTAACATTTTGAGCGCTCTAAGCCCTTGTAATTGTATACCATATTATAGCCTAATTTATTCCAATCTGAATAAACCGAGAGGGTGATTGAAAAGCTTTATTTCTCGCGTATTCCATTGTGACCGTAGTCCGAATGGGCCAAACCTCGAAAATGGGAGGCAATGCCTAACAAACCATCGTATTTTAAGCTGAAATTCGTCATTGTATCTCGATTAGGTTTCAAGATATACCAGTTTAATGAAAGGACGAATTACGATTTTAACAGATTATTTTAATACACATATAACTTACTGTAGATTAGAGTAGGTATTGATGTCCTTTTTTTTACATACGAGTAACTCGGCAATCTACATTTTAGCATAAACTGCAAGCTATTATCAAGTTTTTACAGCAGTCAACATAATTTTGTCCCTACTCAAAAAAAAACTTTAAGGAAATTTATCTTTTGATACTCACATTTTAGGCTACCTACACAAAATTTTAAATGAATGAATGCGAGCCAACATTTTGAAGATCGGCTGTTTACGGTGAATTTTTCATGAAATATATTTTAAAATGTTCATAGAAAATGTAATTTGTTTGTAGAAACTACAGAAAATTATATCAATTAATATCTAGTAAGTAATAATTATTATGGAAACTTAATTTATTATCTGATCGTCAGACAGTTAAGAAATATAAGTAGGTATAACCTATATTATATATTATAATACCTATATTTATAATTAGGCTATTACAGGCTATTACGGTGTTGGTATTTTAAATTATTCTCAGCGCTTTAGCATGTAGGTAAGTAGGTAATAGGATAGGATTAAAATTTCATAATATTACCAGATTAGATATAAAATTCATGATTCAGTATTTTCAATACGTATAAATCGAAACTGCAGATAATCAGAATTTTAGAAATTTCGAATTCTCAATATGAGTACTTATTAAAATTAAGGGTACAATGATTTTAATTATTTTTAAGGAAGGCTATTTAGGGTCTCTTACAGCCTTTCGTGGCTTCTTGCAGGTTATTATATATTTTATATTAAGCAGGTACCTACCTATGTTTTCAAATGAATGGATGATACATTGACTAGCGAAACTTTTTATGAACAATATGTAGGTACCTATTTAAAATTAATAGGTATTTCATAATATTATCGGTGCTTATATATAAGTTATCTTACAATTACCCTAATTAACTGAAATTCGTATGAATGACTCATTGAGCTACTGTCTGAAGTACGTATATTATGTGCAACATACCTCGATTCACGATTGCGAATTTTATTTTTGCATAATATCAACTTGAAAATTATCATTTCATTACCTCGTCTTCGACGTAGGCTTATTAACCTTTTTCAGCTTACTTTCAAACGCAGCTAAAATTTGAGAGTCACTCGCGATGTTCCTTTCCAGAATGGTAAACAGGGGTGCGTGTATATTGGTTATTGGATATTCGGTAAGGATTAGGGGCGTTGCAGCCTCAGTCAAAGCTTGGTCGTAAATTTTCTGCAGCTTGTTGTACATTTGGTCGTCATTTTTAGCGAAATCTAGTATTGATCTGGTGATGTGACGGTACTTGGTTTCAGAGTCTTCGACATTTTCTATCAGCGCAGCGATAAAGCCCTCGTTCAGGCTGAGTCTCTTTATGGACAGATTATTTAAATTTTTCTCGTCCCGATCGTGCTGGCTGAGCGACTTTTCTTTGGCCACGTGATCTTTGGGCAGGATAATTTTTCCCTTCATTTCAGCCTTCAAGGCGACATATCGTCTGCCGACGACCGGATCCCGTTCGTAGGCATTGCCCAGCATTGACATGTACGTTGCCATCAGCTGATTCAGTCCAATCTCTTTGGAGTCGGTGACATTGCGCATCACGTCCGCGTATACGCGTCGCGATGGCTCCATGGTCCGCAGGTCCGACCACAGTTTGGCCACGGAGGCCGCTATCGCGTGATTGTCTGCGTCCACGTCGGCGTTGGCGGCTATAAAAGTGGCCATTACGTGAGAGCCCGCAGACTGGGCGAATAGTTCAGCCTTGATTATCGAGTCGAAGATGAGCGACCAGAAATCGTTTTCCAGCGGGCGCAATTCTACCCGCACTGCATCATCGGCCGATTTCAAATTCGCTGGCCTACAAAGACTCGTTTGTATCAACACGCACCAAGCACCAAAAGCGACCGCAAATTTAATTTCGCACATTTTTACAGCAGTTCGTAAAATACTTCAGAAGTGCCCGCTTACTGCAGTTGGCTCAGACGACACACGTTCGTACTCTGTCGACCGACACGTGGAATATATTATCTAACCTCCGGTATAGGTACCTACAGCTGTACTGTAAAAATAAATTGGAATCGCAGATTAATCGTTTTGCATACGTACCGTAGCACCTCGTAAAATGCTAAAATGCAAAATTAATAGCAACTGCGCCAAAGAAAATTACCATGTAGTTCAGGAATATCAACTTCGATTATGCATATTACTGGCTCAGATTGATAAATTTCATCTTGCTTAGTCTATAATTTCTCTCAATTTCTTACTTTTTTTTATTTTTTATTTTTTATTTTTTGCATGCATATAAGTAGCTATACATAATTATACATATCTAGTAAATAAAATACAATTTTGAATATTCAATAATTCAAGGTGATAGTTTTTCGCCATTAGATTTGATACAAATGCAACATAAGGAGGGATATAAGTACCTATAATTATGTATATAATTATGTGGCGTACCAAATTCGAAATTGTACCATCCTAGGATGGTACAGCCATTTTTGTACAATCCTATAACGGTACAAGGTATTTTAAGCTTCCTTGTAACGTCTTAGAATAGCGCATAGACATTATACATATTGTACGAAGTTATATTTTTGATCAACTTTGTACGAAATTAATTAAGTACCTATACTAAGTCCGAACTGGTCACAATACATAGGTTTCTGTCACGAATTAGCTTATTTTATCATCCGTATGTTATAAATTGATTTCTTTTTTTTGTTTTTTTGTTTTTTTTGTTTTTTTTTTTGTTTTTTATGGGGTTTTTTTTTGTCGCAGCATCACTTATTGATGAATAAAATTAATCTAATTAATTTTTGATTCGGTTTGGTTTTGTAAATGTACTCTATTTTTCCTTAATTAGGTTGAAAACAATGAAAATTCGAGTTGAATTGGGAGATCAAAGAGGAGGTTATGGGTAAAATTATTGTTGTTTGCAAAAGGAAGTTGGAAGAAAACATACGTGAACCAAAATTGGGAGACCCATGTCCACGATTTTTAGCTTATGTGAACAAATAAATTTATTTTTTGTTTTAAATGAATTCGTGATTAGGGAAACAACTGGTGAGAGTGAAAAATTTGCGATGAAACACCTATTGATCACTGTTTCTTTGACAGATAGGTACACTCCCTTGCAAACCACATCCTTAGATGGTTTCTTCTAAGTTCCTTTTGAAATCTCTATTCCGAGAGTTATAATTAAATTTGAAAATTTCAATTCTGAATTTGTTCTTTTCAAAGTTGGTTCTTAATTCTATTCGATGATTTTTGTGTCAGTGTTATTTCAGAGATAAGTGAAAACTTGAACATCTAAAATTTTTAATTAGGTTCGAAAATTTTCATCAAGAGTTTCATTTCTGGAATAGGTTTCTTTTGAAATTAGCAGTCAGCTGTCCTACTTTATAGTTTTTGTGTCAGTTCTAAACTGTTTTCAAAACCTAACCGTCTTCTCTGTTCACTAACTATAGAGAGCTAAAGAGATAATTAAGGGTTATGAAAAATGATTGTTTCGTACTCTTGGTTGGTACAACTAATCGTGTACAATATTGATCAAGAATACAACTTTGAACAAAATTCAAAACATCCTAGGATGGTAAAAGAAAACTTCTAGCAAGTCTGAAATTTGTAACGTGAACACACATAATTATGTTTCTGTATAAGTACGTGCATCATCATGAACGTAACCTCAGATGATTCAGGGGTTTAGCCAAAGACTTCATGAGAAGAGGAGGAAGTTGAAAATTGCTGACGAAAACATTTAAAATTGTTAACTATTTGAACCATAATAATTATAGTGGAATGTATCTATGAAAAAAGAAGATCGATCAAATTAATTTACGTTTCATTCAAAGAGAAAGAGTGGAATACCTTCAGACATTACATCAACATTGAGTTTGAATAATGTTCGAAGAAAGGGGGTTGAAACATTTGAAACGATCCACGTATTCATTAGGTATGAGCTTACACTTGATGAATGTGGTTTGGTGTCTCATAGTATGTCAGATTCATTGAAAGATTTCATCGTACATAGGTACCTATACAGTTCCAATAGTTCTGCAAAGTACCAAAAACAAAATGCTGTGCAGTTCTAAAAAAAGGATTCTTTTTTGAAATGAACGAAAATATTTGAGAACTGTTTGGAGCTACGGCCCCGAGTTTGTTTTTGGGTAGAATACACTGCACGACTATTGGATATTAAAAAATTTATTGTGGCTAAAATTTACGGATAAAAGGAATTGCTTTATTATTGAATGCTGATAGGTAACTGAAACAGTAACAGCTCTTTGCAGATAATTTAAAAACTAAAGTATCTATTTTGGAATAATTGGGTTTTTTCAATTACCCCTTTGACTTATTCTTCCATCTTGTTTGAGTTTGCCGGTTTACAAATAGGCTTTATAATCCTGTTATTAAATGAATATATTGAGAATTTTCAGACATGTTCACCATTAAATTACCTACCACTGAATTATATTATATTTTTTTACACATCTAATGAAGTTTTCTCGTAAATTATCGCAGGTATCGATGTATTTATCGCGCTTTGACAAAACCAATGACTCTCTGTGGAACATTTTCACATCTGTCAGTTCTGAGTTGACTTATTTTACCGAGCTGGAGAGTGCCGATTTCCTAATACAATGTCGGATGCGAGCACCTCCTCACCATTTCTGTTACATATTTTTCTCTCTTTTTATTCTTAAGAATGAGGAATATTCGGAACAAATGGTCAATTTCAGCATTATTAAACATTTAAAAATAATATAGGTGTACAAAAATTTATAACTCATTCAGATTTCGTGTACCTGCACCAATAGCTACCGCTCACATATCACAGGTTGAGAACCTCTGACGTAGATTGAACAAACTAACGAGTAAATTGTTCAGTTTGTTGCACTCTATGCCTCTCCTATGAAGATTTTATCTTAATACAATCATAGGTACTATCTACCAATTTCTCTTGAATGTTTTGAAGTTGAAGAGTTGAAGTGAGATAGGAGATTAATCACAAAAATTAAGTAAGTACGTTGGTGAGTAGGTGAATAGGTCAACTAAAAAAGTCAAAACATCATAATTAACATTTTGATATCTTTCTGAAATAGCTGGTTTTATTTTCTGCTTCAAGCTTTTCCATCTTACCTGCAGGTATATCTAGTGTTACCATTTTCGTTCTTTTTTATGCTCTTACGATTTCTGGGTGCCGTTTACAAACTATCTATGAGGACCATGAAGAAATCATGACTATAAAGAAGTGTTTACAAGTTGTCTATATAAATGAAACCCAAATGCCTGCGCAGAAATGAACTGTCTGTTGATAAGAAGCATTTTTGTATTATAAATATAAAAATCCACAGTAAAAATCACAAAAACAAAATTCTAAACTCTTTATAGCTCTTATTGACTTATATAGACACCTCCGGACATGGCCATATAGATCGATAAAGTAGTAATAAACAAGAAGTACATAGCCCTTATAGCTGCTTTTTAAACATAGTTATAAAGCTTATAGACAGTTCGTAAATGACCTCCTGATTTACTCTGATAAAAAAACAGAATGAAAAGAAATTATTAGAATAAAAATTTAATTATCATCATAACCACTCGCAAAGTTACTTATGTTTTGTTAGAAAGCTAAAAAAATGAATACCTAGGCCAATGTTTCTTAAACTGTGCATCAAGAGCGAGCGCCGTGGGTTATTAAAAGTTTTCAGGAGTGAATTTTTCAAACAAGAAATTTATTTAGCATGGTAAAAGTATATTTCATTTTAATTATTAGTAGTTGAATGTATATAATCAGCCAATTGCTGGATAGATTGAATCAACTGAATAGTGTTGTAATAACACTTATCAGCTTACCTCACCGATATAATGAAAATATTGAATACTTTCTAAATTAAGGGCACTGTGGAAAACTACTAACGCACTAAGGGAGTAGCAAACCAAAAAAGTTTGGGAACCTCTGACGTACCTATAAGACTATACAGAGATTTAACACTAGGCTACTTACTAATGCAAATGCACAGCGGTTTTCTCCTCAGCTTTCCCAACCGAGATCTTCATCTTCTCATATTCTGCATTAATGGCCAAATCTTCTTTGATTTTCTCTGTCAGATGTTCATTCAGCTTCGATACTACGGGTGCATTTTTGTCAGAGAAACCGACGGAGTTGACATTTGCAGCAACCTCAGCTATCGATACTCTATAAATATGCTGCAGCTTTTCGTATTTGTCGTTATTTTTGCACACTTTCACAACCATCGTAGCCCGTTTTGTTATCATCGTACTTTTTCAGTCGAAGGATAAATGCCCAAGTAACTCGCATCTTATTGATTCGCAGTTCTTTTCCAAGTTTTTTCTTACATTTATCTGTTGACTGAATTTATATAAGACTAACAAACCTAATGGAGAAGTTTTCCACCAAAAATCTAATTCTTTTTTAAAACACAATGGTGGGTTAGTAGTACAGATCTTCTCTTTTTCACAAATATTTCTTCAAATTGTTCTTCAACTAGTCCTTTTTTTATTAGGTATCATAAAAAACCTATACACTGAAGAGTTGGCTGCTGCAAACAATAAAAATCAAAACCCTTTAAAGAATAGTTGTTTACTGCACACAAAAGAAAATGTGAATAGTCATGTACCTTTTTGTTCTTTTTCAAACTCGGATCCTACAACAGGAGCAAAACCTGTATATGGGATCAATTTGTCAGATCCGAGTTTGGTAGAAAATATTCAACATTTGTCCGTCAGTCTGGTTACAACTTACGATAGTGTATGTAGTCATTTCACTCGTCCGACAACAGAAGATTTGCCTTTTCCAGGCGGTGGTCAAACTAAAGCCCTACAAATAAAAGTCCGGCAATACGCCATTTTGTACTCTACAGCTCATAAGTGAGTTCATTGATATTTATGTATAATTTCGGATATTTTAATAGTTTTAGATTGTTTTACGAATTCTATAGAGATTTTTCATTGTTTCACTTGAAATCTACTTTTGCCGAACATATTGAAGGCCCAAAGAAACAAGTTTCTAGTCACACATAAGTTTATGGGAACAAACTAAACAATCAAAGTTATAGAATACAATTACAAGAGAACCATTACTTGTAGAAAGGTGAAATTTTTAACATATATTTACTAAAAATTCTGTTGAAATTTCACGGAAATCATACTTTTGGTTCTTGAGATATACCTGAAATTCTTAAAGGGTCATGTGAAATAAATTGTGGATACAAAATGGTGTATTGCCCTACTTGTACCCACAGGGCTCCAGTCAGACTACGAGACGAAGCAGTTCGCATATTCACTCTTCAACTCTTAGTATCGTTGGCCCATGAGTGGATCTTCAGCTGCAGCTTTGTCTATCCCCTCAAACCACGAATTATAGGCGTCGTTACTTTTCTCCAGCATATATTTGGCAGAGCTGGCAGCCACTTCGTCGACGATGTTATCGATTGTTTCCATGACGCGCAGATCTTCCTACAATTTCATTATCGAATTGGCCATTACGACGTGATTACGTTTATTGAACTCCGAATTTTCGGACAACCAGAAAGATTTGCAAGGAGAGGTAGTGGTGCTTACACGCCTCTCGCATTTTGACATCATTACCATGGAGAAAATTTGGCCGTAAAACTTACAGAAAGAAGACAGTTGACAGTTTTCACATTTCCATCTGGGTGCTGCTGGTGAGGTGTGCACAAACTGCACGAAGCAAAACGTTGCGACTATTATGAACGCTGATTTCAGCAACATATGTTGTCAATCAACAATTTTAAAATTTAGAGAAATAAAGAAAAGACACTTATTCACGTCAAAATCAAATGCGAATATGAATTGATCAGATGGTGTCGTAATATTATAATATGTTCACAAGTAGGTATGGGAAAAGTACAATTTCATATTATATCTTCTGATAAATGTGACTTCAAAAGACTTAACCAATAAAAGCGAATGTTACGTGAGATTCAGGGAATAATAAATTCCTACATTTATACTGCGTATAAAACCCTATTTTTTTATATATTTTTCTGTATTTATTTTCAGGCAATTAAAAATTATTATCACGAAAACACGAATGTAAATCTGAATACAGATTAGATTATCGAATTTTTCATTTCCATACTCGTTTTAAATATATTTATGAAGTTGTGGCATCGAAGGAAGGTATGATGACCTTCTCCGGGTTCACGGTTTCATATTGAAATTATTTCTTATACTGTAACAGGATTAACAGAATTAACAGGATTAACAGGATTAACAGGATTAACAACCAGTTTAAGTAAAAATTCTTAGATTGAATAAAATAAAATTTCCTAAATGCTATAAAAATTTTTTGATTCACAAAAGACATGTGTCGAATCGTTAACACCAAAAATTAAAACTAACCACTTTTTCATTACAGGTATACACAACTGTCTGCAAAAGTAGGTAAGACCAAGTATGGAAAAGGGTGGTTTCAAAAATATAGTGGAATTTTGACCCTTTAGTAAGACTCTTTCCGTTGTTATTGTTACATAAAAAGAATTATTTGATTCGAATCCGCAGAAAATTACATACACTTGTTACTGTATACCTTATACGATGCAACTACAGCCACCTACTAATCCACTTAAAGCGAACTTTTTCTCGCTTGGTTTTTAATATACCTACGTTGGAAAATTAATTAAAAAATCTGCGACAATGAAGCGTACATAGATCAATATTAAAAAGGTACACGATATCTACCGTCAACAAACGATATTTACTTATTAAAACATCTTGAAATTCTTATTACCTCCATATCATTAAGTTACCTTTTAACATAAACTGAAATTAATGAGCTTTTAACAATTTTAAATAATTGGAATTTCTCAAAATACAAAAAGAAATCAATGAAGAGCATCCATCATCTTAGACTTAACATTTTTGAAAAAATAAATTTCAAAAAATAAGAAAGAATCAATTTCAAAATATAAGAAGAAATCTGTAGGAGGGAAGTATTGGACATAAAAAATTTCAGAGACCTTTCACGAGTAGATCAAAACCAATCTATCCTCATTTGAACAAAGAAAACTTATTTCATTAAATTTTAAGCTTAATAATGTCTTACTGACGAATTTTTACTGTTGAAAAAAAAATTTTTTTTTAAATGGACAATGGATTAAAGCTGGCGAAAAAATATAATGATTGCGTCCGTATGAACGTGATATTATCGTTACCGTGAATGTTAGGTTGCCTAACTTTACTTTTCAAGGCGATTTTTCAAAAGAATTGTGAGTCGGTATCAACGAATGATCAGACAACAGAAGCTATTTTGCTTCTCGAAAATTTTTGACGTTACCGGCGACTATTTTTAATTTTTCACCTTGCATTTTGAAATGGGTTGATTTGTTTGGAAAAATTACCTTCAAAAATATTAAGGTGTGTAACAAAACATTCACAACAGCAGCTCAAGATGAATTACTGGATCCAGTGGCAATCATTTTATTTTTAATTCTTCGCTTATTCGCCATTTCGAATTCCAACTATTTTCATATTTCAAATTTTTTTTCGCCGCTAAAATTCGACTGTACGACATTTCTAAACATAAAATTTAACCGAAAATTTTTCATTGGTTCCATAATGAGGAGAGTTCGGTTCCGAGTTGTTCGTAAAAAAGTACAGTGTTTATTTAGGTCAATACTTGTGGTCTGCATGGTACAGTAGTCAAGTGCGTGCTCCAGTATATGTGACTGAGAGATTTATGTCGGTAGACTACTGGCCACCGGATTCCGACCATTCCTGCTCCCATTCCGGTCATCAAATACGTTCTCCAGACGCTGCGTAAAATGGCCAGGTAACCGAAGCCCATTAAAAAAGAAAGCGTGTCGTGGAACGCACGATGGAAGTGAAACTTCTGTAGTGAATACAGCAGACAACTTCAGCTAAAGTTCCGTGTCGAAACACAGCATAGACTATGTTTTTAGGCTATCGAACTACGTATTACGGTTGAGGTAGGTAACTTACGATTCTAGTAATGGTTCTCAACAAGCGATAAAAAAAAGAGTCTATGTAACTGATGTCAAGGTAATTTATTATAATTTGTGCGGGGTGGTCATTGCATAGAAATATCTTTTTATTGTTAGGGTGGCTAGCAATTCGGGAGTTTGGACGCCCAAATTTCCTCCACAACGATAATACGAAAAATTATTGATAAAAAAATAAAAATTTGGTGCAAAAAATGCCATGTTGCGAGAGTAATTCATTAATTTGAAATCACCTCGACAAATAAGATAATTTCTTTTCTATTATCTTTTATTAATATTTCACGTTAATTATTACAACACTTCGAAATTATACTTAATACTATTTCTTAATACTAATGAAACCTAATGTTCACAACAGCTAGTATGAACCCTAACGTTTCTACTTGACTGTAGGTTTAGGAATGAACGTATCTTCGAAATTAAGATACGACATTACTTTCGTTTTCATTGTTTCAATCAAATATGGCCGACCAAAAAGGTGGCGTGATACAGAACATCCGCCAAATATGATGACACATTATTGTCAGCATATCTGGTGGTGTCTGATCGTGAGAAGCTAGGAAAGATATAGACAGCTATTATTCCGAGAATTAGGAATAATAGTTGTCTATAATTTGTTCGACACGTTTCTGTAGACGAACTGAATCGTCTGCAGAAACGGGACGGAACAAAGCCCGAAGCTCCTGCTTCGTTAAATTTTGCGTTCCTGAAAGTTTATCATTTTAATCTATTATCTCTTTTAATTCTAACCATATAATAATATTAACTTTTCACAAATATCTCTTAATTCTACGTTGCGGAATTGATCATCGCTTAAAAATATAAAATTTGTCATTTGAGCATAGAAATTTATTATTGCAAATTGCTTTAGTTGATAAAATTTGGCATAATCAAATTTATTATGCTTTTTAATGATAACTTATTATATTTTATTACAAAAATAGACTTAAGTTTATGGACCATTAACGGTGTATTGCTCCCAATGCCAAATCGTTTATTTGATTGTGTGCATTGATAGCAACACAGTTCACTTTGAGGTTGACGTAAACCAATATGGCTACTACGAATGTTAATAAACCGCACCAGCCTAATAATAGTAGGTGTACCGTGTTTATAGTGTCCTGATATCCTAGGTCAGGAATTTTCAATTCTGCCGTTTTTAGTCTCTCTTCGAATTTGTGAATCGGAGTTATCGGTGAGATGTATGGTACGTTGTCATGCCATTTATTATTGTACGCAATTGAAATATTCGGAAATTTGAATGATTGATGTAGTCCAAAATCTAGCTCCATAAATTGATATTTCGTCCAAACTAGTGGTAGGTGATGTTCGATAAGGATTTCCTTCTCTGGATTGTTAATACAGGGAAAACCTGCCGGGATGATTGTTTCGGCGTTGTTTTCTCCTTGTAACTGTTGAATTTCCATTATACACGGGACTGTTAGTAAAGTTGCTCCAGGCCATGAATCGTTGATGGCTATGCTCGTGCTTGTTTTTGTAATTGTGTTGACTGATATTAACGGGTTCTTTGCGTTTGTTATTGCGAATTGGTTCATTTCTATTTGTTTCACTACGATTTCATTATGATTTGTTTCACATTTAAATGTGCACTTCTTTATTATTTCTTCATATTTCATTCCCTGAAATAATGCTCTTGCACAATTACCCTTATTGTTGGTTGTACGGTCTTGTGGGAGAAAACATAATAGGCTATGCTTGCCACAAAGGTCGATATCCGTTCGCGTTATAATTCTTATTGATCCGTCGAATTTATTGTGGGATAAGATTGAGGGTTCTTGATCCCAAAAGCAGATTTTATTATCATGTGTACGGAATGCTAATGGAATAACATTGTACAGGTCGTATTTTGCGTGGAGATTTTGGAGTGGGATTTTTAGTTCAATTTCTATTTCATTTCCTGTTACGTAACAATTTACTAATACTGCAAAATTTGATTTTTCAGCTAACTTCTTTATTTTCATTAGATCTTCTTTTAAAGTTGTTTCGTTAATGATCGCCGCTGGTAGATGGTTGTTTTTACAAGATAGGAACAAATGGCTGAGTTTAGCATTTTCAGTAACTAAACTAGCATGAAGAATTCTGGCTGTGTCGAAAATAAGTTCTCTTCTGGCTTCAATTATTATTTCGTTATTTTGGTTTTGTATTGCCTCTTTTAGTGCTTGAACGTTTTCTTTTAGAATTTTGGAATTGTCAAATTCTATCTTCTCGAAATTTTTTATGTCTTTTGTTATATTTAGTAGTTCGGCATGATTTTCTATTACGGATTCTCTTAGTTTTTTGTATTGTGTCTTAAGATTCTTCTCATTTTCGATAAAGTCGTTTCCTTGTGATAAGTGTCATGACATTGCAACACCATGTGTCAAAGTCACCGAGAATTTGTATGCCACGCTTCATTCGTTTTGAAGGTTCTCTGTCGAATTCCTTGATTATGGCTTCGTTAATTTGCTGAATTTCCATAATCAAGTCTAGGATTCGTAATATATTTTTCGATCTTTGTATGCACCATATATTTTCTTTAGATGCGCAACTCTGCAGTTTGTTAATTTCTTCGAGCCATTCCGGTGTTTCTATGTTTTGCCTTCTTGGAATTTTTAGACTGTACAATATTGGAATTGTTTTCTCATAGGCCTTGCTGAATTTGTTCGGTTCAAAATAAGCTCCTGACGATGCACTAATCTTCGTTTTTAAACTTGTGTTCTCTGTTTCGGTTGTAAGTGTGGTGAGTGTGATAAAAACGATAACGGCGTGATTTATCATCTTGTAGTCTGAAATCAGTACAAATCACATGAAATTTTGCTGTTAAACGCAGTATTATATTCGTCGGTACATTACTTAGTTGTTATCATTTTACGCGAAAGGAAATTGGATTGCGAAAAATGTATATCGATGCACAATATTTCTTTGATTTTTATTTCTTTCTCATAAAAATCTACATATGTGCAGAAATTAATACATCTGTGTTAGTGTGGGACTCGGGAATTCGGTTTGCACTACTACCATCGAGGGTAGGTCTTGGGAGATGGCGTACTCCAGTATATTTCGATTGTTCAGCAAGAATTCATCTTGCTTTACAACTCGGATATATATGGAGGTATCGCAGTCTCCTTGGTGTATTCGATCTGTGGATTCGTCTTGATTTTCTTCGTCCTCGTCCGTCGTTGATTTTTTAATTTTGAGTTCCTAATATTTTTAAAAGTCGTTATTATTTTTTTAGTGTGTTTTCTCTTTTTTTTTTTTTGTTATATTATTTTTCTATGAAATTGAACAAAGATTCGTTTTACGATTTTAATAAGATCATGAGTTTGGGCACGGATCGTGCTAGCGAAGAAGTTCTGGAGGATGCTCCTATGTATCCTACTCCGGCTGAGCTGCGTGCGCTACCAAAGTTTATGGTTCCAGATAACGGGATGGTTGAGACTTCGGAGAGTTTTATGCTCACGCAGGTTTCTCTTGCATATCTGCGTTGCTGGTCTCCGCGCTGTCCGTGTCTTTTTACTGGGGTGGTAGGCCTTTGGAAAATTTTCAAGGCTCTACACTCCTTTTTGTCCGCTGACTATGGTCCAACCGGGGTGGATGCATATTGCAAAAATTTTCCTGGCGACTCTCTGAATACGTCCTTTGGATCGTGGAGGCATGTGATGCCGCAGAGTCTTTGCGAGTGCTGCTTGCAATCCATGGTTCAGCTGGCTTCCCAATTTAGTTTCCTCTTTCCAGAGGCAAGCCTGTGGAGATGGGAAGGATCCGTGGTTTGCTTTTCAACTCTTGACGTAAATCCTTCTGATATTACTTCGTATGCTGTCGGTCTGAATCTCCTTACTTCCATTATCTTAGCGATGCAACCTCTCAATTTTGGTGCTAAGGTTCGCTTTGCTGTTACCAATACTGCCTATGCCAATACCATAATGGATAGGTCGCAGTTTCAACATTTGGTTGACTACTTCGTTCGTTTCTATCGGCGGAAAATTGAGATTAATGATACGCCTCATTACATCGAGGTTTTACGTATTTTGGAGCCATCGGAGAAATTGACTATTTCACACGATCGTCGAGTTTTGCGAGGGACTGATCCGAGAAGTGAGCCGAGTCCTGGGCCAAGTAAAATGATTGTTTCCAATCGGCGCATGTTCCTGGTTCCTCGTCATCAGCGTTTCCGTCGTCGTTCCATTTCTCTGGAGGCTGAGACACACGACTGTCCTGAAAGAGTGGAGCATGGCGAAGTCAAATCCGAGGCCGCAGAGACCTCTCCTCAAGACGTGGATTGGTAGATTGGTGAGTAAAAAAAAATTTTTATACCTCTTTTTTTTTGTGGGAGAAATAAATTTACGTGAATGGTCCTTACAATATTTCTTATCTATAATTATTATGAATTAGGTTATAAACATTATTATACAATGGTTCGGGTGGTGGTTCGGAGTATTTTTTTACGTATTCTTCTAAACTCAACTCACTCGGTTTTCTAATATTTTGTAAAAAGGGTTGGGTAGGTAGAGACAAAGGTTGTTTAATACTTTTTCCCTCATCACACCTACTGAACAAGTTGATTTCTTCCAAATGTTGTTTTTGGGTAATCAATTGGATCTTTCATAAAGTTATTCTTTTCTTTTCTGGGTCTTTTAATTCAAATTTCTTTTTCCATTCTGAACAATCCTTTCCTTTTAATAAAGCTTCGTCAGTAAATGTCACTTTTTTACTGTTTTTATTTTTATAATCAAATTTCTTTAATATTCCTTTTCGTGGTCTTCCTCTTGGACGTTTAACAATGATTTTAATTTCTTCCTCTGATTCTTCAGAGCTCTTTTCTTTCTTAGGTCTACCTCTTTTTCTTTTTGGATTAGAACTTGTTTCTTCAGGTTCTGAGTTATCAGATATATTTTCTTCAATATCTGATGGCAATTTAGTATCATCACGAGCATTATAAGGTGTAAGTCTTCTTATATGCACTGTGTCGTCTATACTATTTCCGTCGTTAGAGATTATACGAACAATATAATTTAGATCTGAGACTTTCCTTACTATTCTATATGGTCCTAGGAATTTAGGTTTACCTTTTCCGTAATTTATTGGTGCTTTTAAAAGAACTAAATCATTAGTTTTATAGGAGATTTCTTTTCTTCCTTTATTATAACGTTCTGAATATTTTTTTGCATTTTCTTTATCTAATTTCGGAATTGTTTTTCGTATTTTATTAGCTTCATTTATCTGTTCTTCTCTGTTTTTACTGATAAGTGGTGATGGAATAATTAAATTTGTAGGAGGTTCTCCTTTATAACCGTGCATAAGATAAAATAGATCATGGTTATTTAATCCTTCGATAGGTGTTATGTTATAGGTCAAGGCTACGTTGTATACGTGGTCTGGCCATTCTTCACTATCGATGCTCTCGTATTTCGCTAACATTTTTTTTATCGTTCCGTTCATTTTCTCTACTTGTCCTTGAGTTTGCGGTGAATATGATGTTGAATAGTATATTTTAATACCGTTATTTTTACAATAATTTTGTACGTATTCGTTCGAAAAATGAGTTCCGTTATCACACGTAATCTTTGTTGGTTTACCATAATGACGTACGATTTCTTTCAGAAATTTAATTACTGAATGCGCATTTGGTTGCGTTACTGCTTTAGTCCAGCAATATTTTGTTGCTTTATCTATTCCTACTATGACAAACTTCTTTTCATTATTGGTATTAAATTTTCCAATAAAATCGATTTGAATATGTGCGAGTGGTATACATTCTTCAGGATTAATTGGTTTTAAATATCCATATTTTTCGTTAATGTTTTTATTTATTTGGCACTGATGGCACGATCGTACATGCTTCGAGACTATTTTGGGCATTTTTGTAAAATAGTATCGAGCACGCGTTTTGGCAAGAGTTTTACGAATTCCAAAATGTCCTCCCCCAGTTTGACTCTCATGACATATATTTAGTATCTGAGGTATGAGGGAGTCAGGAATTACTGGTACGGCATAATGATAAACGGGGTTATCATTATTTTTCCATAGAATTCCATTTTCGTCAAGGAAGAATGGATTTAAATTGCGTGATTTTCTTGCTTTCAGTTTCTTTCTTAATTCTTTTTCATTACCACCTTCTAAAATTTTGATTATTGTTCCCCAATATTTGTCTTCGCGTTGTAAATCCCATAGATTGTGGATTTCTTCATCTGTTATCTCGACTAGATTTCTTGTTTCTGAATTTTCTGAAAAATTGGAAAGCTGAGAATTTGTAGACGTATCGGAGTTTCCAGATTTTTCCGAGATATCGGATAGGATGGAACTTCGATCGTCTTCCAAATTGACACTTTCCAAATCCGCTTCTTTTTCTTTTTTCTTCATACTGCGTGTTATTGCTTTGATTTGTTTTTCTTTATTTACAATATTTGGAGGATCAGGTGTTCCTTCTGGTATTATAAATTGACCATCTCGGAATTCTGCATAATTATCTTCCTCTTCTTCTTCTAGGCGGGATAGATAATCTGCAATTTTGTTATTTTCTCCTTTGATATGTCTAATTTTAAACGTAAACTCTCCTAATTTCGAAATTAATCTATTTAATCTTGCGTTTGGTTTCTTCATTCTACTTTGATATGTTAAAGGTTCGTGGTCCGTAAAAATATTAAATTCTTTATATACTAAGAATTCTCTGAAATATTCACAAGTTTCGGTGATAGCCAATATCTCTAAATCAAAAGAACATAAATGTTGTTGATTCTTAGGAATTTTCTTCGAAAAATATCCTATAGGATGTGGTTCTTTTGTTTTTCTGTCTACTTGCATTATTACTGCTCCTATTGCTGTTTTTGATGCGTCGACTTCGACGTATGTTTCAGCATCAGGATCGTAGATTGTAAGAATTGGATCTGACGTAATCAATTCTTTAATTTTGTCGAAGGCTTTTTGTGCTTCGTCATTCCATGCTATTTTATTATTTGCTTTAACATTTTCTTTTCTTGTTAAATCTGTTAACGGTGCCGTAATTTGCGAAAAGTTTTTTATCATTTTTCGATAATAATTTGCTAGGCCAATAAATCTGCGTAGTTGACGTAACGTTTTCGGTGGTTGTGCTTCACGAATTGGTTTGATATTTTTATCTAACGGTTCTAATTTATTGTATGAAATTTTGTGTCCTAAGTATTCGATACTTTCATTAAAGAAGCTACTTTTACTCGTTTTAATTAGCAAACCTGCTTCAACTAGTACCTTTAGGACTTCTTCTAAATTTTCTAAAGTTTCTTCAAATGTTTCTCCAAAAACACATATATCATCTAGATAGACTAGAACTTTGTCTTCTAGGATATGATTGAATAAATCTGTCATAGTTTTTTGAAAAATGCTGGGGCTTGCACTTAATCCCATTGGAATGGAGTTAAAGACGTAGCTTACTCCTCCAACATTTATTCCTGTTATCGCTTTTGATTCTTCGTCAAGCGGAATTTGATAAATATTTCTTATCTCGTAATGCATCCCATATTTCAGGGAGACGAGGTACTCTACTCGTATCCTTTTTTACTATTTCATTTACACCTCTATAATCTACTAATAGTCTATAAATTCCATTTGGTTTCTTCTTAACAAATACAGGGCTCTCATATCTAGAGCTTGCTCTTTTAATAATTCCACATTCTTCAAATTCTTTAATTTTCTTTCTTATTTCTCTTTTTTCAAAAATTCCCATATGGTAATTTCTACGTTGAATTGGCTCGTCTGTTTTCAAGTAGACATGTGCCGGTTTCAATTTCGTAGGTTTTACCTTGGCAGGTTCTTCCGTAAATATGTGAATATATTTTTTTAGAATGCTTAAATTTTTAGTTTTTTAAAATAAAATGTAAAAAAGCCATCTTTATTGGCATGTTAAAAAAATTATTTTAAATGAGGACCAAATACTACATCATACGACACAAAAATAATTTCTTGAGAGCTAATATTCCACCAAGTTTTTATCTTATTTTCAATAGAAAACTACACGATTTTATTTTCCACCGTATTGAAGTGTGGTCCGAGGTAATGAACAGATAAAAGTTAATTTGGTTTCCATTTCAAAGGAGGAAAGAGACAGAGAGAAAATGTATTTTCGTGAAAAATATCGTCAGAAAATATTGAAAAATCTCAGTTTCTCTTCAACTGACGAATAGATAAATGTCTGAAAAAATGAGAAATAATTTTTTTGGGTTTGTTGTGTGGGGACTCAACAGTATGAGGTAAAGGGGATCGGACCCCTCGACGACAGTCGCCGCCGCAAATGGCAGGCTAATAATCGTCCTCGTGACGTTAAACCACACAAAATACGTTCAATCGTAATTACCTGCAAGTACATACAGGTAATGTACGAGTACCGAATCGTGACATCACCAAACAATGTCACGATCCGTACACGAACCGGCCAGCCATCTCTTATCATGATTGGGGATGATGCGACCTGGCCGCCCTCACTGACGTACGTATTATCTTACGTACGTGTGTTTGTGTGCGTGCAAATAAGCCGTATATAAACCACCCAAACCGGCTCTAAAATCACCAGTGTTCGCCTTGGTTTTGGCTTACCTGTACTTGTGTACGAAGTGGCTGAACACGCTTAAATTCTGTTGAATTTCCTTCTGGTAAGAATATCTCTCACGACAAGGTATTCCACAGTTAGTGACAAAGGAAAACTGCTTTTCTGAAGGAAATTAAACTTTTAGGCCTACTGCTAATGTGGCCAGAAGATTCGGGTAATTGAGTTTTTTAATGAAAGTTTTCTTTGTTAATAAATAATGCCGCCATTGCCCCTATTAAAACATTATAATTATTATATTTCTTTATTCTCGAGGAAGGTATCATTCAAGAAGGTATAATTTTTTTTTGTGTCCGATGAAAAACAAATTTATTGTTGTTAAAATATCGTTTAACGGAGTCTAATTTAAAAATTTGTAGCGCAGCATCACTTCGTTCGAATACTCAGTTTGTCAGTTTATCCGTCATTCAAAATCTTGAAATCATGATTACCTCCATGCAGGCTGAATAAAATTTCCTCGAAGTGATATTCAAAACCATAATCAACTGACGAGTTAACTTCTAAAAAAATGGTGTCCTTATTTTTTCATTGATAGTGGTTTACAAATAAATCGCGGGTCCAATTTTAACCAGTCACCAGGAATACAATTTAAAGAGAGGTTTCTTGACATCTCATCTCATGAAGCCTTAAATAAAAAATTGCTGCTAAAAGCAATGCAGAAAAGACGCTCGAAACCAACTGCGCCGTAAATACAGAAAGAGATACTTCAAGCAACACAAACGACTTGCTTTTTACAACAATTTTTGTTTTATTTTTCTTGGAAACTAATGAATCAATATCATAGTCACCATACTCTTATCGGACCTACATGAGGATAATTCTTCGTGAAAATTTAAATTCTGTCCCTTTTATTGGTAGTTTTCTTAAACTTTGAACCCAAAATTTGGGTGATAGGTTCATATTCAAATATAATGATATTCAACACATGAAAAAATAAAAAAGGTCAAAATGAGAAAATTGTGTCAGTAGTTTTCTTTTGTCGCGAAATGAATAATTTTCATGGTCTTCAACACTAGTCTTCCGGTAAGGTGAATTTTGATACCACGTTTGCAAGCAAATTAGAATTGGGTGGATTACGTACATAAAGCAGTACGTTGCTGTTACGATGAACATTACGTCAAACATGTCGACTAACTTACCATAATAATTATAATTATCAACTTACTAATAATTTTCGAACTTATAAAGAGAAAAAAAAGAATTCACATTCACAATGTTGGTAGGTACCCTCATAATACAATACCAACGTACTTAGGTACGTGTGCAGATAAATGTAAATTAATATAATTATTATATCGTATCTTTCTAGCTGCGAATCAAAAACTAAATCAATGATAGCAGCTGCGTGAAGAAATAATGCGATTTTAATTTTTGCACATGGTACTTACAGGTGCTAATATTATTTTCAACTTTAATTAGGTAAACGGCGTAATATTTTACCATGAAACTACGAAAGTTATCTTAAGTAATGAAATGGCCGAGTTCTTATTCAATTTACAATCGTCAAGAAAAATATTTATTAGTATTAAAGATTCTCCGGAATCATAGTGCGGTATCTTACTTAGTCAAAGTAAGATTAAAGGGTCACATTAATACAATTATTATCATTCTGGGATAATTATAATTTTTACAAATGAATTTCATTATCGCATTGACTCAACTCATTTAGGGTAAAAGCAGTAATTTGTGACACTTTTCACCTAAATATGTAAAAATTAAGGTTATTGCTGTAGTAGGTAGATGTAGAGTGTTCAGTATTTGTTAAGATGCTCTCTATCTTCTTATTTTGAAAACATCACTGTGGGGACTCACCGGTATGAGGAAAAGGGGCTCGGACCCCTTGACGACAGTCGCCGCCCCAAAGGGGAGGCAAATAATCATCCTTGTGACGTTAAATACACAAATTACGTTTGATCGTAATTACCTGTATATACTTGAAGGTAATGTACGAGTACCGAATCATGACACAATAAGATGATGTCACAATTCGTACATGAACCGGCCAGCCATCTCTTATCTCAATAGGGGATGATGCGACCTGGCTGTTCTCACCAACGTACGTATTCTCTTACATATGTGTGTTTGTGTGCGTGTAAATAAGCCGTATATAAACCACCCGAATTGGCTCTAAAATCGCCAGTGTTCGGTCTGGTTTTGGCTTACCCGTACTTATGTACAAAGTGGCTGAACACGCTTAAATTCTGTAGAATTTCCTTCTGGTGAGAATATCTCTCACAACAAGGTATTCCACAGTGGTGACCCCGACGTGATTTTTGGCTACGTCGTGAGGTGTCCTTAGGCGTGTTGCACTTTTACAAAAATTGGCGTGGTGCGCTGGTGAGAAACTCGCTTGCTCGGCAAATTAAAAAATATTTTTTGCAGACTAAGACACCTTTTAGGTCATTGAAGTAGAATCTGCTGAAGTGGGAATTTATACCCCTCTCTTTAAAATATATAAACGAAGAGAAACCAGACAGCAGACCTGGAGGAAGAAGGTTGGACTCATCCCCCATTCCCCCAACTTCGACTCAACACTCTACGAATTTACCAAAAACTGAAGAAGGCCCTCAACACCCAGAATTAGCATGACTGGGAGCTGCAATAAATAAAGATCAATTAGCAGTAAAAACGTTGAGAAGTGGTCAAACTTTAAGCCAAAGTTCTGACCCGAAAACACCTGTCCTACAAACACAGGAACCAGTGTTTTTGACCAGCAAGGAAGGAAGTAGTTCTGTAGAATACGCTTGTCATCAGAAAGACACAGCAATGGTCCCACCACCAACCAAAAACCCACAACCATCGCAGGGAGGTAGTAGTCAGCCACAGCTGACACCTGAAGTCTTGGCGCAGATTATGCAACTTTTGCAATTGCAGCCAGGGCAAAACCCCAACTTCTATAGACGGAGGATAGAGATCCCAAAATTTCTGCCCAATGAGGTAGACTTATGGTTGACTCTATTAGAAGGCAGGTTCAAGACAGAGAACATAACTCTGAACCAGTGGTATCTCCACATCTGTGGAGGCATGCCCCCACAGATAATCCGCCATATTCCGGATATTATGGAATGCCCTTCGACAGAAGATGATAAATATGCCTGGTTCGTCAAGATGATCAAGAATGTTTTTGGAAAAAGGAAAAACCAAATTATTGATGACGTGATGGGTGGTATGAAGATAGGGGTCGACAAACCCTCAATCTTCATGGCAAAATTGAGACAGAAGGCAGATAATATAGTAGCCCCTTCTGTCATAGGCAATCAATTTTGCAAATAACTACCACAAAGTGTTGTGCAATGCCTAGCTGCCGTAGGTTTGACCGTGATAAATATATCTGCAGACTTGGACTTCCTTGCAAAATCAGCAGATAATGCGATAGAATATACCAGGTCAAAGCCTGTGGCAAGTGCAGTATCTGCAGAGACTGGTGAACTCGCTCAACTTAGAGCTGAAATAGCTCAGTTGACTGAGGAAGTAAAGAGGAACAAAAGCCAAAGCTCAACAAAACCCAATAGCAGCTGGCGACAACGATCTAAGTCAAGAAACAACAACAATAATAGTAGCAATAGCAAAGGACGACAGTCCCGGTCCAGAGACTGTAGATCAAGTTTAAACAACAGGGGTCAGAGTTCAACTCCCCCAAGAACATCATCACCCAAAAACCAGTCTCGAAATTGGGATGAAAAGAATAGTTTCTTCCATAACAGGTTTGGCGCAGAGGCCACCAAATGCAACAACAGGTGCAAATGGTGGGGCAAATCCTATACCAAGGAGGCGTCAAACTAGAATGAGGGGCCATCTATGCAGCCAAAGACCCCTTGGAAAAACACTCATGCCGCCTGTTCATAAAGGACAGGACTAATAGGAGATGGTACTTGATAGACTCAGGTGCAGACTTGAGTATATTGCCAGTAAGTAAAAACCAAAAAGTACTTCCTCCGAAATACTATCTCTGTACTGTGAATGGTCAAAACCTTCCAGCTTACGGACTTGAGACCAGCAAAGTCAACATTGGACTTAAGGAAAATATGACGTGGTCTTTCACAGTTGCTGATGTTCCAAACCCGATCCTGGGTGCAGATTTCCTTGCACATTATGGCCTAATCATTGACCTCAAAGAGGGCAAATTGATAGATAGCAAAACTAAAAATTGTGTGGATGGCAAAACGCATGCTTACAGACTGTACACAAATATATCCAGCTGTACAAAAGTCGACGGACAACTCTTACGGATCCTGTCTGACTATCCTGGAGTCACTCAACCATCAATTCGCAGGCATCCTACCTATAAACATGACACAGTTCATTACATAGAAACTAAAGGACTGCCTTGCCATGCTAGAGCACGAAGGTTACTGCCTGACAAACTCAAAGCGGCACGGGAGTACTTCCATCGCATCATCGAGAAGGGTGTATGTCGCCTCTCAAAAAGCTCATGGAGCTCCCCTATCCACATGACCAAAAAAGATAGTGGAGAGTGGCAAATTGTTGGAGACTACAGGGCCTTAAATGCCAAAATAGTTCCTGATTGCTATCCAGTCCCCAATATAATGGACTTCAATGTGAATATGAAGGGTAAAACGATGTTCACCAAAATAGACATCAACTGGGAATTCCACCAAATTCCTATGGCTGACCAAGATGTACCAAATACAGCGGTTATAACCCCCTTTGGACTATTTGAATACCTTCGAATGCCGTTTGGACTTCGCAACTCAGCATAAACTTTCCAGAGATTTATCAATGGACTGTTTAGGGAATTGCCGTTTGCATATGCATACTTGGATGATATCTGCATTTGCTCTGAAGGTGGTGAGCAACAGCACGAGGAGAATGTAAGAGCAGTCATACAGCGTATACACGCTGCCGGGCTTACTATCAACGTAGGTAAAAGCTTATATGCACAGACTGAAATTGACTTCCTGGGCTACATAGTCTCGAACAAAGTCATTTCCCCCTTGAAGACCAAAGTAGAGCCAATATTGAACTTCCCGAAATCCTCAAATGTCGCTGAACTCAGGCATTTCTTAGGGATGGTGAACTTCTATAGACGTTGCATGAAGAATGCAGCAGCCAAACAAAGTAAGCTGTTTACACTAATTAAGACAAGCAAAAAGAAAGATAAGACTCCACTCGAATGGAATGAAGAAGCCGAACAGGCCTTTGAGAAAATCAAAGATACACTGGCAAATGCAACTCCATTGGCTCATCCAGACAAAAGTCTGCCGTTATGCGTGAGTACCGATGCTTCTGATTTTGCTATTGGTGCAACCCTGTACCAACTTGATAAAGACAACAAGAAGTTACCGCTAGCTTTCTTCTCGAGGAAGCTCTCAAAAACAGAAAAGAACTATAGCACATACAATAGGGAATTGCTCGGAATTTTTGCTGCGTTGAAGCATTTCAGGCACCAATTAGAGGGTAGATGTTTTTCTGTGTATACTGACCATAAACCCCTAACATATGCCTTCACACAAAAAGCAGAACCAGCATTGCCGAGAAGAGCACGACAATTAGAATATATTGGTCAATTGACTACCGACATTCAGTATATAAGTGGAGAACTTAACACTCCAGCTGATGTCTTGAGTAGAATCGAAGCTATCTCGGCTCCTGTCCAATTGGCTTATGCTGAAATAGCTAAAGCACAGCTTAAGGATGCAGAATTGCAAGAGATGTTATTGAACGATGATACTACTCTCAAATTGAGACAGCGAAAAATTCCCGGTACTGATGTTTTATTAACATGTGATGTCAGTACAGGTAAGAATAGGCCATTTCTACCGGTAAAATATCGCAGGTTGGCTTTCAACAGTGTACATAATTTGTCACATGCTGGGCCAAAATGTAGTGCTAATTTAATTTTGGCAAGGGCCACGAATGAAGTCTGACTGCAACAAATGGGCTTGCAGTTGCTTGAACTGTCAAGAATCCAAAGTAGGAAGTTACCCTTGCTCGCCCCTCAAATCCTTCAAACAGACAGAGCAGTTTAAAACAGTATATATGGACTTGGTAGGCCCATTGTCACCATCTCAAGGACACAGATACCTGTTAACGATAATAGACAGGGCAACGCGATGGCCAGAAGCAATTCCTCTATATGATATGACAGCTTCAACTGTAGCTGCCAGGTTATACGATACCTGGATTGCGAGGTATGGCGTACCAGAATCATAATTACAAACCAAGGTCGCCAATTCGAGAGCTCGCTCTTTAAAGAGTTAGCAAATAAGCTTGGTGTCCAACACAGTCATACCACAGCTTACCATCCACAAGCCAATGGCTAAATTGAGAGATGGCATAGAGCTCTCAAAGCCTCTATCATGTCACATGATTCAAAGAAATGGGTAGATGTACTTCCAACCATCCTCTCAGGCCTTCGATCTGCCCTACAAACGGATACAGGTCATTCTGCAGCGCAATTAGCATTCGGCAAAGAGCTACGCCTCCCAGGGGACTTCTTCACAGAATCGAAGGAAGTTAGCCCCAAAATCATGTTGCAAAATATATGAAATGACGCCAATAATTTTCTAAAACAGGCAGCTCACCATGGCCAGCCCAAGATTTACATCTCAAAACACTTGGCCAATACCTCACATGTATTTGTTAGAGACAAAAAAATGAGATCTGCGCTGGAGAAACCATACGCCAGTCCTTACAAAGTAGTATCACGAGATGAAAAGAACTTTGTGATACTCATTGCAGGCGAACCTCAAACAATTTCAATCGACAGATTGAAGCCTGAATACATGGTAAGCGACGACAAAAGAATAAAAAGGTTGCAGAGGGAGAACGTAGAAAATATACAGATAGATTCACCAACAAACATAGAAGAATCTGTCGAAAAATGTGAAAAAACAAATTCACAATTAGAGAAAACACCAAAAAATAAAAAGTCTGTAAGATTTTCGGACGATGTTACCACTAAAACATTCGATCCAGAGGCCCCTATATGCCCACAAAAAAGAGGCAGGCCCCTAGGCAGTAAAAAATGCAAAAATTCCCATCTTTCTCACATGTCTGAGAGGTTAATGTGAAGAAAATAAAATTTACTCCCAAAAAAGTAATATCCGCTACGTAAGTTTAAACCCGCTAAAAAATATGCGACGAAAATCGGAATTCCGTGAGACAAAAGAAACTCCGGAGATAAGCAAACGAAGAATGCCAACAAAAAGAAAACGACAGGAATAAACAAATCCATGTGCGATACGGAAATAAACATCGCAACGTGCGTTTATTGTCAAACACAAAGATAATCTCAACGTTGTGACGTCACAAGCGGAGATTCCTTTGTAATAAAATTCGAAAAATATATTCTCTGAGTTTATTTCAGGCATAACTTTGCTTAAACTGATCAGAACTTAACCGGAAAACTTGCATACAGCCGAGAATTTTAAGTGCTATCCCCTCTACATGCCAATAAGAAGATGTGAAAATAATAAAATGAAACTGTAATGGTAAACCAAAAACAGTAGTAGATTCACCCCTTTTAGAACTGTCTTAGATCTTGGACGTGTTTTCTAAAACGATATTTTTAGTTCTCTATTCTCCTGCAAACTGTTTCCTATGTCGCTGCCAACCACCTTCCTGAAATCCTCCACCTCCCAGACTGTTTGGAAAACTGCTGAGTTTTTACAAACTCAGCAGAAGACTGAACAGAAGACGGAGTTGGACCGGATCGAGGAGGAGCTGCTCATGGACACAGCTCCTCCCATAGACGATGTCCTAGCGGAGATGACATCTCCGCTGCCTCCGATAATCTCTCCTCCCTGGTCACCAAAGAAGTCGACTCCGATTCCGGAACCTCCAAAGCTGGAGCCGATGCCAGAGGAAAAATGGGAGCCAATGAGGTTCTTGAAAGGCAAAGATGGCCACCAGGACATTGGGGAACTCAAACTCCCCGATGTTAAGGAAGCCACAGTTTAAACGTCCTCTGCCCCCTCACTCCCATCATCATCCCTACACCCATACCAAAAACCGACCACCGAGGCGTAGGGGAGATGACAGCCGGGCAAATTACCTGGCCCAAATGCACACCTGTAGGGAATCCTACGAGTGTGTCGGGGCTGCGGTAGTAAGCGCCCTGGCAAAATGGGAGGCCAACCAGAGGCGGAAGTAAAACTTGTACGTCCCCCCAGGCCTTGCGCTTTTTGATCATTTTTGCAGCGCAAAAACTGGGGGGGAGTAGCTGTGGGGACTCACTGGTATGAGGAAAAGGGGCTTGGACCCCTTGACAACAGTCGCTGCCCCAAAGGGCAGGCAAATAATTGTCCTTGTGACGATAAATACACAAATTACGTTTGATCGTAATTACCTGTATATACTTGCAGGTAATGTACGAGTACCAAATCGTGACACAATAAGATGATGTCACGATTTGTACACAAACCAGCCAGCCATCTCTTATCTCGATAGGGGATGATGCGACCTGGCTGTTCTCACCAACGTACGTATTCTCTTACATATGTGTGTTTGTGTGCGTGTAAATAAGCCGTATATAAACCACCCGAATTGGCTTTAAAATCGCCAGTGTTCGGTCTGGTTCTGGCTTACCCGTACTTATGTACGAAGTGGCTGAACACGCTTAAATTCTGTAGAATTTCCTTCTGGTGAGAATATCTCTCACGACAAGGTATTCCACAATCACATACACACGTAATATATTCATCATCTAAATATAAAAAAAAAAAAACATTTAATATTTACTTTTTTAAGAAGTCAAAAATTATTACTGTTTCTATAACTGCATAATTTCTGAAAAAGTGATAAATCATGGTCCAGCAACTGATTTGAATGACTGAAGAATTACTGTTATAATAAGAGCAACCCTGAAGGATGGATAAAAGCATGTATTTTATGTTAAATAATAAATTTTAATTTATTATCTTGACTTAAACCTAACTAATGCCTGAAATTTGTTATTTCATTAGTTTGCAACATTTTTTTTAGTCTTTCTTAAGCTTATAGATATGAACTGTAAGGTCTTACATTTTAGATGAAACAAACCTTCAGTATTCCCCGTTAAAGCTTTTTATCTTGTAAAGTGAAATTGATGTATGTTTTTTTAACAAAAGTATGGCAAACTATTGCAATAATTGTTACTATCTAAACAATTAGTGTCACAAACTAAACCATTAGTGTCACGAACTAAGGATTTTGATGCTATATTGTTTCAGTACTAAAATTTATGAAAATAATAAAATTTAGTTCAATATTATACTTAAAATGGATAGTAACAGATTATTCCCATTCCAGGGAGCTATTAAATAATAAAATATTTGGTAAAGTTGATTTAGGTTATTTTGATGGAAGTGTCACAAACTAAGTAACTGTTACTATCTAAACCATTAGTGTCACAAACTAAGGATTTTGATGTTTTTTAGTTTCATTATCAGTTATGAAAATAATGAAATTTAGTTCAATACCATGTTTAAAATTAACAGAAAAAAAGTCAAGGGCGCAATCTTAGGATGATGTATGCCTAAGATTGCGCACAAATTAATTCACTAAAAAATTGGTCCAAAATATAACTGTTGATTGTAAAAAAAAAATTGAATCAAAGTATAAACATTACTAATTGGTTTTTGAAACATTTTTGGCCTTAACAGTTTTCAATTTTAGTTCTTTGTGTTCTTATAACATGAAAATGCTTAAATATCCTCTTAATTTAGAATATAATTATTAAGGAATTATTATGGATTATTTTAGTGCGCAATTTTAGGGCTATCGTTTATGTGCAGTCTTAGAAAGAATTTTTTTTTTTTTCTTGTAAAAATGTTAATAATTTCTCAACATTGTAACAGATTACTTTGAAAAAAT